>JARFJB010000902.1:5530000-5700000 GCA_036346205.1 Vesta saturnalis | reverse complement strand
TTTTCTCGAGACCAGTGATGAAAGTTTTTCAATTAAATACCTCATTATTGGAAACTGTACATTCATCAGACCATAATATGTGGAAAGGAAAATAATTGTTCTGACGGCATTTTCTTATATACCACTCTCTGCGTCACGTGGTCTAAGTCCTTGGCAAAGTACGTATTTGAACGGATGAAATTTTATCTTCTTTAGAATAAAATGTGCTGGTGAGTTAGATATGCCCACATTATTCTGAATTTTCCTAGTTGATATGTGGGAATTTTCAATAAGGGATAACAATTCATTGGTTATAAGTTCCTCATTACTGGTTTTTAGAGACAGCACGGGTTTTTTAAAGCATCGTATTCTTTAAGGAACTAGCTAAATGCTTCTATTTCGCTGATTCGTTTCAGGATACTTGTTCAAGTACATGCACTCCGCTGTAATGCAATTTTGATTGCTTAAGGTGTAACACGATATTATATTAAACTTTTCTCCATTTGAAAATCCTGCTTCCTTATTTTATTAATAAATTAACTAGTAACGAGAATTTCTACGGAAAACTAATAAATAAAGTATCTGTCAAGTGGAGACAAAAATTGAATTCAATTGAACAAATCATAGTATTGTTTTCCTAAGCCTACCTTTATAATGCCAAGCAGAGGCATTATAACGGTAGATGCTAACTTAAAAAATTAAAAGAAAAGAAATAATTTTAATTATAATTTTTTAGAATAACTATGCAACCTCTTTCATACCTTCATAACGAAAACAGGCAACATTGTAAAGACAAGAGTCATAATCTATGTCAGAATGACGTTTAAAACTTGATGTCAGATATAGATTAATAGACATAAGTACATGTTAACTTAAAAAAAAATTTACAAAGCCGCCCGGTTCTATAAGATATCAATAATACAGTTTAATCATTGTCATTCATGTTTAATTAATTTGTTCTATTTTGCGTTCATAATGCTTCTATTACGATACGCGAGTGACGTTATTTACATATCGAAGTGTACCTCATTACGATATGCAAACTGTATTGTTATCGGATTGGTAACACTGTCGTAAATGTCAATGTAAACGCTTAACATAACGTTACCCTTTAGTTGTTGAACACGAATTAGTGGTACCTATTTGTCACAACTACCACCAATTATTTTTTATTTGAAGCTATAGAGGGATGTTTTACAATTACTCTATTGTGTAGTATAGTCATGGGAATAAAAAATATGGTTATGGCACAAAATGTTAACAATTTACACATGCAACGAAAGGTTTTGTGTAACCCAAGATGTATTTTTCATGTATTTGGACTTCAAGTAAGATTATGAAGTACCTTTGTTAAATGTGTTATCATTTCTTGTTTGCAGGATAATTTGACAATACATATATTAAACAAGCTGTTTCGAAATTAAGCAAGTGAACAGTGCTTTTATCTATCCTCAAACCCCGATACTCTCAACACAGAAACAAATGTACACAATTTTTAATTCAATTGAAAAATGTAGTACCATTTGTGGATATAAACGATCGTCTATGAGTTGTTGTAGATGGCGTAAACTAGCATACAAGATAATCCACGTTTTATCTGAGACAATAAATTGCCTCATGACATTATATTCGATGTCGTCAATAGCCATGTTGGTTAGCTCTTCCCTCCGGCATGCTCCACTATATCCCATTATCAGAACAACCTATAATAAAACGAGGAAAATTAGCAACAATTGGAAAAACATTTCATTTTGTTCGTATTCTAATACGTGAATGTATCAAAAATACTGGCGAAAATAACTTTTATCAAAATGTATACAGTAGCTGTTGTGATGAAGATTGTAACAACTCATTTTCAGTTGTATTAAAATATACCGTAATTTAGGTTCTTCATTCATTCAGTTGTAAATATAAGAAAAAATTTTTAATTATTTTTGCATTATAGCTATGAGGTAGGCAACTAAATTTGCATTTTGGTGTAACTTAAGTGCATATCTTCTTAAGGGTATATACTTCTTAAAGGTTTATACTGCTCAGATATTTTCGCGCAATACGTCATCGTTGACTTAATTCTTTGCGCAAATCTTTTCGCGCACGACTACATCGTCTGATATTCTAGGCGTCCATTTTAGTACTTAATGAACCTTATGTTGAGCAGGAAGCCATATTTTTGGGGTTTCCACCTAAATTTTGTGAAAGTGCCATTGATTTGAAGGTAAGATAAATTAACTCGTAATACTAAAAATTTAAAACATTTGCTCTTTTCAGGCACTATTACTTTCTTTTTTTACTTTTACACTTTTAATTTTACCGCTTTTGGTTGCACAATTAATTCTTCTGTTACGTACGCTTTCATTTTATGATTGCAATTTTTGCATTCAAAATTTCAAGAAAATGCGGTAAATATTGGTTTATTCAATTTCAAGAAGACAAATTTATAAGAAATAAAATTCCAGTTTGGGTGTGGTTGACAACATAAAAGCATTGTTATTGCAATATATTGCGCAACATTGACACAAGGATTACGTCACCTTGGTTTGCATTTTTGCATTATTTATAATACCAGGGGTTCTCAAGAAGATGTGTTATATTTTGTAACAGGTATTTAATGTTTAATGATTTTTTAGTAATTTAAGGCTATTTTTAAGATATATTTTATTTAACCCTATCATTTTAACCGTTAATAAACATAGTCTGTATATTTTTTTATTTTTTGCATTTCGATAAAATTTTTATTGTAAAACTCGGTTTAGTTATTCCGAGCATTATTAAAAATAACTTGGCGTCCGAGATCATTTTATTAGTGTTACATTGCAATTTCTTTATATTGATGTTCAGTGGAAGTAATCTAGCAGAAATTGTGGTAATTAAACAAATCAAAAGATTGAACCACCCTACGTTAACCTTCCGATTGAGTCAAAGGCATTATTTTTGGTGAATGGTTTGTATCTCTAGTTAGTTTAACGATTTGTTTTTGGAGAACTTTTTACTCTTATTTCTTTATTATATTATTTAAAACACTATTAATACCTTATACCATTTCAATCACTATTTTATAAGATGTAAACTTACTTTTATCAGTAGATAAGCTTTATCATCGGCTCGTCCAATAAATTTGTTTATATCAACAATTTTGGATTTTTTTTGGTACATAGCCTTCAGACAACTTTTTTAGGAGCGCTTTCAATTTTAGATGTTTGGTAATATTGACACCCTTTAATATTTAGGCAAGACCTTACCATTGAACACGTTGACCATTAATGACGCAGAACCTTTCTTTTTCTCAACATTTCAAAATAGGCAATTGGTACGTTTTCTGAAATGTAGTCAATGTAGTTTGAGTCATTTTCGCACCAAAACGTCTTCTACAAAATTTCAAATTTTGGATCGACAATTTCAAATTACCAGTTCTACCAACATAAACATAAAGGTAACAAAATTAACAACTTTGTAATCAGTGATGTCTGATAATTAAACTGCATTAATTCTCTCATTTTACTGCAAAATAAAAAATAGTATAAGAAGCTTGTTTCATAAGACGCTTTATCGCTCGGATAGTTTTCCAAACTTCGACGCGTGCGATAAAAGCAGCTCTTATAAAGCTTGTTTCTTAATATACTATTTTGACATACTTTGCTTTATATTAAGAGACTTTATAAATAACAGTTATATAAAATTAAATTTTCTTTAAAAATATGTGTACACTTTTTCTTGTAAAATTAATCGTTATTCAGATGTTCGAAAAATTTGAATTCTATATTAGTTTAAGGTCTATATCTAGGTATTTTTATTTCCTTGAAATATTCAGCTGTTTAGCGATAGTGAAAAAAAAGTCGATTGCATAACCTTCTATACCTATATATGTATGTAAAGAACAGCTTGAAAATGCAGATCTTGGTAGTGCTATAACGTAAACAGTGTGAAGTTGGATAGTGAAAAAAAAAGAGACAGTGAACTGACGTGTAATTAACTGTGTTCATAAAGAGACCATTTCTAATTGTTCTTATAATATCTTTGTACCTAAGTACATATATTTATTATTACATACTGACAAACACACAGCATTATTTTGTTGTTTCAACAAAAATCAGAAGTGGGATTGAGAAGATAAGTAGAGCGAGTCAAGGAACCCACGTGTGACGCCTAAGCTTTTACGTGCAAACCGAGATCCGAGACCTGAAGTGAACATCACGAAATTGAGTAAAAACAGTGACCTAGGTGCAAGTGAGGAGGGCGATAGCTTTTCTGAAGAAAACCTGATGAACCGAAATGAACCAGTTGGGGGCTATGAAAATAACCTAATTCGCATAATCGAGGTTATGTTATTGGAGAATCGCAGAAGAGATCGACAGGCTTCTAGAATAACACATTTCCCGCCAAAACGTTACATCTACTACACCGTCTGACACATCTGAACTACCTACTAGGCCAAACTCCAAACTATCGATAATTTAAGAACTAATCAAGAAAACGAATAATTTCGACGGAAGCAAAACAGAAGCAAATGAGTGGTTAACAACATTCAATAGCATTAGAGAATTACACAAGTTGCCGGATGCATACGCATTGGAAATAGCCCGTTCTCATCTAGTGGATGACGCAAAATTCTGCTATCAGGTACATCAATTAGAAATTACCTCATGGTCAGTTTTTGAACAACTATTTCGAAGAACTTTTCTGTAAGCAGGAATCTTAACAAGCAAGTAGAAACGAATGACAGAGAAACCAAAAGAAAAATGAGGAAAGTGAAGCGTACTTTTTCGAAAAAGTCCAACCATGTAAGGAATTGGGATTGACATTCAAAGAAACAAAAATACAGATTTGAATGGGTTTATGGTCCAAGAATCTTTGTGACTCGATGCTTTCAAGAACACACGTTGATTTGGATAGCCTCTACCACGACATCAATGAATATAAAGAATTAAATAGAAAAATGATGGAAACAATTGAAGCTAACACACCGAAATTAGAGAAGAAAAGAGTTGAAAACAAGCAAGAACACTTACAAGCGAGCACTTAAGAAGAAAAAGCAACTACAGCGACCATCAGGAAGAAAAATTATACGTTACCACCCAGAGATGAAAACGATAAGCCGTTATGTGTTGTGTGCAAGAGATATGTACGTACATCAAGATATTGTAGACAAAATACACAAAACAACACCCAACAAGATAAGATTGTAACAGAGAAAATACAAGATAACAACCCAACTACGATGACGACAGAATTAAGTATGAACCCAAACAAAAAGAATATTTTCAAAAAGTATTAGTAGAAGGAAAACCAATAAAAGCCTACATAGACCTCAGAAGTGAGTACAACATGTTGAGAAAGTCTGATACTGAGATATTAGGAATAAAATACGATATTACTGATATTCCGCAGAAGATTAGAGGAATTGGAGGAGGGTCTATCACTCCGTTTGGCAAATGTGCAGTGCAGATACAAGTTGATCATGCAACAGCGACGACAGACGTGCTAATTGTACCAGATGAGAAACAATCAGTACCAATTTTGATCGGTCAGCCGTTTATTGAACAGGATCATTTTGTTACGGTTGTGAGAGGTAACGTAATGAGGATTTTTTAAGAGAATACTCCATCGAGAATAAATACCGAAACTTGTGATGTCTTGAGAGACTTAAACATCCCTGAGTTGCCACGTCCGAAGATAATTGTTTGGACTTAGAACACCACTGTGATCCCGTCTCATTTTGTAGGGTAGGTAAGTGTATATACAGATACGACGTTACAAGATGTGTACATAGAATAGAGACATGAAAGTGATAAAGTCATCCCAAAATGCATTATTAGAGTAAACGAGGATGGCGACAGTGAAACGTCAATCATCAACATTACTCACCAAGACGTCATAGTGAATCAGAATGAAAAAATAATTAGAGGATACGATTGTCATGGAGATATAGCAGAAGAAAAATAAGTTAGACTCAGTACCATAGAAAATGAAAAACAGAGCATCAATAAAGAAGAAATCAACATAAACGCAAGCATAAGTGAAGAAGACAAGAAACAAGTTATTGAAGTACTAGAAGAATACCAAAACTGCCTCAGTACAAATTATTCAGAATTGGGAACATGAGTACCAGTGAAATGTGAGATACAGACAACAACAGAAGAACCAGTGACATACAGACCCTACAGATTAAGTCATTTAGAACGTGAAAAGGTGAGAAACATGATAGAAGAACTAAAGAGCGTAGGTATTGTCGTAGATTCGAACTCTCGCTATGCAAGTCCCATTTTAATCGTGAAGAAGAAAACAGGAGATGAAAGACTTTGTATAGACTACCGAGCTTTGAACAACATTACAAAAAAAAATGAAGTATCCACTTCCATTATTCGATGATCAACTGGATCGCCTGGGAGGAATGCAATATTTTACGACCTTGGATATTAAAGCTGGCTATTACCAAATCCCGATGGAAGAGAATTCCCAAGATAAGACCGCCAGATGTAACGTACATGTTCACAAAGATGCCTTTTGGATTAGTCAACGCACCGGCTATACTTCAAAACTTTATAAACCAAGTGTTAGGTCATTTACGCTCCAGTATAGCAATGGCACGCATGCACGACATATTAATACCTTCAGTGAGAATACAAGAAGGCATATCTAACCTCAGGCAAGTTTTAAAAGTAATAGGAAGAGCGTATATCAAACTGAACTTAAGAAAGTGTTGCTTTCTACATGAGAAGATAGACTATTTGGGATTTGAGACATCTGAAAACGGAGTTAGACCTGGAAAGAGGAAACTACAATGTATTATGAACTTTCCTGAACAGTACATGAAGTCCGACAATTTCTAGGATTATCCGGATGCTTTAGGAGATTTGTGAAGAATTACAGCTTGATTACAAAACCATTAACAGCTCTGATGTGCAAAAATTCGACATGGAAATGGGAGGAAGACGAAAAGGCAGCATTTAATGCTCTGAAATCAGTGCTCACGAGTGATAGCGTTACTGCAACGTATTCACCAACAGCAAAACAGAGTTGCATACAAACGCTAGTCAAGTAAGTCTTGGCGCAATGTTGCTACAATATGACCGAAACTACAAGTTGACACCAATAATGTACATAAACACTAGCAGTAGGCTGGGAATTAGACAGACTAAGAGCATACCTGATAGGAATAACATTTTTGATCGTAGAAGATTGTAATTTTTTAAAAACCACATTTACGAAGAAACATTTAATACCCAGAATTGGAAAATGGTGACTGAGAACACTGGAATTTAATTTGACACTGTGCACAGACCTGGAACCCAAATGCAACATGTGGATGCGTTATCCAAAAACCTTAATTGACCTTGCAGAAGATACAGATGTAGCGAACGGCATCTACACACATATTTGCACTTTAGATACCGATGATTGGTTGATGTTACTACAGAAAACCGATAAGAAGTTAAAGAAAATTATGGAACTATTAGACAGAAAGGAAGTCATGACAAAAGAAGAGCAAATGATAAGAGAAGACTATGAAGTAAGAGATGGACGATTGTTTAGAAAACTAAATGGAAAATTATTATTGGTTGTACCTTCAATAGCGCGATGGAAAATTTTGAAGCATAACCATGATGATATATGACATACAGCTTTCAACAAAACTGTGGAGAAGTTACAGAAAAGCTATTTGTTTCCAAGAGTGAGAAGTTATGTGAAGAATTACATTGGGGAGTGTATAGAATGTTTGTATAATAAACATCCTGGATGCAAGAAACCCGGAAAACTACACAATATAAACAAGATAGGCATTCCATTCCACTCACTTCACTTAGATCACTTGGGACCATTTGTGAAAAGTAAAAGAGGAAATCGTTACGTATTGGTGCTCGTGGATGGGTTTACTAAATTTACGCTACTTATATTAGTGATTACAGCTCGTGTACTGAATGAAATTATTGATATATTTGGCGCACCTTATCGAGTAATAACAGATACAGGCACAGCATTTTCAGGCATAGAATTTGAGAAGTTATGTACAGATAAAAATATAGTTCAAATCAAAAATGCAACTGCGACGACAAGAACAAACGGTCACGTGGAAACGATAAATCGACACCTAAGAACTTCCATAGCCACAATGATCAAGGACTTGAATGGAAACGATTGGGATGAAAATCTAGGACAAATTCAGTGGAGCATGAATAACATAATACACCAGAGAATAAAAGATACTCCATTTCAACTTGTATTTGCTTATCAATCAAGATCACTCAAAGAATGCCCTATAGAAGATGAGTTAAAAGAAGAGTACAATACACAATACGTTCAAGAACTGAGAAGACACGTGATGGAAAACATAAGAAATTTCCAAGCAAAATAGAAAACGCAGTACGATAAAAAGCGATGTGAAAAACAGTATAATATTGGAGACATTGTGTTAGTACAAAGAGATGCACCTGCTACAGGAGATTCAAGAAAATTAGCAGTGAAATACAAGGGACCGTACGTGATAAAAGAAAAGCTTCCACACGATCGATATTTAATAGAAGACATTCCTACAATTCAAAGGACACAAAAGCTTTATAGAGGAGAAATATAATTTAGAGTTAGAGAATGAGACCGAAGAAAGCGAAGCTGAAAACGATGTAGCTGAAAATGTCGTAAACCTAGAATCTAAAGAAAGGAACAATGAAACAGCCTATTATGAAGTAAGTGATAGAACAGAAAGCAAAAGAGAGAAACATTTAAATGTAGAGGACAGACCAAATAGAACAAGGCAGATGCCGAAGATCTATGAGGATTTCATAACTTTTTCGAGGACGACAGAAAACCCCAGGACGTCCGAATGTAAAGAACAGTTTGAAAGTGCAGACAGTTGGTAGTGCTGTAACGTAAACAGTGTGACGTTGGATAGTGAAAGAAAAAGGGACAGTTAGTGAACTGGCGTGTAATTAATTGTGTTCATAAAGAGACCATTTATAATTGTTCTTATAATATCTTTGTACCTACGTACATTTATTTATTATTACATACTGACAAATAAACGTTGACAGCATTATTTTGTAGTTTCAACATGTATATATAGGTTGGAAGGCAAAAAACAATAAAGTCTGATACATGCTTGAATGCGAAATAAAAATCTCTTCTATTATGTATCAAAAAGTCAAGGCCATATTTAAAAAAAACAAAGCTGATGGTGGTTACTCGAAAACAAAACTTCGGATTCCAATTTGCTGCATGCCATATTAAACCACGTTAACAAGTACCTGTAGAAGGTTCTCTTACTTTTTATTTAACATCAACCACAAGAGAACAATTTCTGAAAAACGAAATCGTGAAAATTCGCTTTTTGAAGTATAACTTCGGAACGGTTCGGAATTTCTTCAGTTAAAAATGTTATTATACTAAACTCCAAAATACGGAACTCTTCTCCCATTTAACCGAAACTCTGTATCTTGACGTTTCCGAAATCCCCACTGTGGCCCTGCTTATCCTGGACACAGTGTATATGTATATATATATATATATATATATATATATATATATATATATATATATAAAGAAAAATAATCGATCATTCGATTGAACGGATATCTCGAGATATTTCAAGAGGTTATGCGAAAATCATTCGAATGGTTTGTTGAACGAAACCAGCACTAACTCCGTCTCATCACTCATCATCGTATTCATTCGTTTCTCTTTCTTCTCGCTTCCACGCTCCAGCGATCAGATCGTATTATTATTAAACTCGGATTCGAGAACGCCTCATTTGGGTTACATAGCCTATTCGCACGCTTTGTAGCCTGACATACGGGTCATTTTTGATTGCACCGTGTTTAGTTTGGAAATATCAAAGCGCGCATTTCGATTTATTTACATTTTATTCAATCATTCAATCAAAAGTATAGAAATAAAAAAATTACTGGACTGATCCGTTGATTTTATAAAAAAACTCCCAAACTGTAGATTTTTTATTACCAATACGGCGACTCATTTTAATTTTCGAAATCGATTGATTTGACTTCAGTGAAACTAAACTTAAACTTAACGCAAATGAAAAGGGACAGATAACGGAGAAAAAATTTGCAACCACCTTCACAAGAGAGTTTTATTCGATACCATAATAATAATTATTTATGTATGGCTTTACCGCCGCGGACTCCGTTGGCGGTAGTCGCACGTGCACCGGCGTAACCGATTAGGTTATCCCAGATGTAATACATCTATGGCGATTGCCGATTATACCGAGGCGACTTGGCAATGCGACACTTGAGAACGCGTGTTATTCTGAGAAACGAAGGAAAGGAAAGGCCACGTATTTCATTCCCTCCCCAAAGGGGTGGGCGGGCTGCTCGAGGTTTCCGAGCTCCTTCACCCACAATTATGGATTCCCAGCATACATACATACATTACGTATATATGCATTGTGGGATTAAGGATGGGTGTGGTCAGGATATGATCGGAAAGAACGGAGTTAGGGTTCTGAGGGGGAAAATACTACCCCGCCTAACGAGCCGCGCATGGTGTGCATATACGCGCTGACGATGCCGCTACATGTGTATGAGGAAAACCCCTGAAAAAACCTCATACAAGGTAGACGGTAACGGGAATCGAACCCATTACCTCCCTAATGCTAGTCAGGTCGTGTCACCACTACGCTACCAGCTCGGTCTGAGAAACGAGAGATTAGCCTAAGTGATGCCATTTTTCGAAATGAAATCATTCGATTGTAAGTTTCACCCGAGAGGTGAAGTTTCGATTGTTGAAATCATTCAATTGTGCCCATAACTAGTAAAATTAGTCTTTACATACATTTGGGTAACAAAGCATCCCATTATATTAGGTAAGACACGATGTTGTCATCTATGACCATTGTAAATAACGCACAATTTCCGTTTGATGTAGGGAATAGACGTACAAGGACTAAAGACCAAAATTTACTTTTTTTAAAATAGGTCACTCGAAATTCAACGATTTTCGTACAAGTAAAGTCTAAATAGCGCGAAAAACTATGTTGCAACTTTGCATTAGTTTCACTTTAAAAATACAAGGTAAAATTTTCAAAAATCAAGCTACGGTAGTAACTTTTTGTTGTTTTGACAGTGCTAGATTTCCATGGCCTGTATTAATGCACGATGGGGCAGACCATATACTGCCTCAAGAAGTGTGCAGCATTCGTAGATATTATTAACTTTAGAACCGTTTTGAGAAGAGGGGACATATGTAAATTGTAAATAATGTTAAAAATGTCTACGCTGGTGCGTAACTTAATATCAGTGTGAACGTTTAAGGTAAGTCAATCTGTTTCAATATGAATAAAGAATCCTTTGAACCTTTAACTTTCCACGCAATTAGAAAAACTATTCGTTTGAATGTTATTCAGCGGCGTCTTTCTGTTAGTGTATACAGGGTGAGTCATTAATGCGCCGTCGGAAGATCTTGGCTTTATTACTAAAAATTCAAAAATTTTATAGCGCCGATCTATATCAGACTTAGATGTGCATCGAATAAAAATAGTTTCATCCCTATAGGGTGTTCCATAATTGAAGGGCCGGACTCGGCTTTGTTTTGTTAAATGGAACCCCATATTTATTTAATTTTATTATTATTTGTCTTGTTGAATGCTAAAAAACGGTACTTCGTTATTAAATTTATTTTGTGGCGTTGCCAAGTAAGAGCGTTTTTTCTTTAAAAAAGTGAAAATTTATACCTTTACTTAAATTGTTCTGAAGACTTTAATGTTAACAGTAGAACTGTAAGGTTTGGTAGACGAGTAAACAAGACCTTGCTCTATCTTTTGACCTTCATACATCCTGATTATACTATACTGGGTGTTTACAAAATATGGTCAATTTTTGCAAATTTCAAATTGCCATAACTTTTGTTTTTTAAATAGAACACCCTGTATTTTATCATGTCATCGTGTTCTGTTTTTAATTCTCTTACTTTTTTATTAAGTATGTAATATACCTAACGTTACGCGTTCTCGAAATATTTAAGATTTGTTGCAAAATTAATGTCAATTGTGACAAACTGGACGGTCTATACAAAAGTAATAAAGCAAACAAAAGAATTTGTATTTGAAAAATCATAAATTATTGAGAAAATTATAATAAGTTATAACTAAATCAAATGCTCGATGTGTCCACCATTTTCTTGCAAACAGGTGTGAATTCTCCTCAAAAAGGAATCTTCAACATTTCGCAGCATATTTTGGTTAACCATTTGAAATGCATTCCGTATCCTAATTTTCATACCTTCTTTGGTGGTATGAGATTCTTGGTATACTACGCTTTTAATATAACCCCACAGGAAAAAAATCTAATTTTGTCAGATCAGGAGTCCGAGCTGGCCATCCTTCTGGCCCTCCTCTCCCAATCAATTTATTGGGAAACGTTCTGTCTAGATGTTCTCTAACAATGCGACTATTGTGGGGAGGTGCACCATCTTGCTGAAACCACATCCTTTGACGTATGTCTAACGGCAGGTAACTCATTTTGAAGAAATTCAAGATAGGTTTGACCATTAATGTTTCTTTAAAAAAAGTAAGGTCCAATTATATGGTTCTTCTAATAGCGTGGGGATTTGTATTGTCATAATAATGGAAATTATGCCTGTTTACAAAACCATTTTTGTGAAAGGTTGCTTCGTCGGTCATCAAAATGTGTTTAAAGAAATCATTTTCCTGCCCTAATCGTTCCAGTGCCCACTGGGAGAATTCCAAGCGTCTTTGAAAATCATTTGCATTCAGCTCTTGGACTAGTTGAAAATGGTATGGATGAAATTTATTTTTTCGAATAATCTTGGAAACACTAGTTTTACTAATACCTAAATCAGCACTGAGGTTTCTTGTGCTAACGTTTGGATTTTCCACTACACTGGTTAGTACCACAAATACGTTTTCTTCGTTTCTAACCCTTTTTTCTCGTTCTTTTCTTTCGTATTGTACATGTCCTGTTCTTTTAAATGTTTCAAGTTTTTCAAATATCCTTGGATCAGGATGCCTGCGCGCAGGAAATCGTTGTTGATAAATTCTGGAAGCAAGAAATGAATTTCTTTCACCTTCGCCCAAAGCGTAGACCATGTCAATACATTCATCTTGTGAAAATTTCATTTTTCACACTAAACTGAGGAACTTATTGCCATATTATTAAATTATGATTTTAAAAACTCGAATAAGAAGTAAACCTTTGTCCATTAGTATTTATTGGACCATATTGACAACAAGACATTTACGATTTGTAAATATTCAAAGCAAAAGTCATGATTATTTAATTAATTTTGCAACAAATCTTAAATACTTCGAGAACGCGTAACGTTAGGTATATTACATGCTTAATAAAAAAGTAAGAGAATTAAAAACAGAACACGATGACATGCTAAAACACAGGGTGTTCTATTAAAAAAACAAAAGTTATGGTCATTTCAAATTTGCAAAAATTGACCATATTTTGTAAACACCCAGTATAGTATAATCAGGAAGTATGAAGGTCAAAAAATAGAGCATGGTCTTGTTTACCCGTCTGCCAAACCTTACAGTTCTACTGTTAATATTAAAGTCTTCAGAACAATTCAAGTAAAGGTATAAATTTTCAATTTTTTAAAGAAAAATTGCTTTCATTTGGCAACGCCACAAAATAAATTTAAAAACGTAGTACCGTTTTTTAGCATTTAACAAGACAAATAATAATAAAATTAAATAAGTATAGAGTTCCATTTAACAAAACAAAGCTGAGTCCGCTCCTGCAATTATGGGACACCCTATAGGGATGATACTATTTTTATTCAATGCACATCTAAGTCTGATGTAGATCGGCGCTATAACATTCCGACGATGCACTAATGACTCACCTTGTATATTTTACCGTAGAATTAAATATAGACATTTATTAAGAATATCTAGAATGTAGAGAACTTCCATAACGGAAAATGTTATGAACGGTGGATCCAAGATCTTTATATTTATGTTTTCAGACACAACACGCAATTTTCGTACTACAAAGAAAATGGAAAGCAAAATGTAATCAAACTTACAGCCGGTTTATCAAAATAATACGCTAAAAATAATTATCTTAAATATTTAAAGAAACCACGTTGTCAGGTAATCTAAAGGATCAGAAATTGTTCCTCTTCCTTAACGAAATTGTACACTCCCAAAAAATCTATTGTCGTACGCTTTTCTGACATTTTTATTTCTGCATTTTTTAATTAAATATAAAAATACCGTGTTAAGGGGTGTTATTTTACACTCTAGGGTTGAATATAAACCTTTTTAATCATAATAAAAATTTCCCTACTTAATTCAGAAGATGTTTCTTTATACACCATTGAGAGATAGACGGATTTAATAACTAGAAATTAGTATTAATTAATTAGAAAACGAACTTAATCAGCTGATGGTTTTTGAATACGTTAAGAGATTACTACTTAGTTTAGTGTAAGAGTAATGCATTTTAGGTTATACTGGATTTCTTAAGCAAAACTTAATTACCTACATCCCTGACTGTCAGCATAATTACTTTGGTTTCATTTTACCAAGTTAAATCAGTGATCTTGTACAGCGCGAAATTTAGTATTTTTTTTACAGGAATATTGCATTACAAATATTTCTATTTGTGTTCAAGTGTTTTCGTAAATCCCAAGTTTCAGCTTCATGACTAAATATCACATTTTTACCAGATGTTCTGGTTAGGGGGATGAAATTATAAATCGGAGTGTGATCGTAATTTTCATATTTTAGCGGTGTATTCTGTGAACAATGTTAATAACACTACAGCCAGACGCAGTAATTTTCTTAATTCCCTTGTAAATTTAAGGAATAAGAATGGTTGAAGGATCCTTAATTGCGCTTATGCACGAGACTGTTAAGGGGATTGGGTTATGCATGGAAAAAGGACCTAGACACTTTTTAGCGCATCGTTGCATCATGATATTATTTCATAAATCTTTTTTCCCTTTTTTCATGTTTTAATCTAATTAGTACGACAGAAAATTAAAATGTACGTTTTTAATTTTTGTAGACTTAACTTTTACAAACAGCATGATAACTACTCTAATTTCCTTCTAAAAAATGTGTACGCTTATTCGTTAATAAGCAAGCCTCATATGAAAACAAATAGCTCAAATGATACATGAAAAGATAAAAAAATGTACTAGCTAGATATTTGCATGATAAACTGCTGAAATAACCGTACTTAATGGTGACTCTGTAATGGCAAGTATTTTAATTAAAAATACAGGAAAAGTATATTAAAAGTACAACTCCAGCGGTCACAAACAGTCACAATCATTTCGAAAAACCTCTGAAACTAGACATATTTAAAGTAGTGCATTAATCTGAAAAATAAATATGTCAGTGTAACGTTGAATCTATGTATTATAAGGGGTTCCTATAATTAAGACTCCGGCATTAGATGCTTTATAAAGATTACGTTCTTTAAAAGCATGTACTTATTTCTATATAAAGACTTCGCTTTGTTTCAACTATTCATTTATATACTAAACTATACCATTGTTGGATTGAGTCGTTCATTTCATTAATAGATTTAATGTTAGCAATGACATTTATTAAACATAAAATTTATGTTTTTATTGAGGACGATAGCTGCAATAGAATTATTTAGAATTCAAAAAGTAGCAGGCCACCTACGTAATTTTTGCGCAGTTTTTATTTTATAAGGTTTTTAGCGTTCGTAAATTTGGAAAAAGAACAAAAGCACTAACAAAAGTTTTCACGGTTTTGATTAGTGCTTCGTTAGTGCTTATTTTTGCTTCTTTTGATTGAGAAATAAAACTGCCAATCAACTTGCACTTTAATTATTAATAATTTTTGCCAGGTTCACACTGGCTAAATATTTCAGCAGAACCAAAACAACGTATACGTCCGGTTAGTGCCTCAATAAAGCTTTGTAAAAAACTTTGGCTACATTTCAAAGATAATATGGCAAAACGAAGTTTCCGGTCATTGACGCTATCAGCAAGTCGACGATCAAATTACAACTTACATATTTGGCTAATACGTCGTTTGTGCTATTTAATGCTTTTTAAAGTTTTGTCAAAATTTCAAAAATAATACCTCAGTTCAATATTAAATTGCAGTTTGTTCTATCTAACTTCATGGCTGCAAAAAGCTTTCACCGATCGCGACGTTTAAATATTCTTTAATACATGTTCAAGCACAAAATTAAACTTTATAAAAACAATCCATAACCACACAAAAGTTGGGATTGTTTATGAACGGACACCTGTCATATTTCACGAAAACTAAAAACTATTCCTAACTGAAATAAACTTTTTAGTTCTACAACCTCAATGAAGTTTCATCGCGATAAAATGTAGTCGGGAGCAGGAAAAGAATAAAAGACGTTTGTCCATGTGAATTCCTTTTTTCCAAGGTTGCCTTGGATATACGATATATATATATATATATATATATATATATATATATATATATATATATATATATATATATATATATATGGTGTTCATTTCAAAAACTTCCCACCTCGGATTTCTCAAAATACGAAGATAATTAAAAAATCTCTGTAATACATAAAACGGATTATCGAGGAGGGCAACTTTTTAACCATAAATTGCATCGTTTTCTTCTTCGGGCATTGATCTTTTAGTATCTGGAGTTATCCTCATTCACGTTTCCAACTCTGGTCTAACAAGACTTGTGCAGAAGCAATATCGTTTTTTGAACAACGAAAATGCAATGAACTAGCTACACCTCCTTTGAGCAGTGGTAATTTTTGGTCTTTAGTTGAAGCCAACAGTAAAAGCTTTGGTACATCATTTTCACCCATGCCACTTTATTACGGATCTGTTGTTGCTGATTCTGTAAACAAAGCCAACCTTTTATGGATTTATTTGCATCAAGCTAATGTCTCAATGATTCTGGAAAAGAAACCAATTTATTTTCGCTACAAACCCCTAGAATTGATTGTCAGTAGGCCTGATCTCAATAAGCCGACTGGCCCAGACTGTATAATGCTCCTCCATACTAGCACCAGTCCTATCTAAGTTCTATTCGATCGCTATGCCATTGGGGGGATCTCCTTCATCATAGAAATTAGAACTTATTCCCAAATAATGCGGTAAGACTGATCGTACCAATTGGCATAGCTTCCACTGTGTCTAAGCTCATGGAAAAAGTCATCAACCAGCAACTGCACTATTTCCTTGAAAGTAACAAACTCCTTAATGACCACCAATATGGGTTTACGTAGAGTCGTTCAACAGGTAATTTTATTTTATACAGTGTTCCAGTTTTTTGCAGCAGGACTTTAATAGTCGATAGAACTTTCAAAATTAAGACAATAAGTTCATATAAACATAGGTTGCCAAACGCTTAGTTTTGAAGATACAGGGTTTCAAAGTTTTAATTTTTTTTCAGTTCTTTTAATTTATCTTCAAAACTATTTAAAATAATAAATCCAAATTTAGTACACATATTACACTTTTTAAACTCAATATTAAGACTAGTTTAACGTTTATCAATATCTACAGGGTAGTACATTTTCTGGGGTGGTGCACCCTTTATCCCCCCCGGACTTTTTTATGCGACGCCGCTAACTCTTTAAAAAAAGAATCAAGTTATGTCAATTCTCACGTTTTCTTGTCTCTTAATAAAAAGTAGTACTCCACTGATTTTTTCCTAACTTTTCAGTTAAATTAAATAAAGGAAAACGACAAAATAAATATTAAAAAAATACGTGTTTATTGGAAAAAATTTCTATTTAAGATTTTAACAAGAACGAAACGAACGAAATAAATAAATTAAACAAATAAACTTAACCTATAACAATAAAACAAAAACGCTATCGCAATAATAAATAAATTTAAAGAAACTGTTCAAAATGTGAACCATTTTGTTGAATACATAATTCACACCGACGAATAATTGCACGTGGAATATTAACTAAAAATTGTCTTATTTCATTACACGCATCCCTAATCCTATTAATGAGTTCATCTCTTGTTGTCACAGGAGTTGCATTCACCCTTTCTTTTAAATACCCCCACACAAAAAAATCTAAGGGATTTAGGTCTGGAGACCTTGGCTGCCAGGGAGCTAGCCCTGCACGACCGATCCATCTTCCTGGATAATGATTGTCCAGCCAGTTTCTAACGATTCTGCTATAATGAGCTGCACTACCATCAAGCTGGAACCAAGCCGTTCTTCGTAAATTTAAGGGAATGTGTTACCACATATTTCCATGTTCATTCTCTAAGTATTCCAAGAAAGCCGCAGCATTCATCCGAGGTGGTAAAAAGTAGGGCCTAAAAAGGTGATTATTGTAAATACCTATCCAGACGTTCACACTAAATTCTTGTTGGAAATGTCTCGGGCGAACTACATGTGGATTTTCATGTGCCCAAACGTGCTGGTTGTGAAAATTTACCACACCACGGCGAGTGAAGCAGGATTCATCGGTCCATAAAACATTATTTAAAAAACCTGGATTATTATTTTCAGCAAGAATCCATGGACAATACGCAACTCTACGTTCTGCATCCCCTGGTTGTAGTCCTTGAACCGGTTGTAGATGGTAAGGATATCGGTGATCCCGTCTTAATGTTCGGTGAATAGTGGTATTTGAGACTCCACCTAAAGCTACGGATACTCTTCTAATGCTAGTTGTGGGATCTCTGTCGAATTCACACAAATTCGTCGTGCAATATTTTTTTGCTGCCTACGACTATTATTTTGACGACCATGTACATTATTTAACCCCTGACGTATAATTTGTTGGTGAACTCTTACAATGGATATCCGCTATTTCTTGATTAGAAAACAAAAATGGCACTTTAAAAGATCACTTTTGCAATGAAAATTAATACAATAAATATGTAAATAAATTTCATTCTTTCTTATGCACAAGTCGTATTTAAAATAAAACGTGAGATTTGACATAATTTGATTCTTTTTTTTTTATTGTTCTTTTCATGGCACACTATTTTTTGCGAGACCATCAGACGTTCTTTACTTACCATTTGGAAGCTATTCATGGATTACAGCTAATTTATCTCAAAAACTATGCATTTTTCGAAAAAAAAGCAGAAGACAAAAAAGTTCCTAAATCAAATGTGCAATCTAAATTTTTGGTTTTTAAGAGTAAGAGGTGGTGCATGAAAAAGTTCGGGGGGTAAAGGGTGTGCCACCCCAGAAAATGTACTACCCTGATATATAAACGTTAAACTACTCTTAATATTGAGTTTAAGGAGTGTAATATGTGTACTAAATTTGGATTTATTATTTTAAATAGTTTTGAAGATAAATTAAAAGAACTGAAAAAAAATTAAAACTTTGAGACCCTGTATCTCCAAAACTAAGCGTTTGGCAACTTATGTTTATATGAACCTTTGTCTTAATTTTGAAAGCTCTATCGACTATTAAAGTCCTGCTGCAAAAAACTGGAACACCCTGTATGTAACCCAAGTTTGAAACCATACATTAGAAAAACCCGGTGAAACAGTTGTAGTCGCTTTAGATATCTCAAAGGCATTTAACCAAGTTTGGCATGTGTTTATTTGCCAAACTCACCTGGTTTGGCTTAAATGCTACGCCCATCAACTGGTTTTCTAGTTTCCTTGACAAAAATGAATACGTGTCGTAGATGATGGCTTTGCTTCAAAAGAAGTTAGCATTAACGCGGGCTCGCCACAGGGACCGAGACATTAAAACTGAAATGGCAATTTCAATCAACAAAGGCATTCAACGTATCCTTAAATGGGGAAGTAATAACCTAATTAAATTTAATGCTAATAAAACTATTAGCTAGTATGTAGGCAATGACTGTATCTTCAAATCCATCATGGATTGTCTGTTCGTAAAATAGGCTTTTTGTACAGATCTAAGCAGTAATTTTTCTGCTATATGAGGCCCAAACTCGACGTCATCTAGAATATAATGCTTGACTCTGCGTAAGTACTCCTCAATACGCTCTCGATGTCGTTGATCGTGTTAAAAAAAGAGCGATTAGACTTATCAATGACCAGTACTTAACTTCAGAGATACACTCCCTTGAGCACGGAAAAATCGTTTCAGTTCTTTCTTTATATTATTTGTATTACAGTGGCTATTGCGCTACGTAATTACATTCTTTGATACCATCTGGGGTCAGCTTTGCTAGGAATACTCGGTTTGCTCATTCATATCAATAATATACAGTACAAATCTCCACTTGTCGTACCAAAGACGCGCAATCCACATTCCTCTACACTGCTCCTAAGCTCTGGAATGAGCTTTATTTATATGAATGAATTTAAGGTAGCCGTTTATAGGCATCTCTCGAAAATTCGATATCCCGAAATCCATCCTCCTAAGTGTTCCTGAGCGCTTTAGTACGATACGCCAAACTTAACATGTTCAGGTCCACAATTATTAGAAAAAGTGCGCTACTGCAACACCTAATAATAAGTTAACTAAATACTAATTTCCCCGCAACGGAAGTCCCATAATGTTATCAGAATTTCATCATCAAAATAAATCAATTTCTAAAAACGCGATCAATAACGATATGAGGATATCCACAACAAACGCCAAAAATACTACATTTCTACAATTTCATTCAGAAATCGAAATTTAACCAAATTGTCCAAATTTCGACCACACGTGATAAAATATATGTGTAAATACAGGGTGAGTGAATCCATATCTTCCTAAGTGGAACGGAGGGAGTCCTGCCTCTTTGGGATTATTCTCAGGTGTACCGAATGGTCCAAATTAGACACTTTCTTCTGGAAACACCCTTTATTTTAAGAGATAGAAAAAAATGGATCTAGCTGTCTGGAGCTTAAATTTAATGACAAAATCACTGGCGTAAACAGAATTCAGATATCTCTAATCGTTTGGCCGCTAGAGGGCGTTTCTCAAATTTAGTTGATTTATTTAATGCTCCGTAAATTTCTTATTATTAAAGATAATTGATTTTGGAAAAATCTTTCTCAGGGCACTTTTTACGTAGATAGACAGTTTTATACCGGGTATTTGGTTTTCCTTATACGACCCTAAACTACATTTTTTCATACGGACCACCCCGCATATTTTGGGGTTTTTGAAAAGAGCGTAAAATGTTCTAAATTTTGATGTATCACTTGTTATATTGATGTTAAATATTATTTACAATATTGCATTTTATACATTAAAATATTTGGCTTACAGACATCTAGCTTTCCATGGCTAACAAAAGACGGCAGCATGATTTAAAACAACAATTCCTTAACTATCTGGAAATTTTTATTAGCTCCAAATATTTTTAATTTTACAGGACCAAGTTGAACCGTTTATCGTTTATTACAAAGAGTATTTTTTCAACATGACGCGGCACCACCGCATTGTGCCTGAACAATCAAAAATGATGTAAATATGCAGTTTGGAGGAAATTTGATGGACATCAACGGATGGCTAATCCAATGGCCGGCTCGGTGTCCAAATTTACAGCCCCCTGTTTTTTTCTCAGTGGTAACATCAAAGATCTCACATACAAGCCGCATTTTAATACCAGGGAAGATTTAGGAGATGCTTTGGTAGGTGCATTTAACAAAATGCCATATTTTAAACATTTGTTAACATAAACTGTTTTTTACATTCAGTTTGCCGTCACTATTTATCTGAGTATGTTTAGATCAGTATTACTTGGTTTTTTTGTTATGTTATTTATAATGCTTTATTCACATAAATTTTCTATCATGTTCGTTGTTTTTTGTTTATTATTTCAAATAAGAAATATTTGGAGCTAATAAAAATTTGCAGATGTACCTATAAAATGGAATATTGCAAATATTTAACAAAAATATAGCAAGTGATACATCAAAATTTAGGAAATTTTACACTCTTTTAAGAAATTCGAAAATATACAGAGTGGTTGTAATGGGACTCACATTTGGGCACTATTCTGTAATGGGCCTCACATTTGGGTACCATTTTATAATAGTTTTGTTCGTCCTTCTGTAGGGGGCTATTTTGTGATGGTTTGCATATAGGGAATTGTTTTGTAACGAGCGGAATATTACCTTGCTTGCATACAGCTGGCTACAAAGAATAATATTTGGGTTCTATTTCTCTTTTACAATTTCCAAAATCATTGAGTAAAAATTTTATAGTTTTTATGAAAATGTCAAATGATTCAACGTTTTAATTAACTAAACTTTACTTTTATTGTTATCACATTTCTGTTTGTGTAAATGTTGTGTAATAACACAACAAATTCCTTTTTCCTTTCATCGGGACGCTCCAGCTAGCTTAACAATGGGTTAAATGGTTATCGCTACCATTCATCACAATTATCCTCAATCTGAGGTTACTAATTACCTGTACTTTGCAATTAATTGTACTTGTTTTCCTCAACATTTACACACGCAGTGTTTGTATAAGGTTTTAGGATTTATAACAGTCAGTAATAAAATGAATCAAAAGTGATAATATTTAATTAAGTCAAATTCTAAATGCAAACTGTTTTGTTTACAGCATTATCTAAAAATGATTCTAATTCTGTGTTAGTATTTTTCTTAATATTAACATATAAAAACAACCCTTCACAAACGATCAACGAAATAGTTTCGTTCAGCATTTGTATCTAAACATAAATTTAAAAATAAATAAAACACCAATCTTCGTTTATTTATATTATCAAAAGATTCTTACTTGTTATCACTTGGTTCGAACTGGTGACGTAATGCTTGCATTCCTTGGACTGGTGAGGCCTCAACTGGGTTGTATGACTGCTCCTCCGATGATGTCACCTTCCCGCCAACTTGGAACCGCTTCCTTTGTTCTCCTTATCCCTTTGTTATATAGGACGCTCCTAACTTTCTTTCCACAATTTAATAATTTTTTTTCTAAATAACTGCTTGATATACTTACACTGTCCAGTTTTTACTTAATTGTTCAATTGAACTGCAAATAGCTTGCGCAACAAAATGCAAGGTATTTACAAACCGCGAATTCTCCCTTTTCATACATCAATAAATTCGAGTTATTGTCCTTTATACTTTGAATTACCAATTTGGATCGATTACTGTCTATTATATTTATTTTTCACTATTTAAACACGATTGATTACGGCTCTGATATATATAAAACGCGTTATCTTTACTTACACGTCACTTTTAATACGTATTTTAAATTATGGTGCAATCCTTTTTATTTCCGCTAACTCGACAATTGCACTTTTTATTATTTTAGCTTTTCCTCGCATTAACACGGAAAATATAGTTTATATTCTCTTTACACGATACTAACTGATTTTTCGTTATAACTACACAATATTAGTTGCTGCATAAATCAAGCTGCAGCAATCGCTCTTCAACCAACTCTGATCGCTCTCTAGAGGCGACTGACTAACACATACACGTCATTATAACAGCGTCTCTACTTGCTCCCTTTTATAAAACAGTCATATCCGCAAATTGCCGCGTATATTTAAAAGCTTTCCAATTTAATATGTAAATACTCATCGAAGCAAGCTCAAGCTTTTTATCTTAATATTAATTATGTTCAAAGATAAATAACCAATAACCATTAACGTCATATAACGGCGTGAAATTCGAATTTCTAATGCCTCCATTATATGGTCCGTATGAAAAAACGTAGTTTAGGGTCGTATAAAAAACAAACACCCTACATAAAAACTGTCTATCGCGATGGATTCTACGTAAAAAAGTGATCCAAGGAAGATTTTGCCAAAATCAATTATCTTTAATAATAAGAATGTTATGGGACATTAAAGGAATAGGCTAAATTCGATTAAAGTCCCCTAGCGGGAAAACGATTAGTGATATCTGAATTCTGGTTACGCCTGTGATTTGAGCTCCAGACACCCACGTCCACTTTTTTCTATCTCTTAAAATAAAGGGTGTTCGTAAGAAAGTGTCCAATTTGGACCACCCTGTACTGTAATTTTAATATAGGATAATAAAGAAATACTATTTCATTTAAATTTAAAAAGCATAATTGTTTCTGGACAAAATCTAAATCTGGCAGCAACGCAGATATTATCGTCTGATGGGAAACGATCAGTTATCCCCCTGTTCTAAATTTGGTGAATATAGGTCCAGTATTTCTTAAGATATTCGACCCGTTCCAAACTTTTGATTAACCCTGTATAATTAACACTATTTTATAATTCTAAAGTTACCCTCTGTTTCTAAATGTACAAAAAAGGTTTTAATCCTAACCTTGTGGTACAAGACAATAAATGTTTGATTAAAATCAAACTATAGAAATTATGCAACTCCTAGTTGTTAATGTTATCTTTAATTATACCAATCAACTCAAAGCTATGCGGTTTACTTACGTTAAATAAAATCGTTTTTCTAATTGTGTGATATTTTAGTAAATGTTATCGTTATAAGAACAAAACAATAACAATAAGGGTAATATTGCATAATTATTAATACTACCCTCTTTACCTTATGTAGCTGCCTTTATCTTTATTTTATATCATACGCAATTTAATGGCAAGACAAGGATTAAGATCACTAAATCCCTTGATATCAAACAATTTAAATTTCAAACGTAGTTAATCACCATCGCTGTATTAAACATGCAAATTAATATATACCCGTTTAGGTTTGCATTATCCCTCAATTTCTTTTTGAACAATAAATTTAGTTAAGTCACGGGCCTCAGGTGCTTCCGGTGTAAAAGTAAAAGGGATCTTAATAACATTTACTCTGTTTATGGCGTAACGCTTTATCAAAGTAAAACAGATTAAGACAATTTGTGGGAGCTTACTTGACACAAATACATTTGTTTTTATAATGGAACAGTTTAGAATTTGTTATACTTTCACAGCCTTACTAATAAATCTGGTATGTTGCACCTTGGATAATATACATAGTAGTCCAAGGGTATGGTAATAGTTATACCATGCATAACGCTGTTATTAGAATAATAAAGGAAAGAGAATTTTTCGCAAGGATTTCGTAAATTAGTTATATAGATGCATTTATTTTTCTACGCCATCCCCTTTTAGTTTAATTCGTTTAAGGTTAAGTTTCGTTATTTATGGATAAAAAAATTTTAGACAAATTTTACAGAGGTGTAATGTGTAGCCTATTCAAAACGTTTTGAATAAAAAAAATATTAAAAATTATGCAACTATAATAGTTGTATAACTGTCAAGTGTATTAATGAAGGCAAATAACGATGAGACGTTTTATCGTTAAAAAACTCGAGATCTTTAATTTCGCATTAATATTCGAGTTGGTTGCAATACTTTTCAGTGAATCACTTTCTCTAATTTTCCTGTTTTTTCAAAGGAAAACTTTATATCGACAAGACTACAATCTCGTAATGAAAGTACAAAACTCTTGAATAGTTATTTTTTTTTCTGACAGTTCCCGTTACTCTAACGCAATTCATTCATTGTTGGATGTTTCATACAAGTCAACTCAGCGCTTTCTATCGGTTATTAATAGACCTTATTAATAAACGATTCTCTAAAGAGGTCATTAATCTAACTTACTGGCTATTTAATGTTATTACACTTTATTATAAAGTTGAGCTGATAGTCAATCAATTGGTTAATTTTGTTGGCTTCACTGCTGGTAAAGCAAATTGCTATGTCAACCGTACCTCTGTTTTAAGTAAAGTAGAGGAACCCGGGGCTAGTTGGCGCAGTTTTCAGTTTTTTTTATTTTTATGTAATTGTGGTTTATCCTAAGAGATCAAAAAAATATTGCTGCATGTAACCCAGTATCTTAGCTATACAAGCGCGCATGTAAAGTATGCAAATTTGACCCACCCAGGGGTAAATTGGCGCAAGGTCAGAGTAGGTTGGAGCATAGAATTAAGTTCTTGTACTTTAGACAAAAAACTGAGAATGAAAAAAACTTTAATTTTCTCAATAAACGCATGCTAACGTCTTATTTTGTCTTTTCGTATTTGAAGAATATGTGAAATTATTTTAGTAACAGTGGTCGCATTTGGAATCCCCATTTTGATAAAGAAATAAAGTTGTTGGTTTATTTAGCAAGTTTAGATTGGAGTTTGAAAGGTTTATAGATCGGTATCAATAGATAGTGGAATTCCCTCTTTACTAGGTTAGTGTGAAAGAGATGTTGATTAGTTTCTGCGTGCATAAATGTTTTTGTTTTTTTTTAATATTGGTGTAGTTTGGTAAATGAAAATAAAATTAAATTTAGTATAAAATGTATTAAGTTTGTATAGTAGATCTTTCGTGAGTTTAAATTGTGAGCAGACTATCGTCTTTTTTTTTGATTAGGTACTGGTTTTAAACACAGAATTGGATTTTACATATGTTGGTTTAAGGGTAGTATAGTAGAAGTTTCGTTATCTTACCCATATCACTTTACACGAGGCACATTTAGAAACACACTTTAGAAGGTGATTTTTCCGATTTAATTTTTCGGGTTTGATTCATTTCTGGAGCGATTTAAAAGTTTTAGTAATTCTTTTTATGATTGGCTATTGAAGATTTAAGTAAGATGGGAAGGGTTATAAGGTAAGATGGCGAATTCTGAATAGGGTAGTAGTTAGTTCTGTCAGAGATGCAGTAGTAGCAGAACTCACCTTTGTTCGCGGTGCCACGCACGGGTTTTGTTGGTTTGGGGTAGTGAACTGTTTACGTCCATTTCGGGGGGCTTAGAGAAGTTACCGTGGAAGTTTGGTTCAGAAAACACCCTTAAATAGTGGATCATATATTGGCTTCGTAATTTCTGTTATCGTTGTCGAGTATCGACATTTCTCGTACATGGAAGTTCGATACGGTGTTGGTATAGGTGCTGGTCCTAACCCCTTTGTAGTTTTTTGCACATCTGGTGTGCGGATCTATGTAAATTAGTTCAGGCGTTAGTTTTGTGGAGGACTTGGTGTGTCTTTGCTGCCTGTCAACGAATATTTCGCTGTAAATGAAAAAAACTTTTCGTTCTTTCGTTATTTTAAATTAATAAGTGATATTTAGTACATAGTAGAGTAAAGAATTCAAAGTTTATGGAAGTTTAAGTAATAGTGTAACGCACAACCAATTGCACCATCAATCAAAACGCGTTGAAAAAGGAAGTATTCACGAAGTAACTCACATTTGGAGTTCGAGTTTCTACATCGATCGTATTGCCGCCGCAGTCGAGGCCATCATATAGATATCCTAGGTATCTGTATAACAAAGCGTTTGTTCCGAATACAAGCTAAACTTTTTTGTGTATTTTGTTTGCAGTGGTTGACAAATTTTAATAAATTCCTGTGTAATATATTTTCTTGTTATATATGCCGACGCTTGAAAATGCTGACTTTTGACATACACGTTTCATTTTCGTATCGATTCACCTTTACCGCATGCGTATTCATTCGTATTATGATTCTAAATTTATGTCAGTGTTTTTTTATTTATTATACTGAAGAATTGATATTGAGATTATATGTGGTTATGCGTCGCAAAGAGGACGCTTGTCAAAATCTTTTGTTATTTTGGTATCTGGCATTTACAATAATTTTAATAAGGCCGATACTGACACTAGCTAGTTTCACAGCCTTTTGGGGTAAACTAGGTGATGAAATTTGAAATGAACGTTTTGTTATGTAGCGATGATGATGTTTTTATTACTATTCAATATATATATATATATATATATATATATATATATATATATATATATATATATATATATATATATATATATATGTATATATATATATATATTAGTGCCTGGAATCTACCCACGTTCTGCGGCTATCTTTGTTATTATAAGATACATGATAATTCAAATGCCGATGAGATAATTCAACATTGTTGCCAACTTTCGAAGATATCTGAAAATAACTAAAAATCGTCCAAATTTCCAATCTATAGCTTTTTTTAAATTCAAAATACGAAAAAGTTATAAGAGAGACTTTTTTTCCTCAAAATGGGAACTACCTACCTACCTACAAGGTGTTTATTATTTGCACTAAATTATTATAAATGTTGGTGAACATAAACCTTTTTAATTGTGATAGAACGCCAAAACCTTTCAAAACGAAGCCTACAACTACAAAAAGGAAACTGAAAGAGAAGGTTTTAATTAGTTAGTTAAAAATTATTCTACCCTTACATTTAAAATTTGCAAAAATGCACGGCTGTGTCACAAAACACTATCTACCGGCTAGAAAAAAGTTAAACCGACAAAAATAATTTATTCGAAGCGCCCAAGAAGCCTCTCTCAAACGAGATTCAGTTTATAAAAATCGGTTGAGTTTTTCAAGTGAACATTTAGCTCTCCCACTCCCTTTATTTAACAAAATCGGGATAAAAGAAAATGTTTCTAGGCTTATGTAGTTTGTAATAAAACTATTTTGGACATACCTTGGTAATACCGATTTAAGGGACAACGTCGATTTTCTAATTTGGTGTTCGTGTACGCCCCCTAGCGACCATCGAAGGAACTTGAAACCAATTTCCAGCAACTTCTCTCGGTCTCTCTTACTATCAATGTTTTTCCCGATGCGTAGTTTCTCATATACAGCCGGGCTCCTTTCTTAATGGACCACCCGGTACATAATAGTTTAAAATTATTAAACATGAGCTAAACACTTAATATATAATTGTAGCATACGTAGGTAAGTAAATTTTTATGTAAAATATGAAATATTATCCAAATTACAATAGTTAGGTGACGTGCAACTTACACGAACAAAACCAAATAGTTCAAAGGACCAATTTCACTGATGAAACGGCAATAATTCGATGTTATGCAACTGGATAACACAGCCTAATTTAAGTAACGAACAGTTATAAAAGGAAATGTAGGTTTTATTAACTTTTCTGATTCAGCACATACTTCTGAAGAGACACGCGATAGCTTGGCGTAAATCAGCATAATTTGTGGTGTAGGATGTTCCCGTAAGTGAAGGTACTCATATATTAACGTCTGCGAAATTGGTAGAATTTGTTTGTAGAAACTCCAGTTCTACAGTAAATTAAATGTATAAGCTTGATATGTATTTAAAAATGCATAAACTTGTAACCCATACGACAAAAGTTTCAAAATTTTATATCCGAGCTGAGCTCGTCGAAACAGGAGTGCATGGAAGTCCTTTATGCAATAAATGTGCTTTGAATTATGTATATACTAATTATTGGTTACGTTTATCTAATTAACCCAAGTAAAGTGTTCGGGTCCTAAGAACTTTTGCAAAAAGTGAAATTGTAAAAAGTAAAATCAAAGTGCTACTTGTACCCTGTGATGTGAGTTGTGAATGTTAGAAGTAAAATTTATATAATTATGTGATGGACAAATTTCAATATTTCAAGATAAATAAACGTATAAAGAGACAGGTTAAACACTTGTCTCAGTAAAGTAAAAATCCTAGTGTAAAGAAAACTAATTTCGAAATGTCTACTACTAATTTTGGGTTAATTGTCAGTATCGTACAAGAAAAAATAAAAACCCACAAAAATACAAATGTTGACGCGTCTGCCAACTTACCCCGTGCAGTATTTTTGGTAGAAATATAATTTAAATGTCTGTTTCTTATGATTTATAGATAAGAGAAGAAAAATTATAAGAGAGTATAAAAGATAATGAATAAAGGATCTACTCTACCTCATATAATGTTACGAACCGCGAAAGAAGAAAGTAATTGGGGGCCTACACCAGCAACAGTGAGAGATTATGACATTTCAAAAGCTTCTTTAAGACGGTGTTTAAGGAAATTTACAGATGAGGATCTACATGGAAACAGTGATATTCCTGCAACAAATAGGATATAGGATATGCAAAACCTAGGCTAATTTCTTCCGAAGGTCAGGAGGAACTACTAGAGTATCTATTTCGGGCTGTGTCCAAAAGCAGTAAGAATGTTTGCTTTTGAATATGACGTGGCCCTAAAACTGGACATTCCAGCCTCCTGGATGGAGAAACAGCTAGCAGATGAAAATCGGTTTACTGCATTTATGAAACGACACAACACTTTCCATTAAACTCCAGAAGCCACCAGCTTGGCAAGAGCGTCCAGTTTCAATAAAGCAAATATGAGAAAATGGTACTCAACTGTATTTAATTTGGACCAGAAAACATGTTTAACATAGTAGAAACAGAAATCACAACTGTGCAAACGCCCGATAGAATTGTGGCCAGCAGTGGATTCAAGTAAGGATTACTTTGCATGAACTAGAAACGTTAGTTGCTGCGGTAGCGGAAATAACCGGCTACGGAAACAGTATGCCTCTATTTTACCTTTCCCAGAATACAATTTAAGCGGCAGATTGTAAAGAACCAGCGTCCTTTACGTATGCTTTTTAGAATAAATTATTTGCGGACCATCCTATATCTAAACTTTCAAAAGTTTACGCGATATAGCACAACAAATAATTCATTAATCACCGCTGACGTGTATTTCTAAAAACCAGTAAGTTTTTGCACGTCAGAACGATTTCAACCAATCAAATAACGGCATCCCCGCACGGTAGCCGCAAAGCCGCCCACAGATGCACCTTTATAAACCCGCGACGCGTGAGAATTAGGATGAATCGAAGTAGATTCAAGTCAAGCCGATAACCTAGCCGCCGCACCGATTGCTTCGTATAAGCACCGACCTGCAGATCTCTCCGGGGATCATAGACCGTCGCGCCATTCAAAATATCCAGTAGCCGCCGTACCGATTGCTTCGTGTAAGCACCGACCTGTTGATTGCCGCCGAGGAGTCCATCGCAACCGTGTGATAACTCGCACCACTTCGCGCCGGGCAACCTAACGTTTGTACTGCAATCAAAAGACACGTAAGTTGTTTAATTATACAATCTAACCAGACCTAGTAACACACTATCACACGTAAATAACGCCGGGCTGAGTCTCCAGGAGTTATAACCTTACACTAACGTCAAGAGTATCACGCAAGGTAGATCCCGACGTCACTCGCAAACACACAGTACACTAACACCAAGAGTGCCACGAAGGGGTAACCCCCACGTCGCTCGCAAACACTTGAGGGTGAAGGTTAGTTATAGAGCTGACCTACGACCTTTTGTTCTTAGTTTACCGGGTTAGACGGGCTATTGCCTACGTCTCCTGATTATCACTAAGACCCCGCTTAATACACCTACATACAATACATACAGACAAACACAATAACCACACACAGTGTCTTTAATCGCAGGAGAGTATACACGAAACCTGTTGCATAAATTTGTATTCAGAATAAACCAGCGCGAAACACCTAGTGTAAAAGCATTTGTAAATAAGTTAGGAAAATCCGTCGGAGAGTAAAACATTAGATAGTACGTAAATTATCCCATATTTACCGGTATTAAATAATATAACTACGACCTGGTGTATATTACGATTTCCCTTAGTAAATTCATTTTTGTTAATATCCAGTATTTCGTTCTCCTAATAAATTGTATATAATTAGATTTAGTATAGAAGTCCGTAATTAATCCAGTTAGATAAATAAATAACAAAATCAAACCGGTTATAATTAAATAAAGACAGTCCAGAGATCTTGCATTTGCATACGCAGATCTCGCGCGTGTATTGTTTCCTGGGAGCGCGACATACCAGCTTCAGCGCTCCAGAGTTACTGAAGAATAATAATTATGCCATGCGCATAAGCCGAGAACGATATTGATTTTCTCCTTCCCCGAAACGATTCGACTTCGTTGCACTGGCGCCGTTGAACAAAACTATATTGAAGAAACCGTACCAGCTTCTGTAAATACAGGACCGTAATATAAATATTACATACTAGGTAAGGAGTAAGTTAAGATAATACATATATTTATATTTCCAGAAACGATTACGTACCTAGAAAGCAACCCCCCCAGGAAAGCGAGTAAGGAGCCGGAAAGAATAAATACATTTGTTAATCAATTATTTATTTATTGTAAAATTAGTTAATATACGTTTTAAAACGCTTTAAGAGATTTATTTAAGGTGACAGTGTTAAGCCTATCAAGTAATTAATACGAACCACACCCCGTTTATAATAAATTATAAACACGACTGAGCAAAGCCGAGGCAAAATAAAACCGCGTTGGGTTACCAAACCAGAAGGCGCGCAAATTACAAATAATAAAGTATAGAAAGAGCGCGGAGGGTAATACAAGATGGTTTTAAACGGTCCGACTGGTAGTGTGAGAGGAGCTAATCCTTCTGGGTGGACGAAAGCGGAACATTCTTTGGAATGGTCAAAATATGTACGAGCGTCAAATAAGCGGTCAGTGTTATTGATTCTAGATAATCATGATTCCCACCGGTCCATTGGATCCTTGTACCATCGAAAGAAAGGCGCTGTCGCCGACCTATACTTGTACTTCCTGGGTAACAAGTCACCTACCATGTCGATTTACGATATACCAAAAATTCTAGCAATAGATTTACCCCTGGAACTTACACCAAAGAACACTACTGCGGGATTTAAAGTGTCAAGAAATTATAATGTAAATTGGGATTTATTTGCCGATGAGGAGTTTCTACCTTCATATTCCACGGATAGCCCTAACCCTAATGATGTTGACCTAGATGATGCTAAAAAAGAAGAATGTCTTGATAATAATGCTTCTCTATCTGCTGAAAGTGAAATATAGAGCCTCAAGAACCTCATGCAATCAAATAAATTGGGTGAAATGATTCCAGAAACAAACAAAATAACAACATCTCCAATATGGCCCTTACTTAAAGCGGGAGCAAGAAGAACCCTTAGTAAAGGGTGCACTATGGCCGATACACCCATTAAAAAAGCTTTTAGAGAACAACCACCGTAGAAAAAAAAGTTGAATTAAAAAATCTCTGAAATAAGTGGAAAAGAAGGAAAGGTCAAAAATAGTAGAAAACCCAAAACCAAAAAGACCAAACGGATGATCAACGCTTCAGCAACAATAATTAAGATAAATGCGTCTACTTACATTGCCTGGACACGAATGAGAGCAGTGCTCCTGAAGAAAACTGTGTGCCACGGTTAGGGACATGAGGAAGGTGAAATTTTGACCGCTATATTGTGAATTAATTGCTTAAGCTGTTACTGGCTAAATACTCACTAGAGCATCCACCCCGTGAAGGCCATTTGTGCCACGGCATAGCTCAGTGGTGCGGGTGGGGTTCTTACCTAATGTTGTAATAGGGCACTCGTCGAAACTCCAAAAACGTCAAATTCGGGTAAAAATGTCAAATAGGCGCCACCTGTTAAATACATTTCTAGCGGGAAAACAGATCTCGTATTGACCTAACAGGAAATCGAAACTTTTACTCAAAAAAACAAACAACTCTGCTACTAAAAATTCTATTCCAAGAATCACAAAAATCGCCAAGTTTACCCAAATTCCAATGAAATTTTAAACTTTGTGTAAAAGCCGCAAAATTGCGAAAATAAAACTAAAACTCATTCATTACACACTTAGATAAACTACACGATAAAATGATTGGTTCAACTAACCAAAAGTAAATGAAAATACGATGCTTAATTCTTCAATTTATACCACAGAAATACGTCACTACAACAAAATTAAGCGTGATGGAAAATTTATAGAACCCTACAATATGGTAAACGTCGATATCGGGAGGTAATACCTAAATTCCAAAAAATGTACTCAGCTGTCGTAACAAATAATTAAATGCGCTTACCTGTTTAGCAAAGTAGGCACCAGCAAATATGTTTACAATCGGTATATTGATTTCTACAAAAATAAAATACTTGCAACTGTTCGCAGAGCTCTCTTATATGCAAAATCAAACAGCTGTTCGGTCAACGACCGTCTCATTACATAATTTTACGTTACTTTATAATTTAAAACTTCTTTTAAAATGACTTGTTACTTAACTCAAATCTGCTCATATTAAAAACAAATAATGCATTAAATCTTTAGAAGTTACGTTAAAATTCAATGATCAATGTAAACTTCTGAACATAATTACTTTACTTCAAATAAACATAAAAAATATTGACGTTACTTGAATGATCTATCTCATAAAAAACCAACACTTAAAATGTACGTAGTATAATGCTACCTTTGTTATTATAAGAGATACAGAGTCGGTTAAATTAGTAAAGTTGTGCTACTGTTTGACAGTCAATCAATGAAGAGTTTTGTTTTTAATTGTCACAGCACACCACGGCAAACATTGCATTTGTTTAGTAAATACTATAATTACAATTTTTTGAAAATAGTGAGTTAACCAATAATACTAAACATACAAAGCTATACATTTTTGAAATCAGAAAAAAATAAGCCATCGAATGAGTCCATAACTACCTATAGTTGTCATTAAAAAAAATGTATGTTTGGGTTATAGCTCGAAAAATAATTACTACAAAAATTGTTTATTCGCATTTTCCCATTTTGAGGAAAAAGAAGTCTCTCTTATAACTTTTTCGTATTTTGAATTTTAAAAAAGATATAGCCGATTGAAAATTTGGACGATTTTTAGTTATTTTCAGATATCTTAGAAAGTTGGCAACAATGTTGAATTTTCTTATCGGCATTTGAATTATCATGTATCTTATAATAACAAAGATAGCCACAGAACGTGGGTAGATTTCAGACACCATATATATATATATATATATATATATATATATATATATATATATATATATATATATAAATATATATATGTTGAGATGATTCAAATTACATTCGAGTAGCTATGTAAGTCGCATAGTGAATTATTTCTTTAGTTTCTACAAAATGGTACATATCATTATATAATTCTAGATAAGAATGGTTAATAAACATTGAGATGTTTGTAAATTTAAATATTTCTTAATATAATGTTAATATGAGTATAATCGACAGCACATTACATTGAAGTATAGGGTATGTTTGTTATCGTTATGATTTAATTCAAGTTTTTATTTAGTTTAGTAAGTTTATTTAAACATAATGTTCCCTGACGACATGTGATACAAGTTGTAGTTGACAAAAATAATATTAAAAACTAGATATAGGCTGGTATCAATGTCACAATTCAAATGTACGCAGCCAAGAATCTTGAAAACATTCGTGTTAGTGCGATAAACATATATCAGTGCTAAAATTAAAAAAAACAGAACAAGTACTTTAGTGAGTAACTATAAAACTTAAATTATGCAGCAGCTCTGGAATTATTGTGTTTAATCAACATTTAATGACATTAAACTAGTGATTTGCAACATTTCGACACTAGTCGTAGAAAAACTTATGAACCTACGAAAGTGTTAAAATAAATTAATTTGAGACATGAACATTAAGTTTAAACACTTTCACAAACAGTTATAGTGGTTAAAAGTGTGAAATTATACATTGAAAATTGTGTTAACAATATGAGGTTATGTTATTTCCTCACATAAAATTTATGTAAAAAGTATTTTATATTGAGACAATTTGTGTAAAACAAATTAGTAGAGGCAAAAATAGTAAAGTAGCCTCAATTTCAAGTTACAATTCACTATATTTGTGTCCATTTTGTCAAATTTAGTTTTTAAGAGTGTTGGAAAAATTAAAATAATTTTCCTTTCAAATTGGCCGTAGGCATGTAAAAGATGAATATTTAGGGGTAGTAGCATCCCATATTCATTTGGAAATCATTTTCAGGCCTGTAAAATACATAAAATTAGCGTAAAATCAATAATTAAGTGTGAAAATTAACTTAGTTATTAAGTATAGGAATTAGTTCGTGTTTGGTTTTAAATTATGGAGAAATTTATGTAGATTATGAAAATGTTATTAGTTTTAAGAAATGTTTAAGGGGGCAAAAGTTATGGGGTTTTAAAATTATATCGTAATGTAAAAATTGCTTTAGCCAATCAGAATTTAGGAAATATTCTTGGTAACTAATGAGAACAACAAGATTGGTCGTTAACCAAAATCATATAAATAGAAGTGCTGAAGGATTACAATTTCTCTTAATTTTCCTCTGTTTCAACAGCTTGCTAAAGTAAGATGTCAAAATTTTTTGTGAAATTATTTTTAAACAAAATAACGTCACTTCGTTAAAAACAAAGTGCTATTTTAGTATCGGAAGTGTTAAAGAAACAAGTGATAGTCTTTTGTCGGGAAATAATTAAATTAAGGTTAGTTTACCTTTTTAAATATCAAAATCGGAGGTTATCGATAGTTAATGAAAATATTTCCGCAGTTTCAACATTGTTTGTTTTTAAGTTTACATTGTTTACGTTGTTATGGATATTTAATTGTGTTCTCTTCGTGTTCTTATCATTATACACCTTATTTATTGGAAGTGTGTTTAATTTATAATATCCTTCAAACGGTCCATGCTTTTCAAAACTTATTTTGAAATAAATATAAGAAGAAGTGATGATCCTAAAAATAAAGATTCATCAATATTATAATAACATTAGTGAAACTTACCTAAATGTATAAGCTGTTTATATAAAAGAAAATTTGGATGTTTGAGGAGCAGAGTTGGAGTTCGAAGGAGCTGTTTTCTACAATCAACTTCAGCAGCAGTAACCAAGAAAAGAAGTACATTTTATGTGAGTACTTTATTGTTGACATTGATATTTCATTGTTGTGTTCATAATTTCATCCTTTGTAACAATCATGATGTGCAACAACGTGTATGCATGTCCAAAGAGAATATTATTTGTTCTAAAAATTTAAATGGTTAATATTATATTGTTTTTAATTCAAACGTATTAATACTTACATGTATGTCGAATTTCACTTTTTATTGTAATTAAAAGTCACATGTTTGCGTATTCACAGCGCATGCCCAAGTATACTTTTTGAAGAATTTTTGTTATGTACAGGGTGTGACACATATATTAATGCGAATTAAAATTTATAACTCAATTTCCTTGAACAAGTTAGATACGATAAAACATAATTGGACATTAACTCAATGTGCATGAATCAAATTAACTATGATTATTATATTCAAAATCTTAATATAATTCAAATTAATAATCATTTATTTTATCATTTTAAAAATAAAGTTTCTTCTAAATTTTGATCCCTATCCCCTTTGATGAGTCTTAAGTTCTCCGACTGTGTTTTAAATATTAGAGTTTTAGCCAATAATAATAATAATAAATAGAATAATGATATAAATTATAAATAAATATAATTATATAAAAGAGCAATGTGGGGGAGTATCATCGTAATATATATATATATATATATATATATATATATATATATATATATATATATATATATATATATATATCATACAGGGTGGCCTATGTTCGAGCACTACACTAAATTTGTGGTTTTTTAAGGAACACCCTAGACATTTTTCATATATTTGAATTCTCTGCTAAACGCGGAGCAAAATGTTACAAGGTACTATGTGTTTGTGACTGGTTCATAAGTTATTGACATTTCTATGTAAAAAAAATAGTCAATTCAGCAGGTTCCTGTTCTTCTAACTTGAAAGATATCAGTGAAATTTTAGGATTTGTTTTTCCAGTGTGTCTAGTTTTAACTTTTACATTCTCTACATATACAGGGTGGTCCATTTTGGTCAATGTTATTTTTTTTTTTAATGACACCCTGTATTTTGTTACAGATTTGAATAGCATTTTTTACGAGCTTTCAATAGATACTCACTTTGTGAGTATATATATATATATATATATATATATATATATATATATATATATATATATATATATATATACTGTGTGTGTGTGTGTGTGCGTGTGCGTGTGTGCGTGTGTGCGTGTGTGCGTGTGTGCGTGTGTGCGTGTGCGCGTGTGCGCGTGTGCGCGTGTGCGCGTGTGCGCGTGTGCGCGTGTGCGCGTGTGCGCGTGCGCGTGTGCGCGTGTGCGCGTGTGCGCGTGCGCGTGTGCGCGTGTGCGCGTGTGCGCGTGTGCGTGTTGCGTGTGGCGTGTTGCGTGTGCGCGTGTGCGCGTGTGCGCGTGTGCGCGTGTGCGCGTGTGCGCGTGTGGCGTGTGCGCGTGTGCGTGTGGTGGTGCGTGTGTGCGTGTGTGCTGTGTGCGTGGTGTGCGTGTGTGTGCTGTGTGCGTGTGCGCGTGTGGCGTGTGCGTGTGTGCGTGTGTGCGTGTGTGCGTGTGTGCGTGTGTGCGTGTGTGCGTGTGTGGTGTGCGTGTGTGCGTGTGTCGTGTGCGTGTGTGCGTGTGTGCTGTGTGTGCGTGTGTGCGTGTGTGCGTGTGTGCGTGTGTGCGTGTGTGCGTGTGTGCGTGTGTGCGTGTGTGCGGGTGTGTGTGTGTGTGTGTGTGTGTGTGTGTGTGTGTGTGTTTTAGTTAATTGACCCATAACAGAAAAAAAATGTCCAATGTGATCCCGTTTTCCCTTATCATTACTGAATATTTTTGCTGTATATTTGAAGGATTTTTTCCATTACGTTTCTTGGTTAATCTAAAGCTTAATATGGCGACATTACCTGCATTTACCTTAATTAATACATAATACTTCAATAGACCTAGTTCCTATGCAATATACGAATTTATCAGTAATCGTACTCTCTTGATAAACAATAAATGCGAAATATTACTTAATACACAAACTACAAAAAAGAAACAAATAAAATTCAAGCTTTATTAAACTAACGACTAGAAATTTGCTCATTTTAAATGAAGTTAGATACTGTTGAATATAAACAGTAATTGGATCTAGGTTAAGTCCATATTTAATGATTCAAACACCGTCAGCTATTTATACGTTAGAGGCAACTAATAGATTGTTATTGTTATAAATTGGATACATTAAATATGCATTTGCATTGCAAAATTAACTATTTTATCTCTGCGCACGTCTTAAGAGCATCATTTAGTATCTTCGTAACTTTCTCTTGTTGTTTTTTCAAAACATTATCTACGCATTCAATGCTTTTATGTTTTACCGAAATTGATTCGAAATGGCTAGATTTATGTATATTAAGGGCGTTTAGGAAAATTAACTTTAGTGGAAAAACATCATTCGCTATTACTTTCTTATAGCAGGAAATTAACTGAAGTCCCGGTTTCTGGGAGCACTCATTTAAAGTATCCAGAAAAGCATCCCCTTGATTCATTGCTTCCCCAATTACTGTCGTTACCGACTGAGAATTATTGTTAATATTATTTATAGCTATTTCCAGACAAATTCGCAATTGTGCCTCCCCTTCCGTAACCGCTTTTTTTATAAAATGTTTTGCGTTATTAGTACAGGCGGTATTTTCCATTCGTGCCGATGAAATTTCTAAAAGTTTATTAATGATTGATTACGTATGCAAAATTCATTAAACTTACTTAATAAGGTCGATTCTTCTACAAGTAGTAAATAATTCATAGCTTGAATTACCATGTGCTGTATATCGATCATAATTGCTGCATCTGTTGCACCTCCTTCTTCATTAACTGTACTTCTTAATTCCCGAAAAACTTCTTTAACGTTTGTTATTAAGTTGATTCGTTCTTCGATTGATGGTAATGATGAAATCGGATCCAAAAGTACATTCTAAAAAATTATTTTAACTTCCATTTTAGTATTTAAACTGCTTACCTTAAGGAGTGAACCTAATGTTAACAATACCGCTGTAATTTTCATTTTGCTTGCATTTCATTTTAAACGCATCACCCATTAGCTTATATAGTTAATTCAACCTCGCTATTTTGCTTGATAAGTAGTTCTACTTACAATGACACTACGTGCTCCAATTAATAATAAAAACTAAATTCCAAAAATGGTTAAAAATTACTCTATTGAATTCAAAAAATTTGTAATTTTGCACAGAATGTTTCTTTTAAACGTGCGATATAGTTATATGCAACTAAATTAATTATTTTATAAACATACTTATTTTGTGAGCATTTCTCCAATTACATAAATACATTTAGTTTGCTTTCTGTTCAGACAGAAAATGAGAAAATCTGATGTTGCCAACATACAACTTTCGTATGCATGTGTCATGGTATGTTACCAAATAGTACTAAGGGTTAATCAGTCGTCGTACCGATATTTTTAACATAGTCATATTTGCTGTTACAAAAAATGTGCAAAACACTTGTAATGAATTAATCATATACACGCCGAGTCAGAAAGAAGGGGTTAACACGAAGGCTGGAGATATTAGACACCAAAATCTTATGTTTGACCTCATCATGCCTTTATACGAATGTCGCTGGTTTAAGAGATACAGGGTGTTGAAGGTTTAAATTTTATTCTGAAGTTTGTCAATAGTTGAAAAAGTTTTGGAAACATGAATCCGAAAACTGATATTGTTGGTTTTCTTGGTGTGAGAATTACGAATTTGAAGCTTATTTTGATGTTCCACCTAGAGGGCGCTAGTTTCACGGTATTATTTAGGTAAATCAAAACATATTTTTTTATCTGTTGAGCTATGCTTAAAAAATCTAAAAGAACCTTGAATTCTACATAAAAAGGGTACTCTTGTTTAGGTCTTCTAACTGTATCGGTTTCTGAGTCTTTTGCATTTTTAAACGTTTCAGTGTATTTTGTGGTGATTTCTTGATTCTCAAAAGATGAAAATAATAACAATTATTGATAATAGTAATAATAGCAAACCTTAAATCAAATGCCGGAAGGGTCCACCACCTACCTTGATACATTTTACTATACATTCTATTAAATATCTCTGAACATTAAATCAATGCCCGTATTATTTTTAGATGAATTCGCGGCTACTTATATTTTCTACCGCAACTTCTCAACAGATTTAATTTCTTCAGTCCAGGGAGTTTAAGTCTGGACTTGTGGGTGGCCAACTAAATTCACTCCCAAGGCCAATCCACACGCACGCCAATACGCTAATAATTATTGACGTGTTAAGATTTGGCACAAGCGTACTTAGAAATAGAACATCACTATCAGCGCCTGAAAGAAAATCAACAAGATACATTGAAACTTTTAAATGCAAATGCAAATGAATTGAATATTCTTTTAGATTTTGACTTTTTTCAGGCATAGCTCAACAGATACAAAAAACATGTATTGATTGATCTAAGTAATAACGTAAAACTAGCGCACTCTAGGAGCAACGTCAAAATAACCTTCAAATTCGTAGTTATCACACCAAAAAAACCTAACACTACCAATTTTCAGATTCATTTTATCAAAATTATTGAGAAATTTCAGAATAAAATTTAACTTTCAATACTTCGTAGCTCTTAAACCATTTTGGTGTCTAATATCTCCAACTTTGTGTTGACCCATTATTTCTGATCACCATGTATAAGAATTAAAGCTTTCACCATTTGAGATATTAAATATCGCTTATTAGGGAAAAATGATGAAAATATTTATTTAACTCAAGCTTTCAATCTGTAACATCAGTAGGTAAAGGTAACTAGAGATTTAAAATTAAATCACTGTTTTAGACTGTATAACTTTCAGTTCTTGAAAATGGACACCCATGTAACGGACAGTTCGTATCCATTATCCCTGTTCAAGTTGTTAGGCTGTTTCACAGTTTCAATAGCGTCTCGTACCTTAATTGTATACCAATTCCTATCGTTACCCAGAATTCTAGCGTTTTCAAATTTTATATCGTGCTGAGTGTTTAAGGCATGTTGAGCAATTGCTTATTTAGCATGATGAAGTAAACGTAACTGTCTTTTTTTTACCACAAGAGCATGGTGCTTCGTAAATACCACATGTATGTAATGGTATATGGTCTATAGCGGAAATCATAAGATTCCGAATTTTAATAAATTAAAAAAATTGAAATTGATATAATTTTAATAATAGTTCTTTATGATAATTTTAATACGTTCATAACGCAAATAGGCAACATTGTAAATACAAAAACAGTAATCTATGTCGGATGGACGTTTAAAACTTCATGCCAGTTAGACGTTAATAGGCATACATGCTAGATACTAACATAAAAAAAAATTCAATTCTGCGCGCTTCTGTAACATACCGATAATACAATTTAAGCATTTTCAATAATTTTTATTTTATTTTTACACTTATTTCGCTTTATATTAAAAAACTTTATCAAGAGCAGTTGTGTTAAATTAAATTTTTTCTAAAAAATATGTCTACATATTGTGTTACAAAATTAATCGTTCAGATACGTAGGTATTTTGACATATACAGCTGTTTCACAAATAATTGATAAAAAAACAAAAGCTGCTCCTAATAAATCCTTCTCTGCTGAATTTCGCCCAAAAGCTAGCCAGGTCCAGGAAATATATAAACCTGCTTAAATACGAAATTTGAACAGTCAGTGGACACTAACACACATCGACATACCCACGCATACACGCACACACACGTACTCCTGCATGCATACACGCATGCACTCATTGACGCACGCACGCATACACACACTCACGCACGACAATTCGCACGCAGGAACGCACGCACGCATACACGCACACAGACACACACACCCACAGACCCACACCCCACACACACGCCGCTCGCGCACCCACCCACGCACACACACGTCCGATCTTAGCGACACTTTATCTAACGTTGTAAACTGAGCTAATAAGTCGATTTAGCGCTAGTGAAAAAAGTCTATTGCATAACCTTCCATACCTACTATATATATATATATATATATTGTGTGTTGTGTGTGTGTGTGTGTGTGTGTGTGTGTGTGTGTGTGTGTGTGTGTGTGTGTGTGTGTGTGTGTGTGTGTGTGTGTGTGTGTGTGTGTGTGTGTGTGTGTGTGTGTGTGTGTGTGTGTGTGTGTGTGTGTGTGTGTGTGTGTGTGTGTGTGTGTATGTGTAGGTTGTAAAAGTATACAATATTTTATATACTTTATATTATCTCCCTCAGTAAATGACAATTAAATGAGATGTCAAAATAAGATTTGATTACATCGTTGACTATTAAATACATTTGTGAAGTTGTTATATCAATACTTAAAGCTATTTTGACATCACGATTAATTTTTAAGATATTTACTGACAACGATAACTGTAATTCTTATCAACACATTTAAATGTATGCAAAAGAAAAATAAAAAATACATTAATTAATATCCAAAATATAAGTATTTTAACTGACGTTTTATCATCATTTGTCAAAAATATGAATCAGAGTTACATAAAATGTTAATTTCCGTTTCCAACAACTTACGTAGGAAGTTTAAATTATTTAGTTCTCTATTAAAAACGTTTACAAGATAAGCTTATCTAGATTCCCTTTCAGAATAGTATTTATTACTAGATTGAGAGAGTTGTTCAATAGAGACAAAAATTATTGTAAGGACCTTTGATTTTTTAGTTTTTACTTATTACCTTACAAAAATTTTCATTAATAAAATTTAATCATCTCTAATAAAGGTCACTTCGGATACTTCAATACAGTTAGCAGTTATAACCAAAATTTAATGGAACCTATATATTTTAGGAGTAAGCTAAAATATAGTTTCATTAAAATCAGTTATATGTTTTTTAAGTTATCGAGGCTACATGCGCACTTTCAAAGACAAGCATGCTCTCACGTTGGTATGCACGCATGTATGCATGCACAAACACACATAAAGTTCTACCGCTTTTACGCATCGAGGTATCACTTTCTAGTTTAGTGTCAATCGACTTTTGTTGTGTCAAAAATATGTTAAGTCATTATCCTTCCAACAGCATTAAACAAGATTTCCTAACAGAGTTTCGCGGTGGTAGAATTCAGCTTTATGTGATCTGATTGAAGTAATTATGGTTAATTCGGGATAAAAATAACTTGTAGAAATAACCTTTCGGCAGCGTAATCCATAATTTCGTAGCAAATCTCCGCGGTGTAAAATCCACTCTACGCTTGTGAAATAATTCTCCCTACTCTATGCATTGGGGTACTTCTTAGTTTATTGCCAAATACAATACATGGTTGCAAGGTAAAAGAGATTACGCTAGGTACAGTTAACTCTTGTTTTAAAAAGTACATTTTAGTTATTAATTGTGAGCATCGCAATTTAAGTTTGTGGTGCATAAAATTACTAGTGTGTTTAGTCTTTCTGTAACACGGATCATATTTCACCTCATTCAATAATGATATTATTTCAATTTTTCTAATAATTATTGTCCTTGAAGCACTTAGAAGGATGCGTGTGGATTTTGGACTACCAAGAGGTGCCTATGTACAACCGTACGTAGTCATCTCTAAATTATTTGATACCACAATGTAGATGGCGCCCGTTTGGTACAACAACTTTAAATTTGTGCTGCGTATTTATGATATGAATGACAGAACCCTGTATCCCTATTAAACGTGACACCGATGGCACATTGTTCAAGGAACTAATTAAAACTCTTGTTCTGTGCTAAAGGTGGGAGGGGAAGAAAACGGGATGGAGTGGGATGTAAAACGTAAGGAGGTCAAGTTGAAGGCAAGAAAAACACTATGACAATTAAAAAAGGGGAAGCCAGAAAAAGAAGAGTATAAACAAGCAGTAAGAAAATACAAAAAAACATGCGAGAGTAAAAGGAGGAAAACAAAAAGAAACAAGAAGGAAGACTAAGGAAATAGAAACGGAGGAAGATGTATAAAATATTTATTACACCTTTAATTCGGTTACTTAAAAGGTTACTTTAGGCTTTCTTTATTTCTATTGAATCACGCGCTTACTGAACACTTAACTGAATATTTTTCTATTTTATTGTCAAATCTGCTTTAGCACCTTAAATTTCTTGAAAGGAAAACGCTTATCTCCTTTCAATTCACAGTTACACTATTTATTTATTAAGGTCTATATGTGATTTATCCCCTTTTTGGGTATTGCAGTCGCTTATATACGTACTGCGGATCTGAATTTTCGTAAATAAAATTCATCATTGACCATTCTAAGGTCCCTTAAAAAAAACAAACGCGATCGCGACCACCTTAACTCAAGCTCTCACCGAGCGATTCTTTCCTACGCCCTGATTAAATCTCCCTTATATACCTTCTGCCCTCCATATTACCAACCTTCCGCTAATATACAAATTTTCCTATCAGCAATTATGATCACTCTATACATTATTCAGACCATAACTCAACTTTCTATGAAAATTTCGCATGTGGGCGATCTCTATTTCTGTACGATTTAGGCAACTACCTCACATTCTAACAGATTTATTCTTGAACACGCATTTAATTTTTCATTATTGCACAATGTTACATGTATACAAACGCAATATGCATACATATTCCTTACTGCACATTAATACAATATCAAAATATCATACTCTCATATACTCATACGTCTACAACCATTTCTTTTATCCGAATTCTTCAGTACATAGCAACAAAAGACCAGTTCCGTCGCAGTTAAAATTATCCCAAATCGTTATTTCAATCAAATTTGTTGCTTTCAAAATGAAAATCTTTCTACAACGTTCAAATATTCTTTCATTGGATACCTAATGCTTCACTAAATTCCAGTAGCTTACCATGTAACAAACTCTTTACGTTTGTAATAAAATTTACGTTTATTTAGGCAACTTAACATGCATTGCGTCCCATGTGTACTGCATATCATAGCGGCATAAAATATAATTTATTTATTTACGGTGGAGCCTTCCGCGCATGCCTTTTGCACATTCAGTTTCCGCGCATGCCTTTTGCACATTCAGTTTCAGACATTTTCATGTGCAAAGGTCTTTTGGGAGCGTCGTTTTTGTGGGATACTAAAAGGTAATAGAGAATCCACTTTTGCTCTGTTAAATATTTAAAAAAAAAGTGCTATAAAATTTGCACGGTAAGTTATTTTAAACTATTATATAAAAGTTGGAGATGTTTGCATTTCAAACACTTTTACTTTCACGTTTTCTTTTTATTTTTTACTTTAACTTCACCTTTAATATTACTTTTCACACGTTTATAAACATCTACGCAATTAATTATTTTACGGTTAATCCAATTTACGGTATTAGTACGATTGATCAAGAGTGAGATTTAACATTTGGGAATTATAAGGCATACAAATCCAGATTTATTTCAACCCTGAGGTAATATTACGTAACAATGGCCAAAACTCTGACCTTGCATGCAGCCGTATCGTTATCTACAGTGTGACCAAGGATAAGGTGTTCTGATTCCATTAATTACTCACAACATTAATTATTCATTAGGTTATAACGTTACTAACATTAGCATTACGATATTTCAGTTCATAATTAAATATAGGTTGTGTAATAAAATTTGTTATTGTTGTATCTTTCTTTTAACCTTATTGTATAATGGTTTACTTGTTTATTCCATATTTAAAACAAGTTGGCGTTCGAGTATTTAACAATTAGTTTCAGGAAGAAGAAACCCTGATTTTAAAGCCAACATATCTAGGTACACGTAAAAATTTTTGGTTTATAAAGCAAATCGATAATTTTATGAACCTGGTCCACGACTGAGCATAAGGCACAAAATCTTCCAGTTATTGCCCAGACTGTTAAGTAGCTAAAATTTGTAGTCATGGGTGTAGAAGTACACTTATAGAACTTTAAGGGTTGTACAATTATGTACAAAAATTTACATTCTGCATACACAAAAAAATAATTTTCTCGTTAAATCTCACTTTTACATTCAAAATACGTTCCATACGTTATCCAAACATTGAATTTATACGATGCGACAAAATAATAAGTAACTGCATATAAATTTCATATTTTGAAAAAATATGTATCACACATATTGCCAAAGCACAAGAGTTATAAAGTAATTTTCAGAACTAGTACCAATGTTTTTAAATGTTTCTGTAGTGATTCAATTTTTTTAAGTCGGATATTTAATAGTAAATAAACACCCTACGACTTCACCAAACAGTATCACATTTTTATATTTTTTTAACAAAAAGGACAAATTAGATGTTTGGGAAGGATTCGAAATTTATAAACATGAACAGAAAGTACCTTAAATGAACGAACAGGTTGATATTATATACTTATCTTTAACATATATTTTAAATATAAAGTTATAGTTAACATCAATTGTACCGTTTTACCTTAATCATTTGTTATCATAACTACCTGTTATTATTTTACTTATATATTTTCTCGAGCGGGACTTGAACCAACGACCACTAATCGAATTATATTTTCTTTAATTTTCATTAATTTACCTGCTTACAGCAACTAATTTCTAATTATAACCTTGTGGGTCTGTATGTAACTTGGAAAAACACCTTGCCAAGAAAGTGAATGGTTACACAAATTTATATAAGAATTATGTAACACGAAACTAGTAAGGTACATATAGTTTAGGATTGAATGGAGTGGAACTAATAACCTTACTCTAGCAAAGTATTGGTCGTGGGTTCAAGTCCCACTCCAGGCAATCTTTTACTATATGTATATTAAAAGTTTTAATGATTCACATTTAAATACTGTTATGACTTTGTCATTAGATTCGATAATTACATTCTCTTTAATTGTATAGTTCCTCTTAATAATGTACTGAAACGCGTTGAGAGAGACATTTATACAGGGCGTTCCGAAATGTCATGGACATACGGAAAGGAATAATTCTTTGGATTATTTCATGACTAAAAGTTTATATAATCATAGGTTCATTAAAGCTTCGTTACTGAACTACGGGGTGTTGAAGTTTCTTTATAGTTCCTGCAGTGTTCAAGTGGAGCTTATATTACTGGATATGTCAAATGGTTATGAGAATCTACAGGGGGTTATTTTCTCAGGGTCGTGCCCCTTTCCTCCCGCTGAACTTTTTTTCGGTGCACCACTGGTAGATTCTAAAGTACAAAATAATTTTTCTGTTTCACTTGGAAACTTTTTAGTCTCTTGTAGTTTTTTCGTATCTGCGACCGTTATCGAAAAAACAAATAAAAACGATGTTCTATAATTCGCTAAATAAAATTAAAATATTTAGTAGGCTTTAGATTGACTTGGATAATCTCTTGTTTTTATTAATTATGACAGTTCGCATTTAAAATCATAACTTGTGAACACATTTACAAATTAATGGTTTAAGTTGTAAATTGTAAGTTGTAAAAGTGTTTTAAATAGTCGTAATCTCGTAACAATGGCAAATTTTACGAACTCTGAAATGTCTGAGATGCACTTCATTTATGGCCTTGCGAGCGGAAATGCAAGAGAAGCATTACGGCTGTACATGGAGCGCTATCCCAACAGAGTAATACCTGATCATCGAATATTCTCAAATATTCATATGCGTCTTGCAGAAACACTAGCACTAGAAAAATCTCTGAACATTTATATATTAGTCATCAAGTTGTTTGTTCCTGCGTGATTATCTGCTATACCTTTACCACATTCAAAGAGTACAGGCGCTCTTTGCCCGAGATTTCCCTTTAAGGATGAATTGCTGTCAATGGTACCTTAATCGACTAGCAAGAAATTCTATTACAAATTTTCATAACCACCACAAATAGGCTGAAGAAAATCCACATGAAATTGTAGAAACGCATTTTCAAGAGCAGTTCTCATTAAATGTATGGGGTAGTTTAATTGAGGATCATTTAATTGGTCCTTTGTTTTTACCTTGTTACGTGTTTAATTGGAAAGCGTTTCTTTTTGAAAATGTTCGTCATTTGGTCAAATCTACTTACTAAAAACAGCAATTTATTCTTAGGTTGAATGCTTCCAATTCACTATTTCGCAAATTTTTACGCATCTCTAATTGCATTTAAATTAATGTATGTAACTTTCGCACACATCTCTTATTTAGTTAAAGTCAAATTTAATACCTTCAGCGACATCTCTAAGATTTCGGATCATTTAATATAAAGCAGTTAAAAAGGAATCTGGGATCTATTAGGGTCAAATAATACATACATATAATAAATATACATTTTCTACACATTTTTAACTTTTGGCAACAATGATTAAATACAAATTTTCTCAAGTTTGTAAAATTGATTTTTAAGGTGTTGGTCAATTTTTCATTCTTCCTTTTTAAGAACGCCATTGATGGTGGATGTTGAGTTTCTATAGAATTTTTCGTTTCTGGTTCTGGATGAAGCATCATTTTTTTTAGAAAATTCTCACTTAAAGTAATACTTGGTTAAGTAAAAGTATTACTAACGCTTTTAAAAGGCGGATATGATTGAAATTATTCATTCGTCCACATCTTCGGTAAGTGGCACATGTTTCGATAACCTCATGTTAATTAAAATTGTTTTCAGGTTTTCAAATAATAAATAAAAGCGTTCATTACTAATTCTTTAGATATATAGACACTTCAATCGAAATTACGTTGAAGGTTTACTACCGGCTCATTTGTCACCTGTAAGAGGTATGAACGATCATAATTAATTAAACATCGTACTTATATTTACCTTCTTTTAGCATCTCTGTACTATCTACATTTCCAACGGCATGCCTTCTTAAATTTTCTGCTCGCATTTTACTGTTACGTTACATCCAAAGTGCATGATTATCGCTGGAAGGCATAAGAGCCTTGCTGACATCTATGGCCATATACGTAAAGGCTGCTAGATCATTGGAATAGTTCCCGAAATTTGCAAGATCGAATAAGTAGTAGTTTCAACAATAAAGGTCAGGTTTTTTTTCCTTATCACCTGGTTACACGATTGTGTTTACAAATTTCAAATACACCTAGGAGGTTCTTAGTGAATTTCTACAAAAATAAATGGACTGATAATATTAATTTTGTAATCAAAGAATTGACAACTGTTACCTCTTAGTTAAATTTATATATTTAAGGTGCTTCCAGCAGTTCACTTTCACAAAATCCTTTTCTTCTAAACCGGTATATATATATATATATATATATATATATATATATATATATATATATATATATATATATATATATATATATATATATAACAGGGTCCGCCAATAGTGCGTGGACGAAGCTTTATGACTTTATACAATATCGTTTTCAAAATTATTTATTGCAGGATGGTGTGGGATCTTTCGGGTTACAATTAGAAATATTTTCGCAAAAATTACTACTCGTATACAGGGTATTACAACACAAAGGTATATTTTTTAAATGGAACATACCGTATATTATTATAAATTTGGATTCCCTGGTTAATTTTAAGGGCACTTTATTCACTATTTGAGGTATCTTAAACGCGCAATTTAGGCGCTGCATTCAATTTTTGAAAATTTAAAGGTTGAACAGAAAAATTGTTACAACCGTATTGAGAAATGTGTAACACTAAAATTTTAATGGTTGATTAGTCATAGACTGTGCTACATAAAATCGTAAAATAGTAATATTATCTTTTTAATTTTCGAGATATCGTAATGCAAAGTTTAAGATTTTCAATCAAAGATAACTTGATTTTTTAAATGGAAAGGTATACATTATTTTACATTGTTAGATAGGAAATTTAATTACATTTTTTTGATATAACGTTGTTGGTATTTATGTTTTGCCGTTTTTGATAATCCAGCTTTTTACTGAATTTGTCGATTTTCGTAGGTTTACTTATGTATGTATAATTATTTAAATCACATCAAGCTATAAAAACAAAAGAATATTAGAAACAAAATTCAGCCATTTCGCGTGTATGTTCAAACGTAACTGAGTTAATTACTTTATTGCAGTGTGAATGTTTGACGCTTAACTTTACGAACATCATATACGTAATACGTTTATTTAAGAATTATAATGAGTAATTTTTGCAAAATGAATTAGTTGACATGATATTTGAGCTTGGAGAATCAAACAAAAATTGTTTATTGGCCCGTCGAATCTACGGCCAGCGTTATCCTGATCGAAGATAACCAAGAGAAGAATCGTTTCGCAATATTTTAGAAAGATTGGAAAGTACTGGAAGTGTTGGATATCCTAAAAAGGAAAGAGCTAAAGTTGTTACAAATGAAGAAAATGAACTTCGTGTACTTGTAGCTACAGTTGAAAACCCCGCGTTAGTATTCCGAAATTAAGTGACAATTTAGAAATCAGTCAAACTTCCGTGAGACGAATGTTAAAGAAAAATAAATTTCACCCCTATCATTTACAATTACAGCAAGAGCTGCCAGTGGGTTCAACAACAGTTAAATGCGAACGAAAATTTTATATCTGGGATATTATTTACCGACGAATGTACATTTCATCGAAATGGATTTGTGAACAGACATAATTTTCATTTTTATTCAAATGAAAATCCACACCAATTTCGGTTAGTCTCTCAAAATAAATGGTCAGTGAATGTTTGGGCAGGTATATTCGGCGGAACTATTGTTGGTCCTTTTTTTTTCAATGGCACACTCACTGGGGTAGAATATCATAATTTTCTAGAAAACGAATTATATCATTTATTGGAGAATGTACCTTTGGCTCAAAGAAGAGGTATGTTTTCCAACAAGACAGGGCACCTCCTCATCATGCCAGAATTGTAACCCAGTGGTTAAATTCGACGTTTCACGAAAATTGGATAGGAAGACAAGGACCGATACCTTGGCCAGCTAGATCTCCCGATATAACTCCATTGGATTTTTCCTTTGGGACTTTGTGAAGAATAAAGTATATGAGGAAGAACCAACAACTGCTGAGAATATGAAATTGCGAATTAGAAATGTTTTTGCTACAATTACTCCTAATATGTTAGATCGGGTTGAAGCTTCTTTTATTAAAAGAATTCAGTATTGTCTAAATCAGCGTGGTCGATAATTTGAACATTTAATTTAATATTATTTTCTTCCAAAATCGATAAATTCAGTAAAAAGCTGGATTATCAAAAACGGCAAAAATAAATACCAACAATGTTACATCAAAAAATTGTAATTAAATTTCCTATGTATCAATGTAACACAATGTATACCTTTCCATTTAAATAAATCAAGTTATCTAGGATTAAAATCTTAAACTTTGCAAATTCAGTAAAAAGCTGGATTATCAAAAACGGCAAAACATAAATACCAACAATGTTATATCATAAAAAATTTAATTAAATGTCCTATCTAACAATGTAAAACAATGTATATCTTTCCATTTAAAAAATCAATTTATCTATGATTGAAAATCTTACACTTTGCATTACGATATCTCGAAAATTAAATAAGATAATAGTACTATTTTTACGATTGTAGCACAGTCTATGACTAATGAACCATTAAAATTTTTGTGTCACACATTTCTCCATACGGTTGTTACAATTTTTCTTTTCAACCTCTAAATTTTCAAAAATGGAATGCAGCGCCTAAATTGCGCGTTTAAGATACCTCATATAGTTAATAAAGTGCCCTCAAAATTAACCAGGAATCCAAATTTATAATAATATACGGTATGTTCCAATTAAAAAATATAACTTTGTGTTGTAATACCCTGTATACGAGTAGTAATTTTTGCGAAAATATTTTCTAATTGTAACCCGAAAGATCCCACAATACTGCAATAAATAATTTTGAAAACGATATTGTATACACTCATAAAGCTTCGTCCACGCACTATTGGCGGACCCTGTATATATATATATATATATATATATATATATATATATATATATATATATATATATATATATATATATACCGGATGCCCACGAGATCACTTTCCGGCTGCCATTTTTAATTTATCTATCGATTTAAATGAAACTTGGCAGGGTTGTTACTCTAACCAAACGTCATTTTAGGATTTTTGACAAGCATTTCCGACTTCCGGTTTCACCGGAAATGACCTTAACTCTTGATTTTTAAATGACACCCCTGTATATTTTAGTTTTCCGGATTCTGGAGCTCATTTTACGCCAACTGCGTAATATTTAAATCGATTTTTTCCAAATGTAATTTTAAAATTAAATTTTATTTTCTCATCCAGAGTGCCACGACCATCTTAAAATCATTCTACATACTTAACTCACTTCCAGAAAAATGCAAACTCACTTTTATCTTTGTTAACTTTTTTACTAGAACGTTCTAAACTTTATTTTTGCCGTAGCAAAAAAGAAAGAAAAGTACAGACACATTATGGGCGCGTCTGAGAGTTGTTTTTAAATCAGCACAATTTTAATGCATTGCTTTGCGTATTTTACCAATTTTTCAGTCAACGAACAGAGTGTAATAATTTTAAACAGTATTAAAAATAATTAAAAAATTAATAACATTAACAATATTACGTATAACATTAACAATAGGTATTAGATTATAAAGTTTGGACCTTTTAACCACCAATGAAATTTTCAAAGTGCTGCCCTTCCACCTCTTGACATTTATTAACACGAAAAACGTTGTTTTCTACGACATTCCTAAGCATGTCGGGGGTAATGCTAGCAAATGCCGCTCGTATACGGTTTTCTAAGATGTTAAGTGTTGTTGGCGGTGTTCGGTAAACAATCTCCTTAATATGACCCCACAAAAAAAAGTCAAGAGGTGTAAGGTCAGGCGAACGAGGAGGCCACCGGATCGGTCCATGGGTAGAGATAACATGTTCTCCAAATCGTTCTTCTAAGTAATTTCTCACAACAATAGCGTTGTGAGCCGACGCACCATCTTGTTGATAATAAAGGTGTTGATTATTTATTTCCAACGGTAATTCCTACAAAAATTTTCAATTTCATGTTGTAAAAACCCAATATCGTTCTGCATTTAAATGCCCTTGGAAAAGAATACGAGTACCAATTATTCCAGCCCATACATTTACTCCAAATATCTCTTGAAAATTACCTTCCATCATTCGTTGTTCATTTATCGTTGACCAATATCTTGTATTTTGCCGGTTGAACATTCCATTATTGGTAAATCTCGACTCATCAGAATACAAAATAGAATTGGCTAGGCTATTATCGGCATCGTTATGTTTCAAGAACCAGTTGCAACATTCCAGTCTTCTAACAAAATCTCCCTTGTACAAATGTTAGTGAAGCTGGTACTTAAATGATTTGTATCCATGTTTCTTCAAGATCTTTCTTGCTGATTCTGCGCCAATGTCTAATTCAAAGGCAATTTCCCTAGTGAATGCTGTGGGGTTTTGAATGACATATGCTATTACATTTATTTCCGTTTGTTCATTAATAATAAAATGTTGTTGCAAATTATCTGGTTCTTGGCGCATTTTTCTTATAAGGTAGATAATGTATTGTCTTGTAGGATGATGAAGACGCTCAGGATATTCTTGCCGATAAACTCGTTCGATTTCCGCTGCATTTTTGGCACATTGTCCATACATAATAAGTATATCAACCTGCTCACTCTTGGTAAACATTTTTGTTAATTTTATAATTAAACTAACTACAAACTTTAATTTAATTTTTAAGTAAAATATTAGATTTATGTTAATAAACAACAACCTTTATTATTACCTGTCAAAGTTTTAAATTTACCATAGTGTTTCCATGGCAACCTAGCCACATATTGTTTTCATGGCAACTCTGTGCTGTGACATAGGAAGTGTATTTTATTAATTTGTAAGACGTAAATATAAAATAAAAATGTTTTAAATCGAAAATAGGTAAAATGACAAAACGTGTTATACGTCATTAAATTCGTTTTAAAATACTGCATTTAGTAGTTTTATGAAAGTGGTATGCTTCTATTTATTTTTTTTGAGCTACGGCAAAAATAAAGTTTAGAACGTTCTAGTAAAAAAGTTAACAAAGATAAAAGTCAGTTTGCATTTTTCTGGAAGTGAGTTAAGTATGTAGAATGATTTTAAGATGGTCATGGCACTCTGGATGAGAAAATAAAATTCAATTTTAAAATTACATTTGGAAAAAAATCGATTTAAATATTATGCAGTCGGCCATAAAATGACCTCCAGAATACGAAAAACTAAAAATATACAGGGGGTGTCATTTAAAAATCAAAAGTTAAGGTCATTTCCGGCGAAACCGGAAGTCGGAAATGCCTGTCAAAAATTCCTGAAAATGACGTTTGGTTAGAGTAACAACCCTGCAGCTGCATACAGTCTAGCAGCCTCACTCGCATTCCCTTGGGCAACACCATAATAATAATCAATATCGGCATATTCTTCATTTGAAAACATGACTCAGGAAGGAAAACACGAACACGAACAAGAACAATAATAATAACAAGAACAAGAACGACTCAAAAACTAAATTACAATATCACTACAACAGAAAGAACTCGTGTTGAAATCAGCAAAACTGTAATAGCAAACAAATTTTGACAACTAACTTACTAATGTCAAGTCGTTGCTACGGTGATGAAAAGATATCAGTAAAGGAGACGTATTTCTTGCCGTAAATGTAAAGATTGATTGAAAAGTGAGGGACAAATCGTCAATTCTCATCTACTCTACCATATTTTTGAAGGTAATTTGATGCTCTAAAAGTTTTTCCTGAGGTGTATTCCTGTAACAATTCAGTAATTAGTACGTCAACCATAAGTTTTTTTCATATCGTTGTGAAGCTTATGAAAAAAGGAAGTTTTTCCTTTATCGGCCATGTATCAAATCCATCTCTATTGGAAAATATTCCTCTTGAAAATTTGTCTTGAGATTTTGAAAAAAAATCATTTCTGAATTCATTATGTCATTAAAAATGTTGAATGATGAGTTTGTCTCGAATGAATTCAATATTCTTTAAGGCAATTTCATCTTCTACAAATTTCTCCTAATGTGTTTTCTTGTAACTCTTCTAGTTTGGAAGATACAGCGTGATTTAAAAATAAGTCCACGAAATAGAAAAATTAAAAAAGTTAACATCTTGGAAACCATCAACAATAGACACACCCTCTATTAACAATTTTTTGTTCCTTTTGGCCAGAGGAATCAGCTGTTTTCGTTTTGGCCATCGAGTTTAGGTCACCCTGTATATACATATATATATATATATATATATATATATATATATATATATATATATATATTCACTAATTCAGTTTTGAATATGTTTGCATTCAATCACAAGTAAAACTTCAATTGAATCATTAAAAATTACTTGATAGACCGCACCCAAACAGGTTTAGCTTCCATTTTGACTTAATTAATTCTAGCTTCGGTGGTTATATTCGCCCAACGATTTAACTCCTGTTTTGATTGCAATATACCGGGTGTAACGATTATCTGTATTACGTGAACTACTGCAAATGTTAAACATTTAATTTCATATGAATTTGTAATTTTATATCGTAATCTTTATGTGTTAGGTACATTACTTTTTCTTGTGGACAAGGTTGTTCGGGCCAGTTTATTTCCTATAAATTTCTTGATTACTTTGTTTGTTACGGTAGTTATTTACTGTGGACCGAACAAGCTTTCCAATTTACTGTATACTGTGTGAAGCGTAAGGCAAGCAAGTTCATTAATTAAATTTTTTAAATCATTTTTTTATCTTACTAAACATCCCAATGGGATTATGTGTTAGCCAATTCTGAATACGAACAGTAAGATCTTGCAGCGGCCGGCAGGGGGCATATAATAATTTTACTTTTTTTTTCTAATTGAAATTTAAATTATAATTGCCGTGGGCACAAGCTGAGGCTCACTACTTGCCATCGTGGGCTTTGGTGGGATGTTAATTTAATAATTTTTTTTTATTCTTTTGTCAGGATATCGACAATAAAGATTACTTTATCGGAGGAATTGTTAATTCATTTCTACTTCTTTCTTCATTTTTATTTCTTTTTTGTAAATCCTGTTTCAACCTGTTCAAAGCCTGTGGCGCCTACTCAAATCCGGTTCCTATCTAACCACATTACTATCACTTTAGGTTATACCTCTAAAACAACCACGCATCCGAGTACTCTGCGGTCTTCCGACCGTACGCCTGAGCTCAGTCGAGCCCATTCCTTTTTTTATGCGATATGATGGTTAGACACCAGGCAACCTTGTCGACTTATGGGTGACACATACAGGAATTTTTTCCAACACGAATTGCCTTTATTACTCGAAGACTTGCCTCTTCTGCTGAGAAATGAAATGTGGTATATGCACATTTTTCTATTTTAGCTAGGGAGTATTTAAATGAAGTGTATGAAAACAAGTAGACCTCAGCCATGGCCCCCTAGGTCCTCTGAATTAAATAGCCTAGATTTTTTTTCCGATGGGGCATCTCAAATCTCTAGTGTATAAAAGACCAGTGAATACTGTAGATGACTTAAGAAATCGAATAGTAGATACATTTGAAACCGTAACAAATGCTCCGGGGATGTTCCAGAGAGTACGGGAATCAATGAGAAGAGCGAAGGCATGCGAAAATATTGGAGGAGGTCACTTTCAACATCTTTTGTAACGTTGTTTTGTTATGAACATTATTTAGGTTTTTCTTGTAATAAATTATTTGTTACAGAAAATCGTTTTTATTTTTTTTCTATAACGGTGGAAGATATAAAAAAAAACTACAAAAGATCAAAAAGTTTCTAAAGAAAACAGAAAAATTATTTTGTATTTTACAATCTACCAAGCAAGTTCAGTGGGAGGAAAGGGGCACGGCCCCTGAAAAAATTACCTCTTATAGATTCTCACAACCATTTGGCATGTCCAATATTATAAGCCCCACAGCGTAACCCACGTCCAAAATTTGAGCTAAATATCTTGAAAACTACAGGAACTATAAAGAAAAAACGAAAAAAAATTTGAAACTTCAACACCCTGTAGTTCAGTAACGAAGCGTTTAAGGACCTATGTTTATATAAACTTTTAGTCATGAAATAAGCCAGAGAATTACTCCCTTCCGTATGTACATGATATTTAGGAACGCCCTGTATAAAATATTGTGGAATTATATTTGAAACATTAATGCTATTAATATATTTAATACTTTGTACATTTACTGGTTCGAATTCCTTGATTATAATTAATAATTATAATTTATTAATTACAATTAAACTTTGAAAGTGTATGTAATGTATTAAATCAGATTTTTGTCTGATTTTCAATAGAGACTATTTTTTTTCCAAAAAATCATTACTTTGAGTTTCAGTTTCAATTTCTTTAACAGCAATCTGCAGTACTCAGGCAGTGTATTACACAATTTCTGGGCATGAATTAATTAAACGCGCTTTAAAATAAAATTAAAGTTATAGGTTTCTCTGCGCGACTGATTTCAGGTTATATGTATATGTAATGCATTTAGATCAATACATTGCTCATATTTGTTAAATAATAGTAATTTATCTGATTTTACTTAATTATTGACAATAAACTTTCAGTTAGTCGAAGTACTTCAAATTACTGTGTTCGTAAGTGAAAGCTTAATGAAGTTATTAGTTACTAAAATAGTATTAAACAAACAAAAGAGAAAGCTCGCAACTTTCATTAAAGTCACTATTTTACAAAAGACGATTTAACTCATGTCTTTTAGAGGATTTACTCCAACCATCTCTGATTAGTTTCTTTCATCTGAGTAAATAGTTTAGTATACCGAAATAAATTTACTTTCCGATCGTCATTTAGAGTTTGGTAAATCCTTTTTTTTTCTCTTCATCTCCGTATTTGAAGTATATTGACCAAAAAAGAAAGTTTGAGACCATCAGCGTTCTTTATACACCTACGGTAGAACTCTACGAAGTGACTCGGAACATTTAAATACATAATGCACGACCAGGTACCTTCAGCCTTCATGAATAAAACTCATATTCAGAACGACTTCGTTGAAGTTTTCATGAATTAAAGCTACGTTCTAGATATTTCTCCTTGTTTATCTTTTAAGATTTAGTCGACGAATGAAAAATATTGCTTGAAAGTTAACTTTCTAAGGTATTTTTCAAGACCGTATATCACCAAGCGTCTTTATTACTACGTACCCTTTAAGCATTTCCTATTTTTGCATAAAACCCATATTTTTATAGCATGTATATATAGGCAAACTGTTCAAAATGTGAAAATATTCAATGTATGTAAATTACTTCTTACTTACTGTTAAGCTTAATTTATAGCATTCGACTAGACGGTCTCTTCAAGTTAAAATAAGCCTCATTTTCCTTGGCTTTGCCCTATTTCTGTTGAAAAACTACGGTGACTCAATTATCTAGGGTATTGTATTATACAAAATAAAAAACAAGAAATACATTTCCTTAAGTTTATTACTCATAGGAATAGATTTCATAAAGTATGTAACAAACCTTTTCAATATTGATTTTTACTTAAGAACCTGCCCTTTTCAAAAGATTTGTCATTGAGGCTGCTTTATGGCTACACTAGTGTACGGGTTCAGCATAAAAAATTGATAAGCACAAACCATCATTGTAATACTATTTTGGTTGTATGAAACTTACAACTTATGTACTGTACAAAAGTTAGATTTTAATTTAGATAAAATTTACAGCACACCATAAAATTATAATAATTGTTTTTTTTCGGTGCTAAACTGAGTCGTAGTAGGCGTTAGAACTTGTACATAGCTTACAAAACAATAAACTATAACAGGTGTTTATTCATCTTAATAAATTACAATTTTTTTAATGAACAGCAATCAGAAGTATACAATACATCTTTAAGCAATTTTGTTGGCATGGGAACTAAATAGGACAGTTCCTTTTGTCTTTCATGAGCTTCTCCAGTGAGAAACACTCTTACACCTTATTTCACGTCCACTGGTCTCTTCCTCTTCAATCATCTTTGGCTACCTTCTTGCACAAGAGGTTGGATAAGGGTATTTATATGTAGTTCTTCTTGGAGAAGCAGCTGGTTTGTCATATACCACGGGTCATCGACCATTGCTCGAAGAGTTTTGGATTGAGCTCTCTGGATAATGGATGTTCCAGCGCATCCCCCATAGCTCACTGCCCTAGGTCCAAATTGGCACAATTGTAGTGTTATGCAACAGTTTTCTAGTTTTCTAGTGACATCCGGTAGTTTCTACCAAGTAACCAATAGAGTTCTCTCATTTTCACATGTTTTCTCTTTTTGTTAATATGCTCTCTCCAGATCAACTCACTATCGAGGTGTAGCCCTAAGTGTTTTACGCATGAGGTTCTTGGTATTCCTATATTGTTGATGTATACTGGAGGGCATTGTTCTTTTCTTCATGTAAACCTTATGAACTGGGGTTTCTGGAGCCGCTCTTCCAGTTGGAATATTTGTTATTGGAGGTTTGCGGATACTACTTTTACATATTTCCAGACGAACCGCGTCATCCGAGAAGGTTCCTGTTATGGTATATTCAGTTGTGGGAAAGTCAGATGTATGTAGCAAGTATAATTCTGGTCCCAGTACGCTGCCCTGCGGGACTCCTGATTTAATAGGCTGGAATTCGGAGGTTTCATATGTACCCTGGTGCGAAAACATCTGTCTTGTGGATAAGATTTGATGAGGTAGAAGTATGAAGTAGGTAAGTATTGTTTGATTTTATATAGCAAACCATCATACTAGACCTTGTCAAATGCTTGTCTGATATCCAGTAAGACTGCTGCGTCTAGAGCTTCATTAATTGAATGTACCACTCAGTGACACTGTTGAATGGTCGAGTGCTTGGTGCGGAAGCCAAATTCATGTTCGGGGATTACTTGCAGGAAGTGTTTTATGCAATGTAACAGTAACTTTTGTAGAATGCTACGTTGGTGATCGGTTTCCCAGGTTTTGGAATACGAATAATTCCTGACTGTTTTAGTTCTTTGGGCCAGTATTGTAGCCTAAAGGTAGCGTTTTAAATGCAAGTTAACACAGCTACACCCTATCTTGGTAACTCTTTTGGCATTATTGTCGTTATCTTGTCTATACCTACTGATTTTTTATTTAGGAGTGAGATGATGTATTTAATTTTTTTGGAGTTATTAATGGTCTATTTATTATGAAAGTGTTGACTGGATGATTGTTGTTTAAAAAATTGGATATATATTGTTCAGGAATATTATTGTTAGGTATAAATACTGTAGCTAGGTGTGAAGGAAAATGGTTACTTTTAGCATATTGACCTATGTTTGGTAATTCAACTAGTACTGGCATGTATGTTACTATTGGTTTCCTTGCGGATTTAATTGGTCGCCATATTGAACTGTTGTAACGATTTACGTTAGTTATGTAGTCTGTTAAGTTTGCGTCTTTCATTTGTTTCAATTTTTGTTTTAGTTTATTGGTTAGTTTATTTTATGTTCTTTGTTCATCGGGAGCATTAGTTTGCTGTCATTTCTTTCTGACTTTCCTTCTCTTTGCTATAAGTTGTGTAATTCCCATTGGAATGTTGATGCTCTGTTTTTGGGATTCCAGTTTAGGTGTTGCTTTTAGCGTAGCATATTGCAACGTTTCTATAAACCGTTTGGTTGCTACTACAAGTTCTTCGGGGGATTTGGGACTTATTTTTAGATTGGTGTATTCAATTTCACTTCCCTAAATAAATCCCAGTCTATTTTCCGATTGTACAATCTTTGCGGTTTTTGTATTGTAATAACTGCAGTACTAATAGTGACTATTATCGGTGTATGGTCTGATGATAATTCGTAATTAGACGTGATGTAGGAGTCTAGAAGGTCTGATACTTTACTAGTGTCAATTGGCCAATATGTTGGGTTACCGGTCGAGTGGAATAAATCGTTCTTTTTCTGTATGGCTATTGGTAGTTCTTGTCCTTTAGTCGTGTTTAGTCTGCAATGCAATGAATTTTGGACCAAGTTTTTGGAGGAAGTCTAGCTAGTTTTCTTTCTTGAGGTTGTGTCGAGGTGGATAGTACGCTGTAGACACTGTTAGTTTTTATGGTAACGTTTTAATTTTTAATGATGTAGCTTGGAGTCTTTGTTATATTCAGGTAGTGCGTGGTAGTCTATGGAAGATCTTACAAGGATTTTCAGATCCGACGTGTGCCATATTGTCAGGATGATTTGTATAATAGTATGGGACTTTTAAGTAAGATTTGTCGGTGAAGTGTGTTTCGCTTACTAATAGAATGTCTATCAGGTGTTGTAGAAAGAGGTTAATTGCGCCCCTACGTTGTCTATTGGCGTTCCATTCTGCAATCCTAAGTAATTTAGCCTTTATTTTGTCTTGTTCAATAGTGTCATGAGTAGGTTCAGGACCATATTGTTTTGTTGCATCATTTTACTAAACATATTCTTGAATTCGTCTAAGAATTTATTCAACATAGTGCCTATATTTTCGTCACTTTGTGTTGTGCTGCTGTTTTTGTTGCTTGTAGCGTCCGCGTAGCTGCGATTTTGTTCTGTATATTTTTAGAGGATATTTGCCGTATGATTTTAGGTTGATTAGTGATTGCCGCAGTATTAGTGTTTTAGTTAAATTGTGATAATAAAACTCACAGCCACTATAGTTTGCTGGGTGAGTGTCTCCACATAGTGCGCAAGTTACTGGGGTTTCTTTATTTTTGTTGCAATTAGTAGTATCCTATGATCCACCACATTTGACATAACCGAAAGGTCTGTTACAGTGCACTGCACTATAGTATTGTTCGTTCGAGGAGGTTCAATTTGAACAATTTTGTTCTATAAGGCGTTGATTTTATGTGCGTCTTTGTTGGTTGCTGCTGGCTCTAAATAAACAAAAAACATACTCATTGGTTGCTTCGTTCTTCTGTTTTTCGCATTAAGTATGTTTCGAACTTTGTGTCTCTTGTTTTCTAGTCGTTCTTTAATATCTGTTGGATCTACTGTGTGATGAAGATTTTTTATAACAATTCTGTAAGCTCTCTCTTCTTCTGGTTGGTGCGTGTGATGAGTGATGTTATTTTCTTTCATACATTTTGCTAGTTTTCGGTAGGATTCTTGTGTGTTGGTGTTAATTTTAATAATATTGTCTGCATTAGTCTTAGAGACGAACTGTTCCTTTTTTAGAACTTCCGTTAGTTTTTTGTCATGCTTCCATAGTTAACTACTCCATAAACAAATATTGGCGGAGGTTTAGGAGTTTTTTCAGATTTGCTGTGTATTGAACATCGTCCATTGAAAGTACATCATATCTGTTGCTCATACTAGTTTCATTTTTCGTATTTGTGTCGGAATTCGACTTTTCCTTTTAAGCTCTTTTTAGTCTGCCATGGGTTTTCTTTGTTGATGCCTTCCATTTCTTCGTCACTTGTTGAGATCACTCTTACGATGTGATTGTTACTGCTATGTTGCGAAAAAGGTATTTCATTTTTCTGTCGAAATTGTTGTTGGTAGGATGGAAATACGTATTGCAGATGGTTTGGGGTCAAAGTCATTTTCGAGCTGTTGGGATACATTTGAAACAATTGAGATAAACAAATGTCTACCCCAGGTGGGCAGACAATCCCTAGGGCACCGGTGTATTCCGCCTAATCCTACGGATTAGGCTCGTCAGATCTGTAATCAAATAGTCTTCCTTAATAAGTGGTCTAGCAAATTTGTACATTTATGGAAATTATTCCTTTTAATTATTAATGTATTATTAATAATCGATAAATTTTGTTATTCAGACCTGGGGGATTTTGAGTGCGTTGAAGGTTGATCCAATTTTTGCTTTTGGTACTATATGTTGCTCTAAGTTTAATTATAACAGTGTGTTGCACATTGTATTGTACAATATTTTTCCTTGATGCAAATCCAAAATTTAAGATAAATTTTACCTTTGTTACTATGTTTGATCTTAATTGTAATTAATGAAACCTAAAAGTAAACAATTAATGTCGCGAGAGTTAACGGGACCATTATCGTCATTTGAGAGGATGGAAACGTTTCAGTTGTCACAGTTCGCGACAATAATAAAACAGATGTGATAAATAAATGTTTAATTAAATAGCAAAGAAATAATTATTACTTGGAAAGCTAAATTAAAAATAATTGAATCATTTGGTCGCAAATAAATAATAGCATCTGGTGAAAGGCGCGAGAGCAAGGAATCGCGTAGGAGCAATCTGGTTGAAACGTGACGTGATTGAAGGGTATGTAAGTGAATATATATATATATATATATATATATATATATATATATATATATATATATATATGTACATTTAGATATCCATACAGTCAGTCTACACTCCATTATTTATAGCTTTCTTGCCTCTGTCTATATTTATACATCTGACTTCCTTATGTGTCGAGGTAGTAGACAAATAACTCTCCGCTAGAAGGACGATACCATTAGTAGGGAATGCTACATCGTCGGGGCATGGTTTGGCCAGTAACTGGTCTGCTTTCTATGGTATTACTCAAGAGAATAATACAATTGCCTCGGATCGACCTGACTAAAGGGGGCGGTCAAGGTTGAAATAGACAGCCCCGTTGCTGACGACTGTGCAAGGGATGAGTGGCGAGTAAGTACGTGGAATGTTAGAGCTGTGCATCGTAAGGAATTTGAAACTGCGAATATAATGTACGAAAGGCACTTTGATATTCTGTGTGTCTCGGACAGAACGCGCAAAGGAAAGAATGCTGTAAAGATGGAGGATGACTGCCTGGCACTATAGGTCAGTAGTTGAGACTGTAGTGCATGGCGCAAAAGGAGTTGAGGTGATCGCAAGTAAAGAGCGAAAAGATGTGTTGAACAGTACGAATTGTGATCTCCCGGGTAATATGGGTTAGAATGAAAGTGGAGTTTCGACGAATTTTTCTCATTGCATGCTATGCAACGGTGAATGGATAAAGATACCAGCAGGGTGAGAACTTCTGGAATGAAGTAGAGAACGTGTTGAACGTTTGTAAGCCAAACGAGAGAGTGATGATGGTGGAGATATGAAGGGATGAGTAAATGCACAGAGATAACATACTGAAGGTGTTCTATGATAGTTCGGAGACCAAATTCAATGAGAATAGTGAACGCCTGGTGAACATCTGAATGGAGAGAAGCTTGTTTGTAACTGATACGTGGTTTAAACTTAAAAGTGCGCATATGTATACATGGCAAAGAGGTGAATCTAAAAGTACGATAGACTTGCTAGTGTATGCTGAAGGGCTTAGAAACCTGGTGAAGACGCAAAACTAATGTGTGGATCGGAGTGTGGATCGGACCACTTTTTGGTTACATCGAGAGTGTGTTTAGGGCAAAAGTAGGTCTGGAGAAGGAAGTCAAATGTAGTGCGAACGTCCAGAATTAGGTTAGACACACTAGTGGATAATGGTGCGAGAATTAAATACGCGGATGCTGTGAGTAAAGAGTTGAATGTGAATGAAACAGTGTGGAATCAACAAATAAAAGACACTGGCGTTGAAAGTGCATGCATAAGCTTGAAAAACTGTGTTGTCAATTGTGTCGTGCGGATATGTGGAAGGCCGACGGTAGGTAGACAGAAAAAGTGTACTTTGGGGGATGAGTTGGTAAAAAAGGCAGTATGTAAAAAAAAGATACGTACAGGGCAATGACTGCTGTAGAAAATGAGATTGAGAAAAAGCGATCGTATGAAGTGTGCAGACTAAGAAACAAAGAAGCGAATGGGGCAGTGAGAATAAGTAAAGAGGAAGTGATGCATGTGGAATGAAAATGCAGAATGATTTTGAGGGAAACAGAAAACTTCTGGGAATGGGTCAATAATACACAACGTGGGCCAAAACAGAACGCTGCAGGAGTGATGAATACGAGCAACGAAATATTATGGGACAATTTTAAAGTGAGGACATGCTGGCAAGAACATTTTGGAAAGAATTTAGGAGGAATGGTGGACGAAACAGAGGATATTGGGGTAAATGAGGTAGAGCAAACGGTAGGAAGGTTGCAAAACGGTAAGTGAGCAGGCGTAGATGAAATCACTGGTGAAATGCTAAAGTGTGGGGTGCAAAGCTTATATGAAGATTGTGTGAATTATTCAATGTATGCGTTATGTGTAAAACTGCCGAGGTATTGGAAGAGCGCGATCATTGTACCACTGTATAAGGGTAAGGGGAACATGAGCGATTGCAAGAACTACAGAGGAATAAGTTTGCTCAGCATGTCTGGAAGAATTCTGATTGATAGAGTACGAGAAACTACACAAACTAAGATTTGGGGTGTGCAGGGTGGCTTCATGCCAGGGAGTGGACGTGTCGATCAGGTGGTTGCTCTCCAGTAGGTGATCGAAACGTGTTTAAGGGTAGATCTGGAAAGTATACGACAGAGTTAATAGAGAGAAGTTGTGGGAAATATTAAATGAAGATGGCGTAAACAAAGGTCTAATAAATGGAATAAGGGCAGTATACAACGGTAGCCGCGCATGTGTTAGGTTGAGAGGAGGTGTGAGTGAAAACTTTAATATTGAGCAAGGAGTGAGGCAAGGCTGTGTGATGTCACCGTGGTTGTTCAATGTATACATGGATAAATGTGTTAGACATGCATGTACGGATACAAACGGTGTAATTGTTGGTAACGTAAGTGTACGACTTCTGGTGTATGCAGATGACACAGTCTTAGTAAGTGACAGTGTGGATGCGCTACAAACTGCTCTGAGGAAGTTTGATACAGTCTGTGAGAGCATGGACCTAAAGGTAAACGTTAACAAAACTAAGATTACGGTGTTCAATCGGGAAGGTGAAAAGAGAGTAGAGTATTTACCCTGCAAGATGAAATTGTGAAGCAAGTGAACGAGCTGGTATATCTGGGTAGAATGTTTACTGCAGACGGTACAGTGATGGATAGATATAAAAGTAGTACATTACGTTGGTTTGGTCACATTTAGAGAATGAACAACGCAAGACTAACGAAGAAAATATATGTGGGTGAGGTTAGAGGAAAGGCCTGGTCTGGTAGGCTGCGTAAAACTTGGCTGAATATAGTAGTATGTATAAGGGAAAGAAAGATAAGGGGTTTCAAAAATAAAAGTGCATGTCAGAGACAATGTATGAACCTCGCAGAAGCTAGGGAGGTATGCGGAGATAGGAAAGCATGGAGAAGGATTATGAATGAAAAATAAATAAGAGGCAGGGATTGTTTTGCCTCAGCCGCAAGGGAATGGCGTGAAAGTTAAGTTAATAGATTAGTTAGATTGGTTAGCGTAAGCCGGTAGATTAGATACTTTCAAAGGAACTAATTTCTGGGAATTCTATGACTTTATATATCATGTGAGTTAAAAATACAAAAAATTCAATTGTATGGTTTTGGGAAAAAATGTTACATTTAAGGAAAATAAATGATTTTTTGGTATAACTGAAACTACAATTAATTTTTATACATAAAAAATAAGCAAGAAATAGAATATGTTCTGGGTATATACAAAATGTGTATCAAAATGTATGTTTTCGGTGTTTTGTATAAATGCGTGTAACTGTTCGGATAAGAAGGACATTTTGTGGGGTAAGAAGCTTCTCGCCTGAGCAAACAAGGGGTTGGATGCGTTTCTATTTACACCTACATCTTTAAAAAGAAAAATATTTTGAATCATGCGGTTTCTCACCTATGAACCGAGCTAGTACAGTAGTTGTGACCCGACCTGCTTAGTATTCAGGAGGCTTAGATTCCCGCTACTGTCTACCTTGTATGAAGTTTTTCAGGGCTCATTCACATGTAGCGGCATGGTCACTGTATATGCACACCATGTGCGGCTACTTAGGCGAATGCTTAGGTAGTATTTTCTATTCCTTTTGTTCCACCTATAACTCTGGAAAGAGAAGAGTCTGCCCTACGTTAGTTGAATAACGCTTGCAAGGAAGCAACAAAAACATATGGTTCAAAAACCTGCGAATTTTTTTAGGTAGATTGTTATTGGAAGCAGCCTGTACTTTGCATGTATGTGTTATCTACACCTGTGTGTTTTGGCACCTGGAGACCGATGAACCTAGTCAGTTAAAGTAATAGGACTTTTTGGATTACGATTTCCATTTAAACATTTATGGTACCAAATTTCAAAATTTTCAATTTATGATGCTTTTAAGTTTTTTTATTTTAACGATTTTTTTGTTTGTTTTGTTTTCTTGTGATTTATACCGTCAGATTGTTTACGTGTGTAGTTCAGGCAGCCATAAGTTTGAACGTTTGCACATCTCACTGGTGAGTGGGACCGAGATTTTCTGTTTACTTAGAGTTTTTGCAGAAAAAAACCTCTCTGTAAAGAGAGTGTTAGAATATTTAGGCACTACAGTATAAATCGTGTTACATCGTACTTGTAACCCATTATTTTAATCACATAAGTGAGTATTTGCGCGCAAGTAACCTTTTTGCATATCCTTTGAAGCATATTACGATTCTAACAATTTTTAAAGTGTTCTGTAACATCATTAACGATGATATTTGAAGCTACAATAAAGGTACTTAAACATAAAAAAACTGTTGTCGGTTTTTCGTGAAGCAAAATTTCGAAACAGTAGCGCCTATACCTTAAATTAATAAATTGATTCACATTTGAACGTAGAGTAATTTATTAAATAAACTGTTTCGGACACTTAATGGAAATGGACCATATTCCCTTATTACAAATCGTAAAGAAAAGTATCTCTTTTCTTTATAGCAACCACGTCTTTATAAAGAATAATTAATTATGTATTGGAATAAATATTAAACGTACAACTATTAATGTTAGAAAGACTTATGCTTGTACTATGTTTTAACTGGAAATCATTAGATGATAGTGACGATTTTGATAAAACTTCCTGATCAACTTCTTCATTTGACGTAGAAAATGATGAATTGGTGTATGCAGTACGTTTTAGGACAAGATCTAATGGATTCTGGCGTCCACTGTTTGACGGTGATGACTGATTAAAAATCATCTTTAAAGTCGCCATTTAATTGTTAATGCTTTCTTCTATATATATATATATATATATATATATATATATATATATATATATATATATATATATATATATATATATATATATATATATATATATATTCAGGAGTCGTGTTTGATCACTATTCTACATGATTTTTGAGCCTCCTGACATCCACTCTACCCTCAGCAAGAAAAGTAGTTGACGTTCGATGTAGACAGCGTCCAGTGTAACCGCCTGTGCTGGGTAATTTCAAATAATGTGCATTTTCTTCGGCATCTTGTAGAAACTGTGGATCCCCACAGGTTACACTGAACATTTATTGTTCATATAAAATATGAACAATCTTGAGTGATTGATATGTTTTGGACGCAAGCTTACATATCTCCTGTACAGCTCAATCTCATTTATTCCTCTCATTTCCGTCATAACGGTGAACATACGTTTCGTCCTTGTCTTAGTATCAACCAAAATAGCGCCGGTATCCTCGATATCCTTCACACTTAACTTTCTTAGCTCCTCACTACGGCATGCCCTATACAAACCGAAAATTAGTGCCATTTTAGTCATAATAAAAGTATCGTCAGGCACTTCAGTCAAAAATTTTGACACATCATCCTGCGATAGAATTTTTGACTTTTTTGCTGCATACCCCTCACTTTGGTGCTCTAAATATTACTGTAACTTCCCATAATTCGATATATCGAACGTTTTCCTTCACTTCCACAGCGTGGAAGATTTCAGTCTTTTAGCCGTAATCAAATATAATAATAATGTCAAACATAGAACTTGAATTATATAAATAAATATATTCAGCAAAACTAACCTTTTCATGAAAAAAAGCAAGAAACTTTTTCGTCGATATCCCTTACATTATTTGAAGTCATCCAAGAATTGATAATATTGTAGGTCTTCTCATATTTATCTCATGATTTCCAGGGTAATAAACTAGCAACAGCTTCAAGTGCTAATGCCGATATTTCAGGATGATTTTCATTGTTTATTTCCATTTTCACGCGATTACACTTAACAAAATGTTTGTTTACCTATTTTTGTTTAGTTGCTGCAGTGATGGAAACGGCAATTTGATTCTCGCGCTTGTCATATATTTTTTAAATAATTTCTTATAAAATGTAATCCATTTACATTTAGTGTCTGAAAAAAATTTATGTATTATTCTTAAAGAAAAATAGGTTCTTTGCTCATGGCGTTTCTAATCTCGGCTGCACCTCTATTAGAAAGATTCGTTAAGAAAATCAATACTTTTCTTTACTTATAATACAAATAACTATTCTTTTACAAAAGTAATTTTTGGGGTAATAAAAAATTTCTACAGAAGGTTGAAAGTGAAATAACGTTCAAAATTTAGAAATTTTCCAAATAAACATAAATCCAACTGGCGAAAGTAACATAACAAGTTGAGCCATATATTCAGTATAACGTTGGATACATTTGAAATTGTTGTTTCTGGAAAGATTTCTTAATTTTTCTGTTTTTACAATACGGTGACTTCAGTATTTTATAAATTAGCACGTTGATTCCTTACCAGTACAAATGCAATGTTTGAGCTATGGGGAACACGATGGACCTTTCAAAATCACAAAGTAGTGCTGCACTTTAAGCTTATTTAGTATAGCTTTTAACTTTACCTACAAAAAGGATGAACCCGATCGGTCACGTGACTACTAGGATATAAAATTTTATTACTTGTCAGTTGCAGTCCAGTTTTGACGCAATCACGTTGTAAAGAATTTTGTCGATCCTGACATAAGAGTTGCTATTGTTCGCTTAAACTGACCATATCATTAGTGGGTAATTGAATGTTAATTATGCTTCCGTAATTATGGGATAAATTTATATCGGTTATGAGTGAATTTCCAAATACGTAGTTTTCTAAATTGTTTTGTACGATCAAGGGCGGGATGTATGAGATTTTCAAGCTCCTTAAGCCACAATCATGGATTCCCAGCATACATACATGTATATATGCATGGTGGGATTAAGGATGGGTGTAGTCAGGATAGGATTGGAAGGAACGGAGTTATGGTTCTACGGGGAAAAATACTACCCCAGCATTCGCCTAAATGGCCGCACATGTTGTGCATTGCTTAGCGACACGTTTGCGCTGTGCAGAACGGATTTACAATTTTCCTAACGGATACTTCTGCTTGTTCGGACATGTGACTAATCAAGTAAGTGTATAAATTTTGATCAAGCTTTATGTTTTGAGTGTATGGTTATGGAATAACTGAAAATGTAGATATCGTCGTTAGACCACAACAGATATCACCAAATAGCAAGTTTTGAGCTGTTTTAAACTGTGCCTCTACAACTGCAGGCCTAAATCACCTAATTATAACCTTGACTTGCCATTACTTAAATTTTAGAGAAGTTCAATTACGCACCTTCAATTGGTGTATAGGTATTACAAAAGACTGTTTTGAGGTATTTTATTTTGTTCGTTAAAAAGAATTATATCACGCGAATCAGAGATGAAGTAAAATAAATAGAAGGTATGTACATCACATTCTAAATCAATATAGATGATTTATAAAGAAGATTGAAGCTCCTTTTTGACCTCCACTGAAATGAAGTCGCATCCTTGAAAACACCTAGTTGACTAACATCACGTTATTGCTTTGATCGCAGTTGCCACACCCCACACGCACTACTGGTCCAAGGTTGAAGTGTGTACTGCATCCAATTTTTATAGGGTTTGCATGATGAGTATCGTTCGACATTTTATAATAATTACAATCGATTAAGTATTCTTTGGCTGCGTGTTTGTACACTCCTGATAAATCATCATTATGTTGAAATAAGGGCAGTCAGTGTTAGAAGAATAACCTTCATCTTCATTTTTGTTTTTGCTAGTACTTGTAACGAATCTTTTACGTTCTTCGTTCATTTAGTTGTAAAATATAAGAAAAAAGGGTTTTTGGTTATTAACGACTTATAAGTTCTGGTAGGCAACTTAATTTGCACTTTGGTGTAACTTAAGTTGCATATCTTTTTAGGGGTTTATGCTTCCGTATCGAGAATTATTTTTTCTGCACTTATTTTTTGCGCACATTTTTTCGCGCACCGCTATATCATATGACATCCTAAGCGTCCTTCTGAGCATTACTTGATGAACGTGGTGTTGTTTAGGAAGCGATTTTTGGGTTTCCACCTAAATTTTGTGAAAAGTGCCATTGATTTAATGGTAAGATACATTTAATTCGTATTATACTAAAATTTAAAACATTTGCTCTTTGCAGGCACTTTAATACTTTTAGAACTTTTACTACTTTTAATTGCACATTTAATTCTACTTTCACGAACGCTTTTATTTTATGATTGCGTTTTGCATTTAATGCAGATCTAAATTTAGATCCCATTTTTTCACTTGAACTTTCGAGAGAATGCAATAAACACTGGATTATTCAAATTTCATGAAGATAAATTTATAAGAAGTAAAATTCAACTTTGGTATGGTTTACCACGTACAGTATTGTTATTACGATATTGGGCAATATTGGTGCAAAGATTACATCACCTTTGGTTTGCATTTCCGTATTACTTTAGATACCAGATGTTATCAAAAAGTTGTGTACAAAAATTCTCGAACAGGTATTTATATAGATAATTTAGTAATTTAGGGCTATTACAATTAGTTTTTAAGTTACATTTTATATAATTCTAAAGTTAAATATTTAATAAACATAGTTTGTATATTTTTTAATTTTGACATTGTGGTGAATTTTTTATTGTATCCTCGGTTTAGTTGTTCCGAGCATAATCAAAAAATAACTTGGCGTCCGAGATAATTTTTATTATTGTTACATTGCAGTTACTATATTGATGTTAAGTGGAAATAACCAAGCAGAGAATTGTGGTAATTAAGCAAATCAAAAGATTGAACCGGCTTACTTTAATTTACCGACTGAGACAAGGGCATTATCTTTTATTGAGTGTTTTGGATCTCTGGTTAGTTTAAAGATTTGTTTTGAGAATATTTACACCCATTTATTTATCTATATTATTTGTTTATTATTAAATTATTTACACCTGGCACCATTTAAACGTTATTATATACTACTACTACTTAGACAACTCCAATAACACAGTGTTAGATTATTATTCATAGTGACCGCTCCGAACATGATTTATTTGCTGCTTCCATTATAGTTTAGGTCTTTACTTACAATTTCACTGCAACGGAGTTAAATTACATATGATGGGGTTGTAGCACTACTATTAAAAACAAAATGTTATGTTTGTTGTTTTTTCAGCTGCACCTAAACTACTTATGAACACATCCTTCGTGTGCGTTTAAAATTCTGCAACGCGGGTTTCTTCCTTGATATACTCATAAGAACGCTGAGGTAAAACACATTTAACATCAGCTGTTTTCAACACTATAATTAATTAATATTAATACCTGGTATTAATTACATCCACATTCATCACTCTATACTTCTTAGTTATCTCGAGGTCATACACATTTTTAAAAGGTTTGCAATAGGTATTTCGATTTAACCTTGCTAATTCCACGTTTTATAATTAAAGTTGCTAGCTGACTGACTTACTGACAGTTTATATAAGGAAAATGTGTCCTTGACTTGAGTAGCTACCACATCTTTCAGCTTGTTAAATACACACCTTGACTTAATTTTTGTTTAGACAACTATTTGACCTTGACTTGACTTGGCCAATATAAGAACCGTTTAACCTTGACCCACTTTTTAGCATAGAAAACAACAAGTCCTTCAGATGGTCATTATGAGAAAGCGAGTAACCTTGAACTGAGCCAGAGCAGGCCAAATATGGCTACTGACAACGTAAGTTATGTTAACTTCTTTATTTGTTTTTGACAGGTGTCGATTTTTCGGCAAAAAATTATCGCCGTAATCTAGGTTAATCTAGGTTAGGAAATCAAATTTGTAGAGATTGATTGACCTTGCCTTAACTTAGCCAATACAAGATCTATTTAACCTTGGCCCATTTCTTAGCTTAAAAAACAACCTGTCCTTCAGATGGTCACCATGAGAAAGCGAGTGACCCTGAACTGAACCAGAGCAGGCCCTATATGACTACTGACAACGTAAGTTATGTTAACTTCTTTATTATAGTGTCCGACATGTCGATTTTTCTGTAACAAATTTTCGCCGTCGTCTAAGTTAGTCTAGATTAGGAAATCAAACTTGTGGAGCAGTTATCTGGAAGTCAAGGTTTGATGTCCCGTCGATGGTTTCATTTTGTGCCATATGGGCGCAGGCGATTTTCAAATATCGCATTCAAGATTGTCAAAAACTCAATTTTTTCAAATGACACCTACCTATTTTTTACTACATTCGAAAAAAGTTGAATTTTGGGGCGTTATTTAAGCATTCCATATAGCTAACTTCAGTATCTATCGAGTTATTCCCTGAAAAAGATGAAATGCCTTACAGTGCCTAGACATTTTTCGGTTTCTCAGATATGCCATGGAAACTAATGTATATGTATATTAATAAAAACACTTATTATTACACTATTTTATAATGAAAAATAACTTTTTAAGTACATCTTTTAACTGTAAAATACCAAACCAAACTTATTGACAGAAAGTTTATTTTTAACTGACTAAAAAAAATCGTTACGCCAACTTAGCTTAAAAAGTTCTAAGAGTAGATTGGATCCACACTGTAACACTTTCCCTTATTCTTAGATTTTTGATTGAAGTCCAAGATCCCGACTGAGGGTCTACAATTTCGGGCCAGGTAGGGGCTTCGTCATATCAGCTACTTTCTGAGCTGTTGGAATATGAATGACTTTGACTTCATGTTCCAGTACCTTTTCACTAACAAAAAATATTATGAGAACTCATCACAAGCCCATCATCTACATAGAGAGTTACTATTAACTTTTATACCTCCCCTCTCTCTGATGTGTAAACAGGGGTCTGCTTCACTTATCTTGAAGCCGGCCTGCTGAAGAAATGTGCTGAAACACTTGGACTAACATCTCGGTGCCTGACATGATCCATAAAGGCTGAGTTTTAACCAACAAATCCTTCCAGAACTGTCTTTGTAACCTTCAGGCTGTTGCATAAATATTGTCTCTTCCAGTTCTCCATACAAAAATTCTGTGGAGACGTCAAATTGATGTAAGTACATATTTTCCTGAGCAGCAATACTAAGCATACTACGGATTGTACTTAGTTTTGCAACAGGACTAAATGTCTCAAAAAAGTCAATACCTCGTCTTTGACTGTATCCCTTCATGACAACTCTTGCTTTGTACTTATCAACACTACTATCTGGATGGTTCTTAACTGTATAGACCCACTTGTATGGTATGGCTATTGCTTCTGCTTCCAATAGAAACTATCTTTCCCATTGACCGCCTCATAATATGAATTTGGAATGCCTGTTTCAGCCGTGATGCCTTCACTTATCAATACATAATCATCATAAGTCTTTGGTTTCTTTAAGTTGGAGCGATCTCTTAAAACTCTAGAGAGAGACTCCGACATGTCTTCTGTTTCTGGCAGAATATTATCTCTTTCCTGAGTTGATTGCTTTCCCTCATTTGAATGTTGTACATTTTTTAACGGTCATTCTATACGTTCCTAACACTTTCCTGGAACTTCATTGAAAGTAACATCTCTGCTTAAGAGTACCGTATTTTCTTTTTTTATCCAGATTCTACACCTTTCATCACCATCATAGCCGACTAAAAAACCTTTTGTAGCCTTTTTATCCATTTTTCGGCGCTTTTGGGTTGGAATACGAGCATCGCAGATGGACCGAATAATTCTCAAATGTTTTATTCTATGCTTCCTTTTCATCCACAACTCATAACGGCTTACTCCTTCTGTTGTTGACGTTCCAGTCCTATTTAGAATATAAGTGGCAGTGGCAGCTAACTCTGCCCACAATTCTTCAAGAAAACTTGCTTCGTTACTTGAATACTTGCAAGTTCTAGCCATTACAATGCAACTTCTAAATTCCCTTTCACTGCCGCCATTTTGTTCTAGTGTATATGGCGCTGTCAGTCTTTGTGTTATACCTTCTGCTTGTAACATAGCTCTTATTTCTAAACTGTTTACCTCGCCACCGTTGTCACTCAAAACTTCTCTTACACTATGCCCTATAGCTTTAGCATGTAAAGAAAATCTCTTATAACTAATTTTACTTCGGATTTTTCTTTTAAAAGATAACAATAGCGATATTTTGTGAAACTGTGTTTAAAAATAGCCACATACCTTTTGTTTCCATAGGATTCTCTAAAAGACCCACATACGTCCCCTGAAATATGCTCTCCTGGCTTACTTGCCTTTTCTCTGAGTCCAAAAGGTAGTCTATGCGCTTTTCCATAGACACATGGCCCACATAAGTTTTCCTCTAAGGGAACACTTATGCCCATTTCCATCTGAAGCTTCGCCTTCACATGACGTTTGTGTTGGTGGCCCCATCTGTCATGGTATAACTGTAACACTGACAACTGGTCAACAATATTTACCTCTACCTTGAGTCTTTGTGGCTGTATCTCTTGTCTTGTGCAGGGTTCTCCTAGTGGAACGTTTCCCCTGTACTATCACTTCACCTTTATTCCAAAACCAGCAATCTGTAGCGTTTGATTTGAATAAACTGTCTGAATTTTTGTCGTGAGCAGCTAGCACTGAGAATAGATTTTTAGATAATCCAGCAAAATACCACACATCTGAAAGTACAATGCCCTAACCATCAACACCTGATTTAGTTAAAATCTTCCCTGCCCCTACTGCTGGCAAAATTTACTTACTGCTGGCAAAATTTACTTACCTGCTCCTTTAATACCACAAGGGCTACCAAATTTATAAAACTCTGTAAAACAGTCTGCACTATTACTTATTGCCACCATTGTCAACCCACCAGGTAGCTGAATCTCCTTCAGCTACTAAACCTTCAGTCTCTACTAAAAGCATTGCTGTACCTACAACTGCTGTGGTTTCTGAACGTCTTGGTTTCCCATCAGCAATCCACTTTGGACACTGATAAATTCAGTGTTTTTTTGCTTTGCAGTATTTACAGACATCCCCTTTCTTACCTTTTGATATAAATGGCTTACCTTGCGTTTTCTTGAAAGTATCCTTTACCTCAAGTGCCTCCTGTACTACTGAATTATTGATATCAGCCTTAAGAAAATTCCTTTCATACGCACACAGTTGAATAATTAACTCGTCAAAGGTTTTCTTGTCTCCCTATGTTAACGTCATCCAACTTGATTGAAAAGAACTGAAGCTACGTGATAGTATACTTAAAATCTTGCACGCTATCATTAACTCTTTCTTTTTCTCCCTTAAACCGTTGTTAATTTCATACCGCATGCTTTTTAATTTGATAATATGAGTTGACACATCATCTACTGGTATCCAACTGAATTTGAAAATATCTGAGCAAATTTTGAACAGTTGATCTTTTGAGGTAACCTCAAACTGTACCATTAGTGCCTCCCAAGCTTCATGGGCTGTCTCCTGGTCCATAATTTTTTGATATGCTGTGTCTGTCACTGCACTTGTAATCATGGATTTTGCGTAGCTATTAGCCTTACGGAAAAGGTCACTTTTTTTCTTTATGTTGCTTGACATCATCTACCAAAGTTTTGCTTGCCAACGCATCTGGTCTTTTGAGCTTTCCATCAATTACGCCCAGGGCACCATCATGGTAATCAAGAAGGTCTCTTACCTTCCTTTTCCACATCGGCCAGTCAGCTTCACAATTGAGCAGTCTTATATACTTTGAAAAGTCCATTGTTTTTATTCACAAACACTGGCACAACTTTTTTTTGTGCATAGCATCTCTTAACTGTAACATACAAAACCAAACTTATTGACAGAAAGTTTATTTTTGACTAACTAAAAAAAATCGTTACGCGAACTTAGCTTAAAAAGTTCTAAGAATAGAGTGGATCTACACTGTAACAGAAATAACAGAAAATTGTAAATAAGTAGCTCATAATATCTCAAAGTGAAAACGAATTGTGCTAATTCATAAATAAAAGTGATACGAAAATACAAGAATGTCTAAGCGAACTGTGCGTGAGTTTAGTTTAAAATCTACTACCTTACCAAGCATGACAAGAGGAAAGCTTTCACAATTGAGAATTTTATTTATTTTGTTAATTACGAAAGTGAAACCATCCTCAGTTATGCTCAAGCATCTCCTCAAACCTCAATAAGAACGGCGTCTTTGACATTGGGATTTTCATACTCTGCAATATAAACCATTTTAAAGCGTCTTCGTTCATAAGACTGGAAAAACTACCCCCGGTGACTTTCCCCGTAGGAAACAGTTTTGCGAGGAAAATACACGCCGGATTCTTAGAAAGTATAATTATGACTGATGAGGCGGTTTGTCAGCAGGGAGTTTGCAATAGACGAAATATACATTTTCGGGCTTCCGAAAATCCACATATGCTACTTGACGTTGAAAATCGAGTACAATTCCAAATAAATGTGTTTTGTCTGATAATGAACCTAAGGGTGCGCTATGTTACATATGATGAACATTTGAATAGTGAAATATACTTAGAAATTCTTAAAAATGCGGTATAAAACATTTCTTGAAAATTTGCCACTCGATAGAAGCTGCACGTTTATGATACCAGATGGATGGGGTATAACTGCACAATACAAGAACTGTGGATACTAAATTCACATACTTGTTCAATGGCCGTGGTGGGAAACTCGAGAATCATTTTTGTGAACGATTATTGTATTGAATGTAGGGCGCATACCAACGTTGTGTCTATTTCGGGCAGGAACGGAAAAGACGCCCTGCGCCGTTCTGTCACAGAATGAAATTTCTTAACGACGCTGTATGATGTTGTCCTTTAACGTGTTAATAGCATACATAATACGCAATCGGTCGAAAAAAAAAAGGAAAGGGGCACGTATTTCATTTCCTTCCCAAGGGAGCTCTTTCAGTCACAATCATGGATTCCCAGCATACATACATACATTACGTATATATGCATGGTTGGATTAAGGATGGGTGTGATCAGGGTAGGATTGGAAGGAACGGAGTTAGGGTTCTGAGGGGGAAAATGCTACCCCAGCATTCGCCTAAGTAGCTGCACATGGTGTGCATATACGCAGTGACCATCCCGCTACATGTGCATGAGGAAAACCCCTGAAAAGACCTCATACAAGGTAAACGGTAACGGGAATCGAGCCCACTACCTCCCCAATGCTAAGCAGGTCGTGTCAACACTACGCTACCAGCTCGGTGAAATCAGTCGAAAAAAGATTATTCCTTAGAAAAGCTCATGGTTAAATTAATCACTTAGTAAAGAATAATTTTTAGATTAATTTGGTCACTAGCTGAAATATTCATCTCAGAGTGTAGTTACATGCAGAAAAAATAAATTTGTGTTAATGGTTAACGCGGTTATTTTTGTATTTGTATTTATGTAGTTAACTGTAACCATAAAATATAAAGACAATAGGACGCCAATCAAACATAATTCTCATTGCATAAAAATGCAATATTTGGATATATCCCGAATGAGTAAGTATATATAAAATTTGGAATTGGTCCATAAAACGAATGACAGTTATCAAATAATTTCAGACAATAAACTAACCGATTTATATAAGACATCTTTAGACAAGATCACCATCTTAAAATTTAAACGCAATTTCTGTTATAAGATATTAAATTGATGCACATTTTCCACTTCCGTCGCTCGTCTAGATATTAAATTTTTTACTACTACTTTATTATAATTGTATTTAATAAACGTAAAATTACAATTTTTGCAATTTTTCATTTCTTTAGATAAATCACAAAACTTAATCTTAGAAAATGTTTCACAAAAACAAGTATACTTTAATGAACAATTTGGAAAATCATTTTTCACTACGGTATAGTTTAATGAGCTTTTTACTTACAAAGACAAGGACATTAAGGTACCAGTTAATTTGTTTCATGATTAAATTTTAATTAAGTAACGTCAAGGTACTCAGAGTATCTAATATTTCGGCTTTAATCTCATATAAGCCTTTACACGCTTGTACAGCTTTTTGTTTGAGTGAATCCAAGTGAAGTTAATATTTATCTTTTCCGGAAAGGGTTACAATGGGAATTTACTATTAGTATCTTTTCTATTAAATTATATTTATATTTTCTACCATATTATATAGCAAATTATACTTAAAAATATATTTAAATCCTAGAAATTGCCCATACTCTACTTCTTAGACGGATTCTAAAACAAAATTTTAAGTATTTACAGTTCATCTCATCAATTTTAATGTATTATAACACATATTCAACTAAAATAATTCTTACTACCAACAAAACATTATTTGCGCTATATCGATATTCTTTTAACGAACCTAAATTAATTCTATTATTCACGTAGCAACACAAAAGGTACAACTAAAGGATAATTGTCTCTAATAAAAATATTACATTTTGTATTTCTGATTTAGGATTTTACGAAATAATGATTCTACTTTAATGTGTCCCATTATCTATTAATGCACCTACTAGTCTGCATCCAACTGGTTTTCTAACATACAATAACGTGATTTACGTTATTCAAAATTTTGAGTTACAGATTCATATAAGTTCATTCAATTTAGAAACATCAAACGTGCAGAAGATGAAATTTTGATCACACTTTGATTCATTTACAAAATTGTTTAAAGGAAAGGGTTTCGAGAATGCAAAAGAAGAACACAGTATCAATGTTACGTACAAGCTTAACATTGGCGCTATAGTAGAACATGTTTAATCTGTTTTAAATATAACTCATAAAAAAAATTGTGGCTACATAACTTCCCAACCTGAGTAACTTTTCATTAGGAAAAAATAGGAAAAGTAGTCTGTCAGGTGCAGTATTGCTTTTACTAGTTCGTTCATAATTCCATTCACTACCTTCCAACCTATATATACATATATGAAAATGTAAACTTTCACCATTAACACTCATAATAAAATACTTATTTTTTGTTTAATGGTGTATTTAAATTCACAATCTAAACGTTTCGATAACACTTACAGTTATCTTCGTCAGTAGTAATATTTGTTATCGTGCTATCGAAACGTTTAGATTGTATAATTTAAATACACCATTAAAAAACCCAAAAAAGATAAGTATTTTATATAAACATATGTTAGTATATAAGGTTATGTCATCGATTTTTTCTTCACTAGCGGTAACTCGACTGATTACCTCATTTTACGTTTGACAAAGTTTCGCAAAAATCGCAGATGCTGTGTGTGTGTGTGTGTGTGTGTGTGTGTGTGTGCTGTGTGTGTCGTGTGTGCGTGTTTGCGTGTTTGCGTGTTGCGTGTGTGTGTGTGTGTGTGTGTGTGTGTGTGTGTGTGTGTGTGTGTGTGCGTGTGTGTGTGTGTGTGTGCGTGTGTGTGTGTGGTGTGTGTGTGTGTGTGTGCTGTGTGTGCGTGTGTGTGTGGTGTCGTGTGTGCGTGTGTGCGTGTGCTGTGTGTGTGTGCGTGTGTGCGTGTGTCGTGTGTGTGTGTGTGCGTGTGTGCGTGTGCGTGTGCGTGTGCGTGTGTGTGCGTGTGTGTGTGCGTGTGGTGTGGCGTGTGCGTGTGGCGTGTGTGTCGTGCATTCGTGCTTGTGTGCGTGCATTCGTGCTTGTGCGTGTGGTGGTTGTGTGCATGCGTGCGTGCGTGCCTGTGTGCGAGCGTGCTTGTGTGCGAACGTGCGCGTGTGTGTGCAGGCGCGCGCGCGTGCTTGCAGGCAACTAATAATTGATTCCGTCATAAAAAATGCTAAAAAGAACAAAAAAGATTTACATAGTGCGTACCTACACTATCAGAAAGCTTTTGACAGTTTTCCTCATTCTTGGTTGATTGATAGTTTAATAGTCTATAAAGTAGACCCACGAATAATTCACCTACTTAGTGAAACAATGACAATGTGGAAAACTAATAACGTTCATAATAACACCAATGTCGATCTGCATATCAACATCCAACGCGATGCTTTAAGCGCATTATGGTTCTGCATAGCATTAAACCCACTTAGTAATGCCCTAAACACAAAAGACAGTGGATACAATATAACACCAACGCAAAAAAGCCTAAGCCATCTGTTGTATATAGATGATACCAAACTTTATTCCAATACAAACGCAAGCCTCAGAAGACTACTTCAAACAGTAGAACAATTTTCAACGGATATTAAAATGAACTTTGGCCTAGATAAATGCAAAACAAACCATTTACGTAAAGGAATATGGTGCCAACTAGAGGACTAGGTATATATTGTTACAAAGAACTGGTGAAGGAAGTATAACTCCAATGAACAGGCATGAATCATATAAATATCTAGGTACTCTACAATCACAAGGCATCGACAAGAATGAAATGAGAAAACAACTGATTGAAAAGTTTAAACAACAATTGAATGCCATACTTAAATCCCAACTGTCTTCTTTAAATAAATCTAAAGCAACAAATTCCTTTGCAATACCTGTCATTAGCTATAGTTTTGGTATTATTAAATGGACTCATACAGATCTAGATGAGCTTAACAGACTAATAAGAACAAGTTACACAAAATATCGTGCACACCACCCAAAAGCATGTAAAGAACGTTTTCCCCTACCTAAAAACATAGAAGGCCGAGGTATCTGCATATAAGACTTAAAGATCAGATAATACACCTACCCTCATATTTTTACAAAAGGGCTGAAACATCAAATCTATACAACTCTTTTGTAAACATGGATAAAAACATAACGCCCTCAAACCTCAACAATAAACAGTATCAACCGGATGTCGATTACTCGATCACATATCTTAGAAATAAATGGTTACAAAAAGAATTGCATGGAAGATATGCCAATTTCTTAGAACAAGATAACATTATCAAACAAGCATCTATGTCATAGTTAAAACAAGGAAACATCTTTTCGGAAACAGAAGGTTTTATATGCGCGATACAAGACCAAGTTGTGTCCACTAGATCATATTTGAAATATATTGTAAAAGATGTCAATATTACCAGTACCAAATATCGAATGTGTGGAGTTGGTAATAAAAACATAGAACACATAATCATAAGTTGCCAAACCCTAGCAACAATGTGGGAAAGATTTTATATATGGAACTTAGTTTAAAATACAAGTTTACTAAACAAATAACTCGTTATTACATGTATACCCCACAATCAGTAATGGAAAACGAAGTATGTAAATTGTACTGGAATAGGGACCTATTAACTGACAGACCAATTCAACATAACAGACGAGACATATGTATACTAGACAAGGCACACAATAAAATGCTTTTCATCGAAATATCTGTACCTGCTCCTATAAATACAGATAGAAAACATACGGAAAAAATTGAGAAGTATTTACCACTTGCTCAAAAAATAAAAGAAGTCTGGAGGCTTATGGAAGTTCAAGTCGTACCAATAATTTTGAGCTCTACCGGAGAAATTCCTCAAAAACTAACGGAAAACCTTAAAACCATTGGACTATTGGCGTCTCTATATTCCAATCCAAAAAGCAGTTATCCTTGCAACTTGCAACATAATGAGAAAAGTATTAAACGTTAAGCGATAATATATCATTCATCTTGCTTATTACAAGCCGATGATTGAGCAGAATCCAACCGTGGTAACACGTGAAAAAAAAATAATAATAATAATACTCGAATCTATGGTCAACTACCGACTTGTGACAATACTAGAAAAAGAAGGAAGACTCAGTAAATGCCAGGCCGGCTTCAGAAAGGGACACTCCACTACCGATCAAATATTATACCTCGACCAGTTGATCAACGAAGCCTTCTCAAACCGGCAACACGCTGTGGGTGTCTTTTTCGACATACAATAGTAACAACGGAAGAAAGGGGAAAGCTATTGCACACTAAAATAGCAGCTAAGGCAGCATCAATGGAATGTGAACGGGAAAGCTTAATAGACATTGAGGATGGTATTCGAATGATTAACAAACAAATAGAAGGATGGCAAGCAGAATGGTCAGCAACAAATTCATTATTACGGGAGATAAATCCTAATATAGACAGGGAACAGAACAAAACGGGTTTGAGACGAAGGAACAGGTAATCGTTACACGAATGAGGATCGGGCACAATGAAATTACCCACAGTCGCCTGCTACCAGGGAAGAGGGCGAAAACGTGCGCGCAATATGGTAACGCACAATTAACAGTAAGACATATTATGGAGGAATGCCCGAAACTACAGGACTACCGAATCAAACACCAAATAAACGAGATCAAGCAGCTATCCAATCCGAATAATTATCGAAGTATAATTGCGTTTATCAACGAAATTGGGCTACACAACGAAATATAAGTATAAGTGAGAAGACATAAATGAAAACACCTCCGGAGTGTGCGAATGACTTTGGCAGTAGACGCGCACTTTTGACAGGTCCAGCGGAACGAAAGGAAAAAAAAATAATAATAACGTGGATCCTCAATCTACCACACAAGACCCCTTCGGAAGAGGAGGCCAGGTGGGAAGATCTCCTGTAAAGAAACGGTCGAGTCCCCTTCTGCAAAAATAAAAAGAGGATACCAACATTGAATCAACGGAAGAAAAAGATTCGTTGAAACAGAAACACAGCCAGACTCAATTAAAAGCGGCAAAAGGAGAAGGTTTAGGAAACACGCTCGTGTCTTAACAGAACCTCAAGAGACTAAGAAATTTTTTTCATTTAATAAGCATGGAGCAAAACGAACTACTCTCGATATCTCCATTTATTGTCCAAAAACGTATCTTCGAAGCAATTGGCCGGGAAGTACCATTTAAAAAGGTCGGGCCAAATTTGCTTAGTGTTAAGGTAGAAAGTCAGGAAGAACTAGATAAACAAAAAAGCCCTTGATGCCATCGAAGAAAAAATAGTCTCCGTCAAATCTGATGACCGATTAAATAAATCAATTGGAGTGATATCTGGTATGGGCCTGAAAGTATGTAGCGAAGAAGAACTTTTAGGGCATCTCCGGGAGCAAGGAGTTATAAAGGTAAAAAGAATGAACGAATCTAAGGATAAGACCGTACATCCCAAAGCCCTTGAGGTGTTTTAAAGTCTTCGTTTCGGTCATCTCTCAAAATGATGCTCTAACAATGAAATGTGTGAATGTGGATACCCATCACATGATAAAAACGTTGCCGGCCAAAAGCTTCCTACATGTACAAACTGTAAGGGTGCACATACAGCAGATCACCTGTTTGCGAAGTAACAGAGAAAGAAAAGGAAGTGTGTAAAATAAAAGCAGTCCATGGGCTTATTTATAAAGAAGCCAGAACTATGGTATACAGCAAGTCATACATGCAAAGGAATATATCATATGCCGATCAAGTACCATCTACCGCTAAGAAAATAACTCAAAAACAAATAGATATCCCAAATACACCGTTACAAAACTGGCTAGATATTGAACAACATCAGAGCCCTGCCGAAACAGATAACTCCGTACATTCTCATGAAAAAAAAAAGAGAAAAGATGTACGACCGGAAGATCCGCTTTTAACAACCTACAAAAAAAGGACCAAAGAAAAACTGTGATACCCGTAACTAACTGTGATACCTACAAGTGATAAAAATTTGTTGTGATAGTTTTATACACTTAATATCTTACTTAAAGTTTATCTTTCTAAGCTTTTATTTATTTTTACTGTTTATTTATCAAATTGTGTTTATCTTTATTTATGTGTCGTTTTATGACCAAATAACTTTAATGTTCAGGATGTCCGAACATATCATACAATGGAGCGCTAGAGGCGTAAAAAATAAATACGATGAGCTGAGATATGTAACAAATAAATTGAATCCTATGATAGTAGCCATACAAGAGACCAAACTGTCAACAAAGGAAGACTTTACCTTACGTAATTACAATATATAGAAAAGAACTCTAAACAACTCGCAACGAAAGAACTCACGGTGAAGTGGAGGCACAATGGTGAGAAAAGAATTTGAATTAAACACAAGTCTACAGGCTCTTGCCATTGAAATTACGGCGTCAAAAATGTTTTATATCATAAATCTGTGCTTACCCAATACATCATGTACAGCTACAGATATGCAGAACCTGCTTTCTCAAATAAAACAACCTAGTCTAGTATTAGCGGATTTTATCTGCCACAATACAATATGGGGATCGTCCTTCATAAACCCTAAAGGTTCAATACTAGAAGGAATTATAAATCACACGCTACTGATGATACTAAACAACGGTGACCCAACACATCTAAATGAAGCATCTGGTGGATTTAGTGCAATTGACTTATCATTAGCATCTCCTAGAATAGCACTAACTACATCATGGAAAGTACAAGTCCTACACCGCAGTGACCATTTTTCCATAATTATAGATGTAAATATGCACAAATCTGATTACAAAATGCAACGAAAGTTTAATACGAAGAAAGCAGATTGGGCCAAATTCACAAGAACAATGAACAATCCTGAAATAAGCAACAACGTAGAGCAATCTATCAATAACCTGAATAATATTATAGATGCCGCACAAACGTATATTCCATTGAAAGGGAGACATATTAGCCGGGCACCAGTTCCATGGTGGAACAAGGAAATAGCGTAATTAAATAAAATAAAAAAACACGCCTTTTAAATAAATGTAAAAAATACAAAACACAAGAAAATTTGGTTGCTTTCAAAAGAGCGAGAGTTTAAAGAAAGATATGAAAAAAGGAAAGCACAGAAAAACTCCTGACGCGAGTACACTTCTAGCCTAACCTCTACTAGCCCACCAACTGAAATGTGGCGGAAAGCCAAATGCATCACAGGTTCGAATGATCCCCCCCAAACAGCCTACACTAGAGTTAAACGGAGTAATAATAACAGATGCATTAAAGATAGCAAACCAATTCGTGCAATATTTCCAAGACATATCTAGCAGTTCCCGATACCTAGATACTGTTAGGTATAAAAATTCAACACGAGAAATGGAACAAATCGAGTTTTGAAACGACGCCGGTGAAACATACAACCTACCATTTACTATGCTAAATATGAAAATGGCTATACAACGAACAAAAGAACTGCCCCAGGATATGACATGGTAACGTACAGACCCATATCATTAACTTCTTGTTTATCTAAAATACTGGACGCCATGGTAAACGTCAGGCTAGTAACGGTCCTAGAAAAAGGAAATAGATTGAGTGCATTCCAAGCGGGATTCCGAAAAGGATACTCTACCGTTGATCAGATTTTAAACCTAGATCACATCATTAATAGAGCATTTACAAACACAGAACACGCGCTGGCAATATTTTTCGACACACAAGAAGCGTATGATGCAGTATGGAAACCATTGGTATTGCAAACAATCCAGCGATGGAACCTTAGAGGACATTTACCTAAATTTGTTCAAAACTTTTTGAGATACCGCAAAATCCAAGTACAAATAGGCCAGATCGTCTCGGAAACGTGTATACAGAAAAACGGTATCCCTCAAGGATCAATATTAAGCGTCAGCTTATTTGCTATTGCCATCAACAATATTGGAGATAGTACTAATGTTAACACATAAGCTGTAGATGATGTAGGCATTATAGCCACAGGAAAAGATATTGAAAAAATAGCCGAAACTGTACAATCTGATTGCGACATTCTTGTGAAAGAAGCTGAATCTCGAGGGTTTCAATTCTCATTAGCAAAAACTAGGTGTATGCACTTTTGCCGACTCCGTAAAAAACACGAGACTCCAAAATTATACCTGAACAATCCAGAGATACCTTATGTATAAGAATTTAAATTTTTAGGGGTAACGTTAGACGATAAATTTACTTTAAAACGTCACATTGAAACAGTCGTTACAGAGTGCAAAACTAGAATGTGTGTCAGTGTTGTATAAATCAGTCGCAAAATCATACTCAAAAAATAGTTTCAATATGGAATAAAGCATTTCATACGTCACCTACACAGAGCTTGGACGTTGAAAATAACTGTGCCTTTAGATTTAAGATTCGAACAACAACAATTGAGATATAGAGTTAAGCTAAGTGCCAAGTCGTCGCACTTTCTGCATAAAGATATTACGCACCCTCCTGCCATGAAAAATATGAGTGGAAAAATGCACGCACTATCCCAGAAGTACTCAAACTTCACTCAGATCTACGGCTCAACGACGCAACAAATGTAGATGGTTTGGCGACCAGAAAACAAATATATGCCCTTAAAATTACACATACGCCATACAATGGCAATGTCAATATTTAATTTTAATTTAATTTAGAGAAATGGAACCTATTAAAGCAAGATAGGAAGGAACTAGTATTCCAACCTTATACAGGTCCAAAGACAAATACAAGCAAACCATGCGGCAATATTATCCGAAAAAATAAGCATAGTCGAACTACAGGATCTGCTGTTGTGGATTAATGAAAAACAATTAAGCAAATATGAAACCAGATAGTCCTCTAATGGATCACATTTAAAAGTAATACAACCTAACACAAAAACCAGATGGTATAAATCAAATATAAACCGAAAAGACCAGGTCATTATTACTCGACTAATAATTGGCCATACACGACTAACGCATAGTCATCTGCTAACAGGAGAAATAAAGAAACGGTGCGCCCAATGCAATGGGGTACTAACAATAAAGCACATCATAGAATAATCTACTAAATTAAATCAATTCCGAGAAATACATAATATAAGAACTGTACAAGTACTAAAGCAAAATGAGAAATTAAAAACGGTGATACAATACATTAAACGAATAAACATATACCAACACCTTTGATAGAGAAAAAATAATTTTTTAAATCGAGACGAGTACTTACCAAATGACCAATACGAAGTGCGACAAGAGAGATGCCAATTACCATGGCTGTAGGCTCACATCCTTGAGAGACAATAGTATAACCAAAAAATAATAATAAAAATAATAATAACAATAATAATACCTAGGGGTTAGACTACCTACTATTCGCGTCCCCATGTGGCGGATAGGGAAATGACCTTGCAAATGATCGTAAGTGATGCAAGGCCAACACCGAAATATGAGCTCGTGGCGGTAAACCGCCACTGTTAGCTCTAGAGAATAAGGTGTCGCGGACCAGTCCACGTGGGGCCTCGTATCTAACGAGGACAATGATGGCGACCCTGCGTCCCCTACCTGGAAGTACACTTTTCTTATACTAGTCTTGAGTGACTTCCCTTACTGTAACTCTTTCCTGTCGGAGCACCCTTGCTCCAACTCTTGTTCTCTTCAGGCTACCAGCGAAAGCTGAGAGTCCTCTTACTTTCATCTCTACTCTTCCCAGGACATGTGCCGTAAAAAGCGTATACGGGTGTGGCTAGCCCAGGATGCCCTAGCTGGGACTGGCTAGCCGTCTCCTAGTACCGCAACTGCGAACTGTACTACAAAGACTCTAGCAGGGTGTGGCTAGGGATCGTTGTACAGCTAGCGGTCGGTGGTCTTGGTTTTATCTCCCGGGCTACGAGGAAGATAACCTCTGGCCAGGAGGAAGCCTGGTTCTTAGCGTTGAAACGCCTGTGGAGAGTTTGTAGGCTCTCTGGAGTACTGAATGCCTTTCCATAGCATGGGAGCGCTACTGTGGTCGACTTTTTTTCTATCCGTTGTCGTGGGAACATTTTATGGATGTACCGAAAGATAGGAGAGGGCCCACTTGATAAACACTGACGAAGAGGTAGTGGAGAATCGACTGCCGTTAGCTGGCGTCAAACATCCGTGGAAAATGATGGAGTGATCAGCATCAACCTACGTAAAAATACTGCAATGAGTCCACTGGCGGCTGGTATTGCCAAATCAAGGCAGGGGGCTACCTCAATACTTGGTTGTCAAAAGGTAGATGGGGATTTTACGACTGTAAGTCCTTCCTCATCGCCAAATAATTAAACAACTTAATTAGGAACACAAAAAATAATCTATTAGTGGAAACGGTTTCATCAAAACAAGCAAACAAGGTTACTTGAAATGAAGAAATTTTGTGGGTTCGATGTAGTAGTTCATCCGCACAGGACACTAAACTACTCTAAAGGAATTATTACATGCCGTGACTTAAATCATGCTACGCATGAGGAGATATTAGAGGAAATGCATAGTCAAGGTGTCCTGGATGTAAAACAGGTCAATATAACAGGAAATGGAGTAATAATGCCTAGTAGTACTTACGTACTCAGTTTTAATAGATGCATTTTGCCAAAATTCGTTAAAGCGGCATTTCACGTATTAGAAGTCAAGCCATACATACCATTACCTCTGAGATTCTGGTGGTCAAGAAAAAAAGAAAGGGGTTGGCCAAAAGGAAAACCCCGAAAGCCAAGAAAACCAAGTCCGACGAGTCAGAAAAATATGATTTGGGGTAAAACATAAATCTAGTCTGTGATAAAAGATGTACTGTGATGTTTTTATAACTAGTGTGATAAAAGATAAACTGTGATATTTTCTCGTTTTTTGTTTTTAATGTTTATTGTGTACTTTCGTTTGTGCATTGCTTATACGTCTGATCTCAAATTTTATTTTATTATATTCTGTTTTATTTAAATCCATTGTGTGTTTATGCTACAAAACGCTAACTTATTTGATTGACGTTACAAATATGTCTAATAAAGAAAACATACTACAATGGAACTGTAATGGGCTAAAGGCTCATTACTGCGAAATAAAGATGTAACTACAAGAAATCAATCCATTGTGCTTTTGCCTGCAGGAAACACTTTAAAAGGCAATGAAAATTTTGTTTTTAGAGGTTACAAAATGAACAAAAAGAACTGCATAGATAATGATAGAGCAAGTGGAGGAGTTATAAAAAACAACTATCTGCACAAAGAACAAAAAATCAGAACAAGGCTGCAATCTGTTGCTGTTGAATCTATCTACCCACTGGAAGCAACTGTATGTAATATATACCTGCCGTCTTTCTGTTGGAAGTAAGAGACCGTGAAGATATAATCTCTCAACTATCAGCACTGTATATTGTGGTAGGAGATTTTAACTCTCACTCTCCAGAGTTTCTAGAGAACAACAATCTGGCTTTGCTGAACACAAATAAAATCACGCACTACAATGAAAAAAGCAATACTTTTAATACTAGATATTTATCTATAACCTCAAATACATTAGCACTTACACTAAATTTTCAGACTTCCATAATAGCGATTATTGCCCAATTTTATTACATCTCTACAAAAACAAGAGCAATCTTTACGTAAAGATAATTGGAAACTTTACGGTGACTGCCTTGATAATGTAATAAGCATCGATGCAAACTTACCTATGGCACAAACAATTGATGCTTTTACGCAACAAGTAATAGAGGCTGCAAGGAAAGGAATTCCAGAAACAAGTGGTACAATTAAAAATAAAAGGGTCACCTGAAATTAAGGACATTGTTGGGCGCAAAATTCAATATTTTAAAAACAACCAATCACTGAAAATTTAATCAATTTTAAAAAATCACGGGCACAAATGCGTAGGATGATACTAGACGCAAAACGAAAATCATGGGAGGAAAACGTGGCAACTATAAATTGCAAGACAAGATCCAAGGAGAAAAGCAAAAATAATTATGGGGCAGAACAGCGCAACAATTTCGCCAGTACTTTTGGTTGGAGGTCAAAACGTAGTTAATGCTACGCATGTAGCAGATGCATTGGCAACACAGTTTGAAGCTAACAGCAGCTCAAATAATTATAATAACGAATTCTGTAAAACAAAAATTGAAAATGAAAGAGTGATGAATTTTCAGACAGATATGCATCACAGTTATAACTCACCTTTTTTAATGAGTGACTTAGAGAAAGCTCTTCATAATACAAAAGATACTGCTCCTGGTCCTGACAACTACCAATGTCCAGAAAAAACGACTGTTTAAATATTTATAATGAACTTTTCACAAAATGCATTCCATCCATCCCAATCGCAACATTCTGTGATAAATCCGATAGGAAAGCCTGATAAAGATATAGCAAACCCGGTTAACTATAGACCAATAGCACTTACGTGTTGTATGAGTAAGACATACGAAAAAATGCTAAATTGACCTTGATACTGGAAAGTAATGACTGGATTGCTGAGAACCAAGCTGGATTTAGGAAACGTCATAGTACCACCGACGCACTTGTGTACCTGGAAAATGTAATACTAAACAGCTTTGCAAAACGAAACCACATTGTTGCAGTTACCTTCTACATAGAAAAGCCATATGAGTTAATGTGGAGATACATCTTACGGAAACTAGATGAATAGAAAATAAAGGGAAATCTACCATCGAGCATTCTAGCTTTTTTATCACACTGTACATTCGCAGTTCGAGTAGGAAATACGTATTCCAATATGTGTGTGCAAGAAAATGGAATTCCACAAGGCTCCACTTTAAGTTGCGCCCTATTTTTAATATGAATAAACGAACTAATAAATAAACTTGTACTGGTCCCTGGTTCTGGTAACTGCTACCTGACTTTTACATGTTGCAAAATTTATTAGAGAGAGAGGTTCAGATTACTATGGATGCTTGGAAGTAGGTTGGGTTGCCTAACCTAGTCTAACTATACAAACATTTACCACAATAACTGGATAGGTTTATTTACAATGAAAACTGGAAGTTATAATATGATTCTAACAAAATTAAATAAAACTGAAAATAAACGAGTGTATAATTCAAAGAAACAATGTTAAGTATTATCCTATTAATTCTTCCTCGACTTTGTAAAAAGTCTACGCCTCTGGTCTAGTTTAGATTCAAACCTCTTCCAATAGTGCTACGCTTTTAAATTTGAAAACATATGATAAAAACGTAGTATAACGGTGAACAGATTTGTTTAATTAATTACGAGGATAATAACTAATTAATGTAAAACGTGGTGCATTAATGGTACAAGGTTTGGGATTACATACTCAGTAAGTACGGAAATTGCTTTCTTTCTAATTTAAGTTAGAAATGGTATTTGGTGGGAAACAGGAACAACAGGTTTTATTCACGTGTAGGGTTAATTTCGGGTTGGTTGAAGGTGGATATTATGTAGGGATGAATAATGATGGAAGTTAGGTTGGAGTATGTCTATATAGGATGACTAAATAAAAGGTAATTGGAGAAGTAGGTATGATATAATTTGAGTAGGGTGACTGGTGGTAATTTATAAGGGATGAATACGATATGCAGGTTTTAGGGGTAATATGATAAGTAACGGAAGTGGAACTGGGATGTATATTTGGATATAGGAAAATCCTTTTCGGGGCGAAAACCGAAACCGTCAAAGGGGAAAATTAAAGGGATAATGTTGGTCGTGACAATAGAGAATGTTTCGGAGCAAGATACCACCGTCAATTCATTACAGCCGCTAGAATATCTACAACCTATCCTTGTCGCGGCTTAGACCTTCAACAAGCTCATAGGGGTAGAATTCCTGTTTTACTTGGTAAAATTGATTAGAAAAGGTCTAGTTTAGTATCTAGAAGCATTCGGGGTATAAATGACCTCCGTCTGTTTCTGTACACTTAACTTTCTTTAGATATACTCAAATCAGGGCCATAACCCACAATAAGGTTGTATAACTAATTAGGGTGTTAAAGTATGGGTGTAGGGATAACCTGGGTAGAGTGGTAGATAAGAGTTTTAAAGGATTGTCTGGCTGGATGTTCAGGATCGTATAATCTAGGTGGGTTAGGTGGAATAAAAGGATGGTTTTCAGTTTATTGATAGGAACTAGGAGATGATGATGAATGTATGTGAATAAGCAGGAATATGTGTGATTTCAGGTTGACGGGATAAAATGAATGCAGGAATGATTATAATAACAGGCAGGAATATTACTGAGATATTTCAGGCAGAATAATAATTGGGTGATCGAATGGATAGTCTGGGTATAATAATAATAAGAATAGGAAGAAAAGAATGATGAGTGGTTTCAGGCAGGAGAGTAATAATGAGAGTCATAATAATAATAATAATAATAATAATGTTTGAAATGTTTGAAATGTTTATTTTCTCAAAATTATACATAATTTTGGTCCAACCAAGTTATATATTAACTTAACGGTTGGTTCCGTTATTATGCAGGTAAGTTATTTACATCTCTACATTATATTTCATGTTTAAAGTTGTACATATATTATTATTAGTCTAACTACATGTTTTACACTGAAATGTAATCATTATTACAATACTTGTGATACTTGTGTTGTGTGTTTGTGTTTTGTAATGATTATTATTACTTGTTTATAATATGTATCAGTTTGTAGCGCTTAACCAATCTCTAATTTTCTGTTTATAGGTAGATAGTAGGTGATCATTCACTATTTCCATAGGTATTGAGTTATATAGTATTGGAACCATACATTCTAATGTTCGTTTCCCGTACTTATTAAAATAAAATGGCACAGCGTACGTTGTCCTTCTGGTCTGGTAATTATGGTCTAGTGGTATTTTGTATTCGTCGTTTTCATGATGTGTAAGTATGTTTAGATATTTATAGTACCCACTAGGAGTTAATGTATTTGTTTTTAATAATAATAATCATAATTTGAATTTGAATTTGAATTTATTTATTTCATAAATATATACATCGTTGTAGGTCAAACAAAGTCAGAAGACTTGTGTGTCTGTACCTTACTTAATCAGTTACATTGTCATTACATGAAGTATTTAATTTAAAGAAAATTTTGTAGACGCTCGAAGCACGTACAATCAATGAGATAATTTACTGTTAATTACGTACTATGTTGCTACGATTCCGAAACAAAAAGAGAAAAATATATCGGATTCTGAATAAAATAAATTATATGCTATACAATATACACAATAATCGGAAAAAAAAAATTATATATACGTTTCAGATTATTAGTAAGCATTTATAAGCACAAAAAAATAAAGGAGAAAAAACAATCAAGCGTAATGTATTGTTAATTTGTACTGCTTATTAACCATTTTTTAACTTCCTGTTTATAATTTTTAAGAGTCTTATCCTCTATGCTTTGTGGAAGCATATTGAACAAATGTGGAACTACGAATTTTATTGTTTTTGTTTAATAATAATAATAATAATAATAATAATAATAATAATAATAATAATAATAATAATAATAATAATAATAATAATAATAATAATAATAATCCAAGGGATACACCTTGTCGTGGTGGGGGCTCAGTAGCCACTGTTGCCAGCAGTAGTGAAGCTAAGCTATCCCAGGTCGTTTGTCTTCGTCTATCCTGTGATAGTTCTTGACCTGTTTCTTGTTCTATGTTTGGAGACTTCACTCCTTAATAAAGGCGTAATCTAAGATGTAATACGTACCGTGTTGAGGGATGAATGGCCACACGTCACGTGGTCTTTAACGGTGTCTCTTGGGTAACAGGCGACCCCGAGAGTATTCAGCCTTGCTGTGGTATGGTGCTCTGCCGTGGTTGACTTTTATTTCACCATTACTCGTGGGAACTGTATGAATAACACTAATACTATTTCTGGAGTGCCCTTATCCTTAAATGAGGGTGGTGATAGTGGAACACCTATTTCCACTAATGACTTGAATCGGGAGAAGTGGCCTGTGCCTCGGTTCCTAATCGTCAACCGTGATGATGGATCAGGCTTTAGTAAAGTCTCTCCATTTGTAATAGCGAAGATTCTGTATGGTATAGTTGGAGACTTAAAACAGATACGAAAAATACGAGAGGGATTACTACTGGAAACAACTTCGGGTAAACAATCACAATTGTTGCAAAAACAAAGCGCCTGGGTGATATAAACGTAACAGTAACAGCACATAATACTTTAAACCAATCACGTGGAGTTGTTGTCTGTAGAGACCTACTAAATTGTTCACTTGATGAAATAAAACAGAAATGGCATCGGAAGGTATGATAGATGTAAGACGCATTAAAACCAGGGTCAATGGGGAGTTGATTGACACACCGTCACATATATTGACGTTTAATAAGGTCAAACTTCCTGAAAAGGTCAAAGCAGGGTTCTATCGTCTGGCAGTTCGACTTTATGTACCAGCACCCATGCGGTGTTTCAGATGTCAAAGGTTCGGGCACACTGCCGCCAAATGTAGTAACATTCCAATCTGCGTATGTGGTAAAAGCACACATGAAGGTAGGCCATATAATATTCCGATTACATGTGTAAATTGTAACGGAAATCACAATGCCAAGTAAGGATTGCCCTTCATATAAACAGGAAGTGGCAATTCAGGAAGTAAAAGCAAAGGAAAATCTATCATACTTCGAGGCGAAGAAAATTGTGGTTAAACCAACAGTAGCTGGTAATGCGTCGTACAGCCAAGGAGTTCTAGCTGTAAAACAGAAAATAGAAGTTAGTGAATTAGCTCAAGAACTGATACCTACCTTGGTAGACACACTTAAATCGGTGTTTGTTATGAGAAACGAAAGAGAAGCTTCTTTTAAGAAGCCAACAATTCAAAGTAGAGACCAACTGGAAATAGGTCAGATGGAGATGGAGGATGAATCCAGAGGTGCAAAAGAAAAACACAGCCTCCTGGCAGAGGCAAAAAGCCAAAAGAAAAGAAGGGATGGCCCAAGGGTAAACCCAGGGCGCAAGTAGCGACAGAGGTGTCGCCGATTAATATCTAGTCACTTTAACCTGTGATACTATCTAGTCAATTTATATTGAGATACACTATCTGTGATAATATTTATATGTATAGTTGTATCTGTCCCTATATAGTTATTTATTTATTTGTTTCTTGTCCCATATACAGATATTTGTTATTTATTTATTTACGTGTTATTTATTTAATAATTTGTGATCGTGCTTTCTATCCAATTTCACAATGGATACAAACAAAATCATACAATGGAATTGTAGGGGCATTGTAAACAGATATTGCGAAATCAAAATGCTGTTGCAAGAGCATAACCCAATGTGCTTGTGCATACAAGAAACTCATCTTGGGAACAACCCTACTCCTTGCGCGGATTTAATAGCGAGAGGAGAGATGGTGTCAATAACCAAAGAATTAATGGTGGCGTATTAATACTTGTACGGAACAACGTGATATACGAAAAGGTCAATATTAATACGCATCTACAAGCAGTTGCTGTGAAGTTACTTGTTCCACTACAAGTAACAATATGTAATATTTACTTGCCTGACAATAAATGGACAATAGATGAGTTCACTCAACTTGTAAAGCAACTACCGAGACCATTTGTTATTGCAGGAGATTTTAACGCACATAACCCGATTTGGGGATCAGACAAGAAATGTAGCAAAGGTAGATCACTAGAGGTTTGGCTGAGCAGGGACGATGTCGTGCTATTGAATAATGGTTCACCTACATACCATGTTGCTAGGTCAAATAAGTTCTCTGCTATTGATTTTACCTTAGTCTCCACAAGTCTAGTTCCCCATCTTACGTGGGATGTAATGGATGATTTGCATGGTAGTGACCATTTCCCGATTTTAATAAAACGGACATAGCGGAACCAAAAACAACAACACATAGGAAATGGATTACAACAAAGGCCGACTGGAGTTTATTTTCTAATCAGCTCGTTATTCCTGAATCTATAAATGTTGATAACTTAACTAAAAGTATAAAAGATGCAGCCCTTGCTAGTATCCCTAAAACAGGGGATAAACGAATCAAACGACCATTACCTTGGTGGAATCCTGAGGTTAAACGTGCACTTAAAAATAAAAAGCTTGCATTCAGAACATACCAAAGGGATCCTTCGGTTGAAAACCATATTCTCTTCAAAAAGCTAGAGCTGTGAGTAGACGCATTGTCCTAGAAAGTAAAAGGAATAGCTGGAATAAATACGTTTCCACTATAACATCTGTACAAGACACAAGACAAGTATGGAGTAAAATTAAAGCGATCTCGGGAAATGCAAAATTCCAACAAATCGCGTATTTGAAAGCAGAAAACGGCGCTATTCGTATGAGTGAAAAAGAAATTGCTGATACTCTTACATCACATTTTGCCAGTACGAGTAGTAGTAATAACTATGATCTGGAATTTGTGCTGCATAAAAGCGAACATGAAAAGCTCCTTAATTTTTATAATGATGACGAATTAGACTATAACGTTCCATTTAAAATGGCAGAACTAAACATGGCTGTACAAGAGCTGAAGAAAACTGCTCCTGGACCTGATGATATATCTAATGAAATGCTAAGTCACTTAACGATTTCATTAAAAATAGCTATATTAGAACTATTTAACGACCTATGGCGCCAGGGCAATTATCCAAAACAATGGAAGATGGCAACAGTAGTACCCATACACAAGTCAGGAAAAAATCCATTATATTCCACAAGCTATAGACCAATAAGTCTTACATGCTGTTTAGGAAGCTTATGGAAAGAATGGTAAATAAGCGGTTGCAATATTACCTAGAGAAAAACAATCTAATAGTGCCGTATCAAGCCGGATTTAGAAAAGGACGGTCTACAATAGATCATTTAGTGAAATTAGAGAATTCCATACAGGATGCCTACAGGAGAAGACACCCTTTGATAGCAGTCTTTTTGATATAAAAGGGGCGTATGATATGACCGGGCGATACGGTATACTACACAAATTACATAAGTACGGTGCAAGGGCAATCTACCTAAATTTGTTGGATCCTTTATGGCAGATCGATACTTCCAGGTACGAGTAGGAAACTCCTTATCTACTGTTAAAAATTTAGAAAACGGCCTTCCCCAGGGTTCAACGCTCAGTTGTACCCTTTTCATTATTGCAATGAATGAAATCGCCCACGTAGTAGAACCGGGTGTATTTCGGGCTCTGTACGTGGATTGCTTGGCCATATATTGCTCTGGTACGACTGTAGGACAGGTAACTACAAAATTGCGAAGCACAATTAATAACATCATGCGAAATGGTAGTAGAATTGGTTACCAGTTCTCCGAAGAAAAAACCAAATGCGTGCACTTTTGCAGACTCCGTAGACCTCACTACGACCCATTACTTTATGTTCGAGACAGGGAAATTGCTTGCGTGCAATCAACCAAATTCTTAGGGCTTACACTTGACACTTTCATGGGTAGAGCATATTGAACACTTGAAATTAAAATGTATAAAAACACTAAATATCTTAAAAGTGCTATCACATACGAAATGGGGTGCAAAAGCTCAAGTGCTTTTGATTGTTTATCAGGCCTTGGTGTTATAACAAATCGACTACGGATCGATTATCTACTCGTCAGCACGCAAGTCGCGGCTATTAACACTAGATAGGCTGCATAACATGGGAATAAGGTATTCTCTGGGAGCTTTCCCCACTAGTCCTGTTTGTAGCCTATATTGTGAATCAGGCCTTCCCCCATTAGACATTAGAAGAAAATACCTAATGGTAAATTATGTGGTAAATATTAAATACCAATCCACACACCCGAATAATGAATATCTCTTTCCTGTGGAAAAGGATTATTCTGCAAGGGCAACTATAACAAGGCCGCTTGGTGTAAGATTCCAGGAGCTACTAGAGGAACTGGATGAATCAATAACTACGCCATTTTATCAAAGTCAGCCGGAACATGCTCCTTGGATGATACCTGAGAGTGAAGTAAGGTTAGACGTAAAAAAATTAAACAGAACAATAACAACAAATGATGAATACTTACGTTCGTTCGAAAATATTCTCGAAACCTACCCAAACAGAATCCTCATTTTCACAGATGGGTCAAACAGTGAACTGGGGGCCGCATTGGCCATTGTAGTAGATGAAGACGAACACTCGTAGGACCTGAACAAGAAATCCTCAGCATGCACAGCCGAACAGTATGCAATATGGAAGGCACTGCAGTACATCCCCATGGAACCTACAAAAAATAATTATTTAATCATAAGCGATTCGTTTAACGCTATAAATGTTATAATGGACATGAATACTACCGATCCCCTGGCCAAATTATGTTGGACATGTTTAGTCAATCTAAATGATTATGAAATCAGACCTGTATTTGTCTGGGTCTATGGACATACGGGTATCCCTGGAAATAAAAGCGCAGATAGTGCAGCAAAACAAGCAGTCACGATTCTGGACATTACCGAGTTGCGAGTCAAGTCGTCTGACATACAAGAACATCTGAAAAAAAAGAACATTGAGATATAGCAGTAAAAATGGCTGACGAAAAATACCTACCTTACACATATTAAAGAATCTGTAACAGGAAAAATTCATTTAAATGTCTTCCACAGAGAGGAGCAGATCAAAATACATACTCAGGATAGGACACACTAAATTGACGCATGAATATCTATTGAAGGAGATCCTAGACCGCACTGCAATATATGTAACGTCAACCTTTCTGTGCAACATGTACTATGCGAGTGTGCACATTTTTCAAACCAACGTAAACACTATAATATAACATCAAATATAAGATACAACCTAAACGATATAGCAAACTTGAGGAACGTGTTACAGTTTCTAAAAGTAATTAACATGTACACGGCGGTATAGTGGGGAGATGAATAGGGCAATTTGGTGTCAGTATAAGATGCATAGCTTGTATGGCGAAAGGACCCTGGTAGTCGAAGCCACTCAAAAAAAGAAACAAAAAACAAAAAAAATAATAATAATAATAAGAATAAGAATTATTGAATGGGAAGCTAGTGTTTATACAGGGATTTTGGTGAGAGTGGGGAACAACTGATAACATTTTTAAATAAGGTAAATACAGTTGTGGAAGGAAGTAGAAAATAAGTTTTGAGGAATTTATTGACTAAGATAGGAATGTTTAGGAAGGATCTGCAGGATCATTACAAACTGGAACCCACAATCAAATCGATGACTTCAAATCTTCAAAGATCTATCAACCACATTACCACAAAACCCGAAGAAATTTGAATGCGTTTCTCCGAAACCAAAACTGCTGCCATAGACTAAGGTCTCAACACGCAGCTCCACAAGTTTACATAAACGAGAAAAAAGTAAACGAAGTAGAGAATGTAAAAATATTAGGTGTAATATTCGATGGGAATGTGAACGAGACACATTACTGCGATTGTACAAAGAATTGGCAATGTCTATTTTGGATTATGCTTGTGTACTCTTCAGCAAGAAAGTCGACATTAAGCAAAGTAGATAAAGTCCATACTACTGGAATCAGGCTAGCTACGGGTGCTTTTCGTGCTAACGCGGTTATGTCAATTCTAGGTATTCTCAGGTATTCCACCACTATATGTAAGAAGACAAATATTACTAACAAATTATTTAACAAAGCTCAGAGCATCAGAACATTTTAATTCAGAAAGCCTAGGAAATATAACTATGGTACAAGAGTATCGTAGAAGAAGCACCAGAAGCCCGCAGTAATAAGAGCACTGGAAATACTTGAGGCTCTAGACTTAGACAATTACCACATATTTAGACACGCAATACTAAGACAACCTCCATGGATACCACTGAAGCTTAACATAGACGTGAGAGTAACCAAATACAAAAAGACCAATCATCCGGTTTCTCTATGGGAAGTACTTTAGAGAGATAATACAACAATATACAGATTGCTTTATAATATATACGGACGGATCCAAAACGGAGGTGGGACCTATCGTCTTTAATAACAAAAGTTATAACGCCTTACAAGAGTGTTTAGTGCGAATTATATTCTATTTGGCAAGCGCTGTTAGTATGTGAACATCTAAATGAACAGAAAGTTGTATTCTGTACGGATTCACTCAGTGCAATTCTTGCCATACAAAGTCAAAAACTTTCACAAGATCCACCAGTGAACCATATAAAAGAACCAAATGCATTACTTAGCTAACATAAGTTATGAAATAAGTGTAATTTGGGTACCAGGGCACGTAGGGATTCTAGAAAATGTGACAGCAGATGCGGCAGCAAAAAAAGCATCAGATTGTGGTACACGTGACGAGATCGCAGTTCAACTAATCGACCTTAAAAAATTCCTACAGGTGAAGAACAAACTGCAATGGGATGAAGAGTGGAAACGGTTAGACACACACCTAAGTAAAATAAAAAGAAGCACTAATGAACGGAAAAATACATTAAGTTTGAGCAGAAAAGAAGAAATATCGCTAACACGTGTAGAAATTGGACATACCCGCATGACTCATCTACATTTATTGGGAAAATGTAGAGCGAATGTTTGTGAATCGTGCAACACAAATTACAGTGCACAGCATATAATGGTTGAATGTGCACAATATGCCAATGAAATAGAAACATTAAATATTGATGTTAACGTAATTAAGTGAAGTTTTAGGGGACGACAGAAATAAAAAAAAGGTGTTGTTATTTCTAAGACGGACAGATTTTTTTTTAAATTATAGCAAAGGTACATTACTAGAAGAAAATGGCTTAAGGCCATTGCAGTCATTTCCAAACAAATAAAAAAAGAAATAATAATAATAATATTTTATTGATCAACAGATTATAATCCATTTACTGGTCAATTAAGCCAAATTTACAAAAAAATATATAAACTAAAAATGAAATTAACACTAAAGAAAATGAAAAAAAGAGAAAAATGTTACATATCTTAAAACAAAGGGAGTATTTCAAGTTAGTTCTTACTATTCAACGCATAAGAGATTAAAAACGACGAAAAAAACAAATGGAACCAAAATGCACATTATGTACCTACGATATATAACTTGTATATTACGTAATATTTGATTTAGTGAACTATGGTGTATATGACAGTAGTGGCATATAGCATTAAAATCCTTAAAGGTGAAATACATAGTATTCGGCACAGAATAATAAAACGTATCAGACATTCTTGAAGACATTCTAGGAACGTGAAAATTTATTATCTGTAGGAGATATGAATAGTCAGTACGACCGTTAAGAAATTTGTACAAACATATGGTACCAACTCTAGGTCCTTCTTTCTTCTAAGCTCATCATACCAAATCTACTTAGTAATGCATTTTGACAATAACCCTGTGGAGGATAAATACCGTCTAACTTATAACTAATACATTTTAGAAACTTCCTTTGTACATTTTCAATGTTAGATATTTGATATTAATTAGTAGGACGCCAGACTAAAGCACAGTATTCTAACTTGGAGCGAACAAGTAAAAAGAGCAACAATTTTAGAGCATACATGTTAGTAAACGATTTAGTGGTTCTAATGATAAAGCCTAACATCTTTATTACAGAAGAGCAATTTTCGTTTGTGATCAGAAAAAGTTAAACAGGAATAAAGAATTACACCTAAACCGTTTACCAACGATACACGTAGTAATTGGTCAGATCCTATAAAGTAGTGGTATACAATGGGATTTAGTTTACGAGTAAAGGAAGCAAGTCAAGGCGTTAGTGAATAACACAAATAATAAGGGATCTAGATTTGAACCCTGTGGTACACCTGATGGTGCAGTAAATAGGACAGATTTGTAACTATTATACGTAACGTATTGATGGCGATCAGACAAATATGAAGTAAATAAATTAAGTAGACTAACACAGAAACCAAATTTATCCAATTTCTTAATGATGATGCTATGAGCAATACGATCAAAAGCCTTGGAGAAATCCATATATATTACGTCTCCTTGAGAACGATTCTTATTTCGTGCAACATAAATTGCGTAATACACATAAAATTAGTAGTACATGATCTACGTTCAGTAAACCCATGAGGATAGAGTGAGATGTACGACTTAAAGGATGAGTAAATACTACAATAAACAAAAAGCTCAGAAACCATTGCAAAAGCAGATAAAGTACTAATTGGTCTGTAATTACCAATATCTGTAGGGTCACCAGATTTTAGTATTGGACAGATGCGGGCAATTTTCCATATACCTGGAAAATAAAATGTAGTAATTGATAAATTGAACTATTTGTCGACTTACAAATAGAACACAAATTTGTCTATTTCAAAAAAAGACAATACAGCAGTACCTAGAGGAGCAATCAGCGCGTAGACATCACATGGGTTCGCGATAGCGTCGCTGCTCGATCTACCGTTCGACAGAGCGAGCAGAGGCGCTTCACCTGCGGCCACCGCACAGAAGAGCAGGTGACACAGGAAGATAACACTACCACCGCTGGAAGGTATCACCCCGCTAGCAGAGTATCATCGAATCGAATATCCGCCGATGACCACCGCCGCTGCCGCTGCAGGCGCCACCGACACCATTGAAGAAGAGGCTTGCCTCGGATCCACCAGCCCCGACGACTTCGTGTTACAGAAGCCGTAGAAGACACCGAAGCTTTGCCCGCCTACGACGCCGCCTGCTACAACATGTTTTGGGTCCCTGAAGAGCTTATGGACAGACCAGCAGCCATGAAGCACGAGAGGACGCCAAGGAGAAAGTTCCGCTGGCAATCCTTCGTCAAAAGGTGAACTGGGTCGCGTTCTTCTGAGAACTAGACCGACAACAGATCGCCTTGACGAGAACCAAGGCCTTTAGATTGCCTCACTGCAGGACAAAGACAGGCAAAGGACGACCGAATGGCGTCCCTGCAGAACTATCCAAGGTCGAGGTTAGCACAGAGCTAAAAATACACACTTTCTGTTTCCAGAATGAAGCAGCGAGGGAGCCAGATCGGCCTCGTGATGGTAAAGCTGCCGATACAGGAAGAAAGCAAAAAGATTCGGGAGGTGGAGTACGTAGCCCGCCCCGTGTGGCTCTAGAGGATTTGCGACGGAAATCCAGAATCAGGAAGTGTCACCGGTATCGGTATTTGCGTCACTTACAGCGTTTCTGCAGGGCGGCTTCACGCTGTGTAAAGTGCGTCGGAGATCACCGCTCCAGTGAATGCACCAAACCCCGAACAGACCGGGCTAAGTGCATTAGCTGCGGTGGAAACCATCCCGCTAGCTACAGGGGCTTCACAGCGGAAGAACATGGAAAGACAACAGCGACCGAAGAGGAAAACGCCAACTGCGGCGCCTTCTTCAACTCGGACCAGCGTCAGTTAATCCCGAGCGACGGCAGGCAAAGTTGAGAAGATGGAAGTACCGAGAGCGGCTCCCCCCGCAGTCATTACCCCGCCTGATCAATCCGCATTAGGGTTCGACTGCATATTGGCCCTCCTCGGAGGTATCCATTTGCAGAACTCCCTACCTATCATCCACAAGGCGGCAGCGGCGCTCGCTCTGGCGCAAACTGCGATGGACCTATGGGAAGTGATCCTTACGCACGGTTCAGAGCCCTTTTCGGGTAATCATACAAAGGTTCAGAGCGAAGACTGGTACACTAGGTTAAGTATACAGTATCGACATTTTTTTAAGTTTCTGTTCTGTTAACACCGACAAAGTATTCACAAGTCATGTTTCCATTTATTTCAGATACGCAGGTCATCAGCAGTAGCAGCATGAGCCATAACCGAGCGACAACAGAACAGTCCACACAACATCTCCACCAGCAACAATAGCATTACAACAACGGTTTTTTTGGTTAACCACAAATTGCAACTCCACTATGTCAACAGACATAACACACTTCATAGCGCCACGTTTTGGTGCCCAATTTGTAACCACCTCCCTTATCTATACAAAGTTAGTACGTTTATTATTTAGTAACCTAGTTGCTCTTGCCTGTCATAGCTTGGGACGGAGATGGAAGGAATCGCATGAAACATGACATCATCAAGATCGTAACAAACACACTATTTTATTTCTTATAATTTTTATAATATTTTGTTTAATTCTAATAATATTTCGCTTAATCTAATTTAATATAACACAAATAACCAAACTTAGACTTATCTCTGAAATGCGATCACCAGGTGGCCCTTAAAGAAGTCAAGAAGGCTGTAGACGGCGCCAGTTCTCCCTGGTATGTGAGATATCTAAGAATCGGATAATTAATAATACAGTAGATCAATAAGGTGATATATGGTAATAATTTCTGGGTTTCCAGTTCAGTTGTGTATGTTTTTAGGTACTTTTGTGTTCGGAAAGGGTTAACTAACCAAAAGGATTGATTAATTAGAAGGACGCTAGAACGAAGAAGCCTACGCCCTTCAGACAAGGAAAGGTAAGGAAATACCTCTACTGGCATCTGTCTTGGGGTAATTTCCGGAGGAAATCTCAGTACTTTTTAGGTATAGGCGTAAAAGTAAAGAGGGGTGTTTTGTATAATAGGACGTGTTTGTTTACGCTGGGCATACGCCCGAGTAAATGTCAGTGTACAGGTATCGCGGTGTTTTGCAGATGGGAACAATTATTAATCTGACAAGGCAGAAAAGAAATCTTTATAACGGAAAACCGGTCTGGTAAATATGATAGAATGTGTATGACTAATGGGTGAGCAAGTAGAAGTAAGATAATTCGGCGGCTAGGTAGATTGATGAAGATCTTCAGGACAAAAGTGAACAAGATAAGATACTCACATCAGGACGGAAGCAACAAGATAAATAATCTCCCGCCGCGGATATATAGTCCGCGGTCTAACGTGATTGAACGAGATTATTCTTACGTCGACATCTAAATATATATATATATATATATATATATATATATATATATATATATATATATATATATATATATGCAGGGTGTTATGAAAGTCTATCAGGAAACTCCGGGAGGAGATTCTACGAGCTAAAATAATAGCAGTTTGTAAGGAATTTTTTCGGATTGTCATTTGTTTGCAAGTTACGGCTTGTCGAAGACCGATTTTTAAAATTTTCTTTTAAATAACTTCTGCAGTTCAAGATCAATTAGTATCTCATTTGACAAACTTACTAATTAGATCAAGTTCTATTGGAGCAGTTATAAAAGGTTCCATTATGCGCCGTTAGAGGGCACTTTACCTAAAACTCAAAATTTGTTTGTTGATAACTTTTTCTCTTGCCAAACATCGCAAAAATATGAACATTATTATAAAAAGTAACAATATTAGAAAATGTATGTGCTCTTTATTCAAGCTGATAAATGCAACCGTTTAGTCAGAAATCGCTATTAAAGTTTTATTAAAATATGAAATTTTGATAATTCTATTCGTTAATTAACTGAGTTGGCATGCTTCAAATAACTGTTATTAATACTCTTGATACGAATTGTCACGAACATTGTTTAATCTTCGTATAAGTTTGATTATTTACCATAATAATTTGAAAAATCGCTCAGCAATACTCAAGTACTGAATACCGTGACATGCATTTTCGTTATGGACAAGCAAATGGTAATGCAGAACAAGCGCGACGGAATTACATACTGCATATCCTGATAGAAGAATACCACATGCACAAACATTGTTCACATTCACATACGTAATTCCACTATCTAACGCTATCTCTTTGTAAAACCAAAATCGTTAATAAGTAATGATCTTAAAAATCATCACTATACATTTTCCTATCAAACCTTATTTCCTATTTCCTTGCACAACTGTGCTATAATTAATATATGTTATCAGTTGTCCATTCGTTTCCCACTTTATCCAATTTACCTATAAATACCATATCCCCTAAAAGACAGACAGATTTGTCCATACACTCACACTCCACACCTGACTTGAACAATTACCAACCCTGTTTTTTAATTAATAACACCCGAGATACAGCGCCCTAGATCTTTTTCCTGGCTTAAATTAACCTTCTAACCACCCTCCTTTAGCTAAAAATATACCTTCTGTATGTAGCCTTGTTGGCGGTTGAGTCCCGAGAAGGGCGCATAAAGGGCGTGGAGGGTAAGGAGTACTTAGTTTGCCGGAGGTTGTGCCCGTGTAACTAAATATTTCGATGCCAGAAACCATCCCATTCCACACAAGATCATTCACAAAATACAAAGCGCACATCATTTGTGCTATCTTCTTGGTGGTAAATCGCTCTGAGACGAGTACTAATTGCTAATCTAGGCGGTTACTTAATCAGACGGGGTTAGGCCCTGAATCATTAGCTACTGCTACTACAGGTACACCTACCCTAACGGCATTAACTCCTAAACGTTGCGGGTAGTTTCGACTCCGAACACGATCTTACAATTCCCCTAAATACCAACCAGAGTTTCCAATAAAGACAGTTTGCGTTTACCCAATTGTCCGTCTTCCGAATTGGCCCTATATACCTACTTCTATTACATAAAACCCCATATTTATACCTGGACCACAAATACCCTTCGTCTACCTATACACCTTCCCTGTGTATATCTTTCACTCCCATTTCATACAGTCACATATACATCACAACACTTTTATTTATTATCCTGATTTCACATTGTTTTAATTAAACAATGAGAAATGTGCTCATAATGGAACAGGTGTTTCTTATCACATATTAATTATTATACATAATAAATCCAAATACAGCACTCACCGGTTAATAATCCTGAGTTCACGCCACATACATTTAATTACACTTATAGTTATGATTAATATTTTGCTTAATAAAGATTGTGCACATGTGTACAAAGCACCTGTTAAATTATATACTTTATAGTAATATCCATAGAGGAGATTCGGATACAACTGCCAGCGGCGTCTCATAATATTTCCACATAAGAATCACCAGAATAAATTTCTATTTTCCAATTTATTTACCTAATTCAATATTTAATTACGTTTGTTTATTTTATTAGGTCCTTTTTAGAGTTTGTTTTATTCGATATCAATAGAACCGAATAAATTTGTTACAACATAGTAATTCTTAAGTTTATTCACAAAGTAGTAACACACCGAGGTATATCTATATATATATATATATATATATATATATATATATATATATATATATATATATATATATATATATATATATATATAGGGTGTCCCAGTAGTACGTATTCAGTCGATAGCTCCTTAGCCATTAAACTTAGAAGATAAGTTTGAATACGAATGTTGTCTATTTTTATAAGCTGTATAATCTAAAAATAGTTTGGTTTTACAGGGTGTAATATAAAAGCGGTACAATATAGAACTTTTCATTTTAAATAGAACCCCTATACATTATTTTATTTTTCGATTCTCCTTATAATTTTACATCTTTTTCATAAGAATTACTTACAAGCTAAATCTTACAGTTTTTGAGATATTTGCAAAGTTAACTAAAACTGACATTTTTAAGTAGTAATTCAAGTAGGCGTATCTCAGATATTTTTAAAGATAAAAAATAATCTTTGGTATATAATTTATTCATACATGAGCTTACTCTAATCTGTTGTCAAAATTGGATTTCAATATACAGAGTGATCACAAAATTTAATTCAATAACATAAATTTGAAAATGTTATATCTTCATTTTCTTAAATGGCACACCCTATATTTTTTAATGCCTTGTCTTCGTGTATTAATCGGCTTTCATTTTGGTAAATATGTTCTATACCTATCTCTAATAGTTGCGGAGATATTTAAGTTTGTTCAATTTTTTCGTTGATAACAATGAAACAGAGTAAAATTGGTCGGTCAAAGCAAGCTATGAATACATAAGAAACTAAAAACATACTAACACAAAAATTAATTCAACAACGTAAATTTGAAAATGCTTTATCTTCATTTTTTAAATAGCACACCCTATATTTTTAACGCCTTGTCTTCGTCTATTAGTCGGCTCTAATTGTTATTAAATATATTCTATACCTATCTCTAATAGTTTCGGAGAAATTTAAGTTTGTTCAATTTTTTCGTTGATAACACTGATGAAGACTAACATTAGTCGGTCAAAGCAAGCTGTGGATACTAAAAATATTAACTGAAATACATAAATGGTAATTATAATACATATTGTACGAAACCACCATGTTTAAGAGATATTTGAGATGTTTTAAACGATTCATCGTAAAATTAAACAATTTAATCAAATGAGCGTAAAACAAAAGATGAACGAAAACAAATGTAGAAATCAAACTTGTCAAACAGAGCTAATATTTGTGTAGTACTGTATACTTACTTACTAAATTGCAAAATGAATTTTTCGAAAAAAGAACTTATTAATATGATTTACGTCCTTGGTGAAAGCGATAAAAATTGTCTTTTAACTCATCGAATTTATAAGCAAAATTTCCAAATGCACGACACCCGCAAGTTTCAACATTTGCAAGATTGAAACAGCGTTTCGAGCAAACAGGCAGTATTCGTTACGAAGACAATTTAGAACAAGAAAGAACCGCAATTAACGAATGTAATGAACATTTAGTTCTTCAATCCGTGATTGAAAATCCTCACGTTTCTTGCCGACAATTGGAATTAGAAGTTGGAGTTTCAAAAACATCAGTTAATAGAATTATAAAAACTATAAATATCATCCATACCATGTCCAACTTGAACAAGAATTAGACGAGGATGACTTCGTTAACAGACTAAACTTTTGCAATTGGGCCATAAATAAAAATTTAGAAAAACCCAACTATTTTAGCACGATTTTATTTACTGATGCCTCAAAAATGGATACGTTAACAGACATAATTTCCATTATTACGATACTGAGAATCCCAGATTTATAATTCCTGTTGATCATCAACACCGCTGGTCACTTAATGTTTGGGCCGGAATTATTGGGGAAAGAGTTATAGGACCATATTTTTTGAAAAGACAGTCAGTGGAGATTCATTTTAAACCTCTTGCGCAACGAATTTGAAACTTTTAATGAAGATTTACCTTTACAAACCCTTAGAGAAATGGGCTGCAATTAGATGACGCTCCTCCGCAGTTTAGCAGAAACAGAAATTATTTAAATATCCAGTTTCAAAACAAATGGATTGGAAGAGGAGGGCGATCTCCTGGCCTGCAAGATCGCCTGACTTGACAAAGCTGGACTTTTTCTTTGGGGTTGGATTAAGAAAAAGTCTATCAAACTCCTCCAACGAGTGTAGATGATATGAAGGCAATAATTAGAAACGTCAATCAAAATATGAATGTTTCCACGTTACGAAAAGTAAATTTGTTGTTTATTCAAGATTTCATGTTTTCCAGCAACAAAATGGTGCTCACATTGAACATTTATTATAATTTTAAGTGCTTGTATTTCAGTTAATATGTTTCTTAGTTTCTTATGTATTCATAGCTTGCTTTGACCGACCAATTTTACTCTTTTTCATTGTTATCAACAAAAAAATTGAACAAACTTAAATATCTCCGAAACTATTAGAGATAGGTATAGAACATATTTAACAAAAATGAAAGCCGATTAATACACGAAGACAAGGCATTAAAAATATAGGGTGTGCTATTTAAGAAAATGAAGATATTGCATTTTCAAATTTATGTTATTGAATTAATTTTGTGATCACTCTGCAGATTTAAATCCAATTTTGACAATAGATTAAAGTAAGCTCATGTATGAATAAACTCTATACCAAAGATTATTTTTTAGCTTTAAGAATAACTGAGATACGCCTACTTGAATTACTACATAAAAATGTCAGTTTTAGTTAACTTTGCAAATATCTCAAAACTGTAAGATTTAGCTTGTAAGTAAATCTAATAAGGAGAATCGAAAATAAAATAATGCATAGGGTGTTCTATTTAAAAATCAAAAGTTCTATATTGTACCGCTTTTATATTACACCCTGTAGAAACCAAACTATTTTTAGATTATGCAGCTTATAAAAATAGACAGGTTTTGAATTTAAACTTATCTCCTAAGTTTAATGGCTAAGGAGCTATCGACCGAATACGCACTATTGGGACACCCTATATATATATATATATATATATATATATATATATATATATATATATATATATATATATGTGTGTGTGTGTGTGTGTGTGTGTGTGTGTGTGTGTGTGTGTGTGTGTGTGTGTGTGTGTGTGTGTGTTTGTGTGGTGTGTGTGTGTGTGTGTGTGTGTGTGTGTGTGGGTGTGTGTGTGTGTGGTGTGCCTGTGAGTGTGTGAGTGTGTGTGTGTGTGTGTGTGTGTGTGTGTGTGTGGTGTGTGTGTGTTAAAATTTTAAGAAAAAATCGTTTTTATCATATCTTTCATATCACTCTAGATATCTCTATAAAATGTAATACACATCTTTCGAGCATCAAAGAACATTTTTGGTTTTTGGTTTCAAACAAGTTGCTTCGACATTTCAACCAACTCCAAATCTTCCATAAATTTCAAACAATTATTCCTGACGTCCCCACTTCTACACCTTCTACATCTTGTACTAGACCAACTACCCGAAGTCAAACACACTCGTCTAGATTAAATTTAAATTAGTTACCTTGTTTCATATTCTGTAATTGTTAAAAATAGTTACCTTATTTCAATTTCTATAATTATCAAAATAAATTCTTGACAAATGGAACAAAGGATGTTTCCGAAACGTTGAATTAATTTGTACGTTTATTTACACAAGTTTCAAAGAAAAAAGTCTTATTTAAACATGTATACTTGTGGAAATCTAAACAGAAATACCTTAGATCCTGCTGTCAAGTTGGGAATATTTTCCTATATATTGGATTTGTAAAAGTGATTCGTAAACTGCTTTGCATTAAAAACCTTCGTGTACAATGGATTTTGTCTTTACTTCTCAAACCGAAATAGAAAGTGTGTATCACGATTGCCACTATCACGTTTTATTATATATGCTCATACAACAAGATTGTTGGCAGCCTGTGCTAATACGCCCCTACACAACACACTCGGAACTAATTTTACATTTATCTAAAATAGAAACTATTTCTGAAGCTGCTGTAACTGTGGTAACCGAAATGGATCATAACCAATCGTTATGAACGTATTAAAAAAGGGAAATGCGTAATTCTAAAAAACTTATTAAAATGATTTCACTTCTTTTAGTTTTTACTTTGTAGGTTGGAGAGTAGTATGTTGTTCCACACCAGATATTTTCAATATATAAGCTACCTATGTCTATCTTTTTGTCTTACCAGTTCCTACCGTTTTATGGGACCCCCGAATTTTAAAAATGCTCCTTCAGACAAAAATATTTGAATTGAATGTATTGTATTTCCATAATCGTCGTTCAGAATCTCGAGTTGGGGACTGAGTTGAGATCACTTTATTTAATAGGCCTAGTACTATGCTCTGTTTAGTGAAGAAGGTCTGATATATGTTATATTCAATGCTTTCAAATCAATAATAATAGAATAAATATTATACTTTATAACAATTAATAAATTTATGCAATCCATTTGCAACACCGAATACAAGGATGTCACCGAAGAAGTATTACAATTATTACATATTATTAATCTCTTGTGTTTAAGATTAATAAAATGTCCTTGTTGGATTGTTGTTACTATAATATTTAGTTAGCTTAGTGCTCAAACTTCACATTGTGCTATGAAAGAATAAAAGTTTTGAGTTTATTGTAAAAACAATCTTTATTCCCGGATACTCCTGGAAAAATTATAGTCACTATGTAAGTCACGATAACCATCTTGATAAATTAGCAGTTTTCTTTAAAGGAAATGTACCACGCTAGAAATTGTAAATATTCCGTTTACAATGCAAATGATTTGTTTTTCTGTATATTAACACTCAATCAACTAAAACAACATACACTAATTAATAATGTAGCTACTGCTAAGTTGAAACTGGTAATATATTAAACAATGCAAGAAACTTGATGCACCTATTATCATACCTCATTCCACTTGCAATGTTGCATTGTTCTACAGTTTCTATTGTCAACAGTTTCGTTTCAAATAAGTAATTTCAAATTTAAACTAAACTAATTTAAAATGTAGGTCAATTGATACTACTTACAGTACAATATTGCAAGATTTTGTTAATAAAATCGATATTTGAAGTTTAATTCAAATTTTAAGTTTATCATTTGAAGAGATACCTTTGTAATAATATCTAGGACTATACAGTTTCATTACAAGTTCAAATTTTAAATCGTATATAATGTCTAAATTATTGACCAAAATAAATCCGGAAACCCGAAATAACCAATAGATTTTATTGGATTTCAATCAAAATGTACAAATGTACTCGACCTTCCAATCACCAAAATGGGCATTAAAAGAAATCAAGTGGTTTTAATAATTTTTTAGAATAATTGTGCTACCCCATTTGTAATGCTTTCATAAACATTGTAAAAACGAAAGGAATAATTTTTTGCAGATGGACATTTAAACCTTCTTTCTAGACAGGGGTTTATAGATTGTAACGTGCTCAAACGCTGAGGTGTCAATTTTGGTCAACCACCTGTAGTACTCGAGTGCGTTTACAAAAAAAGGCAGGGAGAGAGAGAGAGAGAGAGAGAGAGAGAGAATAGGGCACCGCGCATAGCGAACTGTGCAGTTAGAGAGCATTTGGGTGCGTGGGAACATCAAGGTCAATTTAAAGGCCAGAGAGAGAAAGGAAATAAATGTTCATTGTCACTTTTTGAATTCTATTAGATGGCGTTTTGAAATTTTTAATTTTTTCGTTTAGTACAACTAGGAATTTTGCTACCCGCCTTAAGTTTAAGGGAAAAATACCTTAGTCTTAATAAGGTGAAACGTGGTGCAGCAGTAGGAACTAACATCTGCAAGCTCCCAAGGAACAATATTAAACTCATCAGAGAGAAAACCAGAACCAAGCAAAGGTGCAACTGACATACAACCTAACCGATAATTGAGATCTTAAACGAGAGTAACAGTAACTCAACACTGTTATCAAGGAAAGCGAAAACAGTTTATGGAACACGAAGGTTGAGTCCCAAGTCCAAAACGCACTATTCTGGAACATGGACCAGACTTTAAGAAAAATAATCGCAATTACACCTCTGCAATACTATAGGAACGCGCTGGTAGTGGGAAAAGTAGACGCCACTGCAGAGACACTGGAGCCCAATGGCACCCAAACTACGACGAAGACGTAAATGGAGATACGATCCCAGCCATGAAGCTATAAGGAGCAGTACAATTCCCCACGCCATAAGAGGTGCAACGCATTCTAAAAAGCCTAGAAATGAAGGAGTCTCCAGAACGGAGCTTAGCGCCTCCTCCCAAGAAATGTGTTGGTTATTTTGCACTCATTTACAGTGCGGCTCTAGGACTGGAGCACTACCCAAGGCGATAACAAGAAGACAAACACTCTATCGAAACCTGGAAAGAACGCTGCCTTTTCACAAAACTACAGACTTATCAGTCACTGAAGATCCTTTTCTTGAACAGTTAGCGTTAAATTCCTACAAGATTTCATGATATTTCCTATAATATTGTTAGATCCTCTGAGAACCATCACAGCCGTTGTCGCTACCTATGCGGACGACATGGCAGGCCTGGCAAAATTCAGCATCAACGTTTAAGTAAACACATACAAGTATGGTATACCAAATGGCGAACGACAATGAACCGGGACAAAAACACCACGGTTCTCTTCAACTGCAGACACGCAAGGTTCATAGAGACAAACGTCATGGATGAACTCATTGTAGAACCAGCACGTTCTGCTTGGTAAGCGAAGTAAGAGGTAGTACGTGAACACAGGAAGATCTTTTTCTAAAACCTCTAGGTATTGGTCAAAAGTAGAAAACACAATATCATCAAAATATGCAAAACTATACAGTTCCAAATCAGACCCTAGAACGCGATCAATTAAGTGCTGAATTAATGAAATTCGCGTCCAGGACCGTGTAAGCAGACAATGTAACGATGGGACCGAAACAAAGGCTAGTAAAAATTTCAACTGCATCCAACCATTTATCTGCTATGTGTTTAAGTTAAGAACAGGAGAAAGTAAGAAAGTTTTATTTGGTGTTCGACCAAAATAGTACAACCTAATTTCAAAGAAGCCGTTAAGAAGAAAAGTTTATGGAAGTTGGATCAGGAGAAGCACCAGAGTAAGAATTTAAATGATCAGACAAGATAATGTTCAAAAATGATTCGTTATTGAATGTCGGTTAACTATTCATCAAGTCAAGTACGAGGTTGATTAATCGCCAAAAATAAATTCACTAATATTAGTTGTTGAAGCACTTCAGGAACTACAAGAACAACAACGATTTTGATTCGATGTGCGTTTATTTCTATTAACCAAGGTACAGGAGGAAGAAGAACCCGCATATAAAATCATTCCTAAGCGACGCAAAGTATTCTAACTGGAACTACCTAAGATAGTCCCAAAAAAGTATGAATAAAGATGTACATTAAGATCAGGGCGTTCATCTTTACGAATACTAGCAAATGCAAAGTCAAACAAAAATCGCTGTTTATCAGAAGTACTAGAATATAGAGTATCCAAGATTAAGGTCAGAAGACTGACCCTGTTTTTTAGAACAAACAGGACATGAAAGATTAGTGCAATCAGATTTTCCACAACCATATCAATTCTTTACTCGAGGTTTTTGAGATTGAGCAAAAACATTCCCTATACCAGAGGTTTAAGAGGCATAACAGCAGAAGATTAGTAATCTTCCGAGAAGGTGGAGGTTTGAAAGTATCTTTAAAGTATTTATTTTGCCCACTTACAATCGAGTTAAGAATTAAAGCATTTTGACAAAGGGTGTTAACAAATATAGTGCAGTTGTGGACCATCGAATAGGAGTGTTGGTAAAAGTTAGAACAAAATTTGAATTACAGCAACATAATCATGGTTTTTGAAGAACCCATGGTGCGATTTTTAATTTCATCCAGTAAACGTTCATTGTAGTCAATAGGGAAGAATTCAGATTGAAATAATCCAAGCTTGCAAACCGAAAAAATCTAAAAGATGAAGTAATAATTATTCTGAGAGAAATGGTAACTAATAAGGTACATATAATAAAACACCTACTCGGTCGTGAGCTAATATTTGTAACGAGACGAAATAATTTGTAAAACGGTTTTGTCTGGGAGGTTTTAACCTAGCACAATCTATGAAGTGGACATGGAACGAACTTAAATATAGCACTTTGGATACGTCGTCAAAATATCTGTTATTTGCAATAGAGTAGTTTAATGTTGGCAAGCACGGACCTTTTTAGTAATAATAGTGGGCGCCATGAACTGTTTAAGATAAATCTCTCAAAGTTCAGAAAGAGATTAAGGAGACAAGGGGGCTAAAAGGCAAAATTTTATTTAGCACGTATGCAATGGCACAGACAAATCAAAACAAAAAACTAATTATCAAATAAATAATAATTCCTTTATTCAATAACAAACAAATTAATGTAAACGTTAGATTTTACGTACCAATTCAAACCAATGGCTTACTACCACGAACATTAATTTAAGAAACGAGACGTAGGCAAAATGTTAACAAGTTTACCTCAAACAAACTAATCTTCATGTGTAACCGTCAGTACTTAAAGTTAATAATAAAGTAAAATAAATGCTCGACATACCGTACTGCTTTAAAATTACAGCTGACAAGTCTCGTTTCTAAAGTCTGCTGAGGCTGGTGAATTGCTGTTTTACGTCCCGCTCAGTATTCCAACCTCAGATAAAGCAGTGAGCAACGCTTACGTCGCACGAGTAGCCAATTTCATTCATAACCAAATTGAAAATAACCGCGAGTTACGCTCACAGAATCCGGAAGTTGTTTTGATCCGTTTACAGCCTTGGCACCCCTCTCAATTACTTGAATGTTACATACCAGCTTATTTATGAGGCTTGTTCTGGGCATTGAGGTCTCTCATAGATCACCGCCTGGCAGTTTCTGTCCAGCTCCTGGCAGGTTACCGTTTAATGCACGATATCGCGTGCATGAAGGTGTTTAAATATCATCTACGTTAATACACAAACAGATGAATGCGTAACGCAGAGAAATTACGCCCGTCGTCGTTTTTATCTACCGTCGCATAAACTAAAAGTTAAACCTAGTCTGCCGATCAACCTCAAATCATACCATTACAAAGTAAATATTACACCTATCCACTTTGCCTAATTTTCCATCTGTTACGCTACAAAATCCCGCTCTTCCAGAAGCACCTGAATAGACAGGTCCTGTTTATTATAAACCCATCCAGAAAAAAGCAGATTATTTATTTATAGTCGTTTGTTCAAGATTCGAACATTACCCAGACCATATCAAGCTTATTTACATAATACAATTTTCTCCTATTAAAGTGAATGAGGGAAAGCCAAAGTAAGAGAAGACCCTTGACGGGAGATGGGACATCCCCCATATTCCCTATTTAACAGTCCATTTGCTTAGCTGAAATGCCGGAGTAAGGTACTTGCACTCGTTTTGTTGGAGTTTACGCAGACTGTTGGTTATCCAATGGAGATCAGTTTCAAAGTCCAGTTAACATAGAATTTGAAGCATTCTTATGAAACCTGCTATCCTCCGAGGAGGGGGCGTCATTGGTTTAGAGGCCAAAGCAAAACTATGAGCTGCTTGAGGAAAAAAATATTGGAATATGCGCAGCCCATTTTAACATGTACACTAGTATCTGGTAGATACTAAAGTCGGAGCGTCGTAAAATATAATATGCACAGACTAGCAGTTGTTGAAAGAGCTTTCATTTAATGCACAACAAATCCAAAAACACCACCACAAATCTCATTCAGCGCTCCAAAATGCGACACGACGATGCCACCCTAATGATACAACATAGAAAAAATCACCTAGAACGCGACGCGCCTTACACCCCTGTCTTTCAACAACAGGTTGAGCCAAAGACAAAACTCGGTACATCTAGCAATAAAACACCTGGCAGTTGCATCACAAAAATAAATAACGATTGGGTTGAAAAAAGTGGAAAACAACGGATTAAACAAAATCAAGATGTTTAGTTTCCACTATTTACTTTTCGTGACAACCATTTGATAACCACTGGCTACCCTTATCGACCGGGTGCGGTCCCGACAACTAAAACACGCTGCCTGCTGTGTAAAACATTTAGCTTTTTTGGTTTTTTAATGGTGTATACTGGTACTTATGTTATACAAATCTAAACATTTCTATAACACTTACAGTTATCTTCGTCAGTAGAAATACAATCTTTTAGAATTGTTTAAGATGCTGAAACAAATTTATGAAATATGAAAACGTGAAAACGCAAACGTAAGCCTGCTAGTGATATAGTAGTTAGATAAACGTATAAGGCCAACTATAGAATACAATTTTAGTAAAAATTAACTAGATCATTAATAAATTAAATATTGCTAAACTGCCTTCAAGATGACAAATCACAGCACCCTCTAACGGTCGAAGGATAACACTGAACAATTTTAATTTGAAATTGATAAAAGCATTCAACAAAGTGTCATCTACACATCTATACCAAACTAACGGTTTTTTGGATGCATTTCATAACGCTGATGTTTCAAATCCCATTACTACACCATCAAGCTGTTCGTATCAGTGAATAGATTATTCCACTGATAAGTGGTAGTAAGCCAATGCTGAAAAAGAATGGTTATATCCGTTGAAAAAATATGATCAATACATTCAATAGTTTCTGTTAGAAAGACTTTGATAAAAAGTGGAGCAACATCAAAACTGGCTATTTAACCACCCTCTTCAATTTTGAAATTAGCAATTGCATCAGAAGTAAGGAGTCACCACATTGCACGTTACATTGCAATTGGCAAAGGCTCACGAAGAAGGTAGGTACAGTTATACTTAAACTCGATGTCAAAGCATAGCCGACGGAGCGAATGATTTTATATTTTCAATTGCCATAAATACTAAAATTAAGTATAATAAAGAAACTTTGTAATTTGTAGACCTAGGTTAGATTGGTATGTCAGTCTTTGGGTTATGAAAAGAGAAGGATATATTAAAAAACATTTAAGGGAAAAGGATATGTTAAACAGTCTAGTAATGGTTGAATAGTTTGGGTTGTTTCGGAAGTTGATGGAAATCCTTCAGTTCTTAGAAATTGGGTAGTGCGTTACTGTTTGATGTGGTTAGTCGTATTTCTAGAAGAAAATTAAAAACACTTTCAACAAGGAACAGCATTATACACTTTTTGATGAAGGTAATAATAATAATAATAATAATAATAATAAATATTTATTGTGTGAACGTGTTGGTACACTTACACTCGTCGGGTTTAGTAACACTTAATACAAGAATAACACATACTATTACAATAACTTACAAACACAGTACACTAGACCTACAGTATAAACTTACATTTCGCAAAAAATTCATCAAAAGAGTAAAATGCATTAAAAATTAAAAACTCTTTAATTTTAGTTTTAAATTCAGAGCAAGGTAAACATTTAGTGTGACTAGGAAGTCGATTATATAAGGAGTGCGATAGATAGACAGGTCCATTTTGACTTTTAGCTAATCTGCACAGTGCTAAACGAACATTTTCCTTTTGTCTAGTATCGTGGTTATGTACATCAAATTGGTGCTTAGCTTGCGTAATGTGTTTTTAGCATAACAGAGATTCTAAAATAAATAGACAGGAAAAGTTAAAATTCTTAATTCAATAAAGGCCTTTCGACAATCCTCCCTAAATTGAAGATTAGCCATAATTCTAACAGCTTTCCGTTGAAGGCGGAAAATGCTTTGCCATGAAGCACTGTGTCCCCAAACTAAAATTGCATAAGACAGAGTACTTTGAATTAAAGCAAAGTAAGCTGTACGTAAAACTCTTGTCGAAGTGTTGTTTTGAAGTCTTCTTAATAGGAAGATTGATTTGTTAATCTTTTTCGAAACATTACTACAGTGTGACTCAAAATTTAATTTATTATCGATAAAGCATCCCAGAAATGATGTGCCATCACCAAATACTATATTAGTATTTATTTTCGATAGGGATAACGGCACAAAGGTTGTCTTAGCGTCATTCAATTTCAATTTATTATTAATACACCACTCGTTAACAGAATTAACACTCTCCCGAGCATTGTAAAACGCAATATTAATATCAGAGCTAGTTGCAATCAGAGTTGCATCATCTGCATAAAGGCTGCAGGATATGTTAGAAGAAATCGACTCGGGTAAGTCATTAATATAAATTAAAAATAGAATTGGGCCAAGAATTGAACCTTGAGGTACTCCGTATTGTATGGGAAGAATACCAGATAAAACGTTGTTCCAAAGTACGTGTTGATATCTTCCCCTCAAGTAGGAAGCTATCAACGCCGCACTCTTATCCCCAAAATTATACACTAATTTTAGCTTACGAATCAGTGTTTCGTGTGAGACGCAATCGAATGCTTTGGAAAGGTCAATAAAGTAGGAAGGGCGTTAGAATTGGGGGTATATTAGCTATTCAAACATAAGAAACATTTTATTTTGCTGATGTCCTAAATTTATACCAGAGTTTTTTCCGATGGTGAATAAATTCAATTCGCTTGTGAGGACGTGTGTTCCTGTGTACATGATAGCTTAAAAAATACGTAACCGATTTCAATCAAAAATTATTATTAATTTTATTAAATACATAAATAAAAGTTTACCTCGAGTAGGATTTGAACCTACGACCTGTACTTTGCTAGAGATTTCAGTCAAACTCTATATTTAGAGTTATTTTTCTCGGTTCTGTCACATTTTGTTTGAAATCTATTTAGAAATAGGGGCACCTTATTAAATGCGCTAAAATAATTTGGAGAATGCCTCCAAAACTACTATATTGAGAACAGCGAAATAAATAAATATTAAACAAGTTTTCTTAAAGAAAAGACGTCTCTAAAATAACTAATCTCTAAGTAGGGAGAACCTCGCACCATTAAAACAAGTCCTGTAAGCTTTCTAATGTAGTTCAATTTTGGGCGAGTGTCACTTGTAAAAGTTTTTAATGCGAAAATAAATAAACCCGAAATATTAATTTAAACATCTGATGTAAGTAGTCGTGTTAAAAAAATTAATTTTTAATATAACCCTGATTTTCATATTTGAAAAACGAAGATGAAGGATCAGTGTTTGAATACTATCAATACAAATTAAAGTTGGAACAGTACCATAAACCAAAGTTTATGAATATTGTATTATGTAAAGAGGAAAGTGAATAATGAATAATTAAATTCAGTGAGGTAGGGTGTATACACAGTGTTTAAAAAATGTTTGCCAAAATTTCTAGAACGTATTCTGTGTGAAGCTAATTTTGTCAAATGAACATATGGTCCAAAGGCCACCACTTTCGAGCTACAGGGTGTTAAAGTTTCGAAAAAAGGGACGTTTTCTTTTGATTTCTCAGGAACTATGGAAAGCGCCAGCCGTCTTTACCAAATGTTTTTTGAATTAATTATTATCCTAATTATCCTTTTTAATTAAAAGTTTACAAAAATCATCAAATAATGAATTTACATCCCATCCGACGTGATTTTCAACAAAGTTGAGAGTTTTGTTACATCAGAGTCTCAGCCAGTCTATCCACCAATCACGGCATTAGAATCCCGACCAGAAACTTTCCGTCCTCCCCTGATTGTAAACAAAACCGCGAGACGCGCTACAGATGCTCTCATTCCGTTGGGTGAACATGACTCATTTCCTGCGGGTCTAGGCCTGTCCCTGTTCACTCTCACTTCCCTGGGTCTAGTTAGAAAGTCCAGACCGACCTACTCTTATCTTATACACCAGGTTTACTACTGCCTCAATCTGCGGTCACTTGCATGTAAGTTAAACACACAACTCCACACTTACACCAGTGAACCACTTCACGTCGGGCAAAACACCTAATGTAGTCTTTTACTTACTCCTTTGGATAGAAGGGTTCTCGTCTAAATTCTGCCAATTTTCGGGGCATCAATTAAACAGTGCAACGGGTATTTTTCCAGATTCTTGTAATTGGTACTCCGCCTACACACCGCATACCGACTCACACAAACACGCCGACGTCAGGGAAAATAATTAAAAACCGAGGTACAGGAATCCGACAGGTTGAAGCCAGCAAGCCGTCCGCAATTAGACCATATTTGGGCCACCCAGTTTCGTAAATTACGAACCCAGAACGTAACAGTGAGAATACATTTCAATCTCGCTAAACGTAATAAACCGCTTTTCTACCTGCTCACTTAACGTGAGATATCCAGAGAATAGCAACATCCTGATTTAAAATCTTTGTTAAATTCCGACTTCTTTATTTAACAGAAAGGTCCCGAAGAATTAAAGGTCTTACGTCGTTCCCAGGCTAGGAGAGAACTTTACTTCTTAACGGCCCTGAACCTGTATTCGATCCTGATCGCTTATTGCGATAATCCAGACTTGAAGGAGAAACCTTTCTGCAAGTCTACCATCCCTATAAAACGTTTAGTGTATCATGTTCCTGAAAATCTTTAAGCTAAATCGTTTTCGGAAGGTTTAAATACCTTATTGTTATTATTAAAACCGACCCAGAGTTAGAGCCACCCCGGATATCTACTATTGACGCTGTCGAAACCAGTAGCGCAAGGAACTACTAAGCGGCCACCGCCATAAGCGTGCCCGCACCTCAAAGGGTTTAATAACTCGTACGCACCCCCAATTCTGTTTTACTAAAACTTCCGCTAATTACTAAGAGTAGTTAAACATATATTATACCACCGTTGTTAATCACGTACTATAAATAGATAGTTAATAAAACTCTAAAAACTGTAAATATTATTTAGTTTTTTTTTTAATTCACTTTCATAGAAGTTAGTGGTATAAAAGCTGAATCTGTCCAATTTAAACTCGTATTCTTTGTAAAACGCATAAAGCGAAAATAATTCCTTTAAAAGTATTAATTTTCTGTTGACCATAATGGCAAGTAGAGAGACCTATTATAAACAGTTATAATAACAGTATAAAATTTTGCTTCTGTCAGCTACTCGACAGGTCCAGCTTTTACAATTTTATTTTTATTTTTAGAATAAATAAAGCCTCGTTATTAGTAACATAAATTAGCATCAGTTCTTTTCTGAGTGTATAAACATCTCGCTAACCGTATTTTCACAGAAAACGTAAGGCCCATCTAAAGATGAACCAACAAGGTCTTGATCCAGTAGAAGCTACATTATTTATTTTTGTGTACTTAAAATACCTTTCTCTTTGGTTGTTTGTTTCCATTTTAGTTGTACGATAGCTTTAAGTGTAAAGAATATGCATAATATACGTCTTAAACCCTTATAAATATATTGCTCAGTGTGAACAAACCTGGTAAAAGTGATCAACCCCAGTCACAATGAAGAACTCCCCTTTTTATATAATTAAAAACCGGTTGAGCTAGACCGAGGCAAATTAAAGTAAACTTTAATTAAAGTAAGCAGACAATCTGATATTATGCACATTACCCACACTCTACAAGAGTCATACACTGATGCTCGCGATACACAATTATTCAATACAGTGGCGGAGATACGTCCAGGTCGGAAGGGTTTTTCTGGTGGAACTTCTTCGCCACGGGATGTACTCGAATTTTGTTTCCATTTCCATATTTGTCAACTTAATATACACGAATAAGGTCACTTACGATTTTGTGATTTGACGGCTCGTTTCCAATATAAACAAGAAAATTTGATTTCGTGTACTTCGTACACATATTACACGTATTTTGATGTTTTCCTCATCTTCAGAGATTTTCAGATCGAAATAGTGAACCAGTGGCGTACGCTATGAAGTACATGAAATCAAATTTTCTTGTTTATCTTGGAAACGAGCCGTCAAATCACAGAATCACAAATGACCTTATTCGTGTATATTGAGTTGACAAATACGAAAATGAAAGCAAAATTCAAGGACATCCAGTGCCGTAGAAGTTGAATAACGTTATCGAGATGGCCGTATCTCCGCCACTGTATCGAATAATTGAGTACCGCCAGCATCAGTGTATGACTCGTATAGAGTGAGTAATTTGCAAAATATCAGGTTGTCTGCGTATGTAGTTCCTAAGAAATCAAAAGAAAATGTCCTTTTTCGAAACTTCAACACCTTGTATCTCGAAAATGGTGGCTTTGGGCCACGTGTTCATTTGACAAAATTAGCTTAATTTTACAAACAAAATACGTCCTAGAAATTTTGGCAAACGTTTTTGAAACACCGTGTATAATATTTATTACTTTTGCATAGTACAAAAACTACACACATTTAAAAGTTTAATTGATTACATGTGTTATGTACATTTAATATACAGGGTTATTACAAATGGTGTTCCTGATTTCGATTGCATATGTCACTGGAATATTATGTATTAAAACCATTTTGATTGGTACCGATGGAAACAAAAACTCATAAAGTTTTGTTTACATTGATTTCGGTATGTATCAGTTGTTTCTTAAGTCCATTGTTGGCAGTTTTGTGCAATGGCTGAATTTGAAAATAAGAAACCATTTTGTGTGCTAGATTATCACGTTAACCAACCAGTTATTAGTGTTCAACGTCACTTTAGAACCAGATTTAATGAAGATCCTCATAGCAATCACTATATTTGCAAGTGGTACTTGAAGTTTAAGAGAAATGGCTGCATTTGTAAAAAGAAATCAACTGGAAGGCCGTCAGTGAGCAATGAAGTTGTGGAGCAGGTAAGGGAAAGTTTTACCCACAGTCCACATAAATCTACTGTTAAATGCAGCAGAGAGCTCGGTATACCACAGCCAACAGTTTGAAAAATTTTACGTAAACGTATTAAATTCAAACCTTACAAACTTCAACTGCTTCAAGCATTAAAGCAAAATGACAAAGTTAAAAGACTCTCTCTTTGTGAGAGCATGCAAGTCTTGATTGAGGATGAAAACTTTCTACAGCGTGTGGTCTTTAGTGATGAAGCAACTTTCCACTTATGTGGTAAAGTAAACAGACATAATGTAAGAATATGGGGCTCAGAGAACCCACACGCTTACATTGAGCACGTGCGTCATTCTCCTAAAGTTAATGTGTTTTGTGCTATTGCTTACAATAACGTGTACGGGCCTTTCTTCTTTATTGAACAAACAATAAATGGAATGGTTTTCTTGGACAAGATGACGGAATGGCTTATACCACAATTAGAGCAAGATTCCCCAGATTTCATTCTGCAATTGGATGGCTCACCTCCACATTACCACTTGGGTGTTAGGGCTGAACTTAACAATCTGATACCTGAGAGATGAATCGGGCGCGTTGGTCTAAATGATGACGCACTCTTGAACTGGCCTCCAAGATGTCCGGACATCACCCCCTGTAATTTTTTCTTGTGGGGATACATCAAGGATAAAGTGTATACACCACCATTACCACATTTCATACTTGATGTCCAGCGACGGATTGCCAATGCCATCGAAACAATCAATCAAGAAACTCTCGACAACGTATGGCGAGAGCTTGATTACAGGCTTGACATCTGCCGTGTCACAAGGGGCTCCCATATTGAACATGTGTAATTCTGAATACCTGTTTAACTATTTTTTATATTTGTAAAATGAATAAAACTTGATTTATGTATGCTTGAAATCATGAACATCATTTGTAATAACCCTGTATAAGAAAAAACATAAATAATTTAAAAATATCCCTATGGCGACTGATTCATTAATTTCCCTGTTTGTTAATATACCACGATATAGGCATAAGAAAGGTGTGTGATGGCCACATCAGATTTTTTTGTTTAATTTTAGCGTTTATAGATAACATCAAGGGTTTATAAAAAGCTAATTAGTAAGCTAATACGGTTATGAAAGAAATTAGTGCTACATGTACATATAAATTACTTTTTTACTTAACATTAGTAGCTACCATTACCTTAACTATTTGGCAAGTTTTATTTTGAGCATTTACGACCTGGACCAATTTCAATGTTAATATTGCCTTCTAACTAGAAACTTTCATTAAGTGGCAACGATTTCTATTACACTTTAGAACTGTGCTTAATTACTTTGTCTTTATCACTTCTACTAGTTTTAGTTTTATGCAAATAAAATCGTAATTTGCTTAGATAGAACATAGGACAAAGAATGTTTTCTTAAACATTTGCTTAATTATCAATAAAATAGTAGTAATGTTAATCGAAATAGAGCAACTTCTTTGTATGTAGAATAATAATGTAATAATTATTAAAACGCGTTATATTTGTATTAAACCTTTTTAACGGCGTCATGAATGATTGCTAGCCACAATTAGGTTATGGTAATTTTCACGAGTAAGACCAGTTTCGTCACTAATACTAAACTATCAGAGGATGCTGATGTTGTCAGATTGTGAAAAATAACAGTTCAACTGTTAAATCTCAGCTTCAGGGGTTGTGTTATTTGAGACAATACTGCAAGCACTGACACACCTACAAGATTTCAGCAAATATGTGTAATGTCAAATGTTTAATGTCAGAAACGCTTGACAACACCGGACAGAATCACCAACCTAATTCAGTTCTATCTGCATCCTTTCGTGCACAATAGGCGGTGCTAAGGGTGGTAATGAAACAAAGTTGGTTATGACGCAACTGCTCTGACTCGGAAAATTGGTATACATCCAAATTTTGAAAATCAAATTAAGCCCTGGTTAGTTGAAACTTGTTTAATAATAATAAAATACTTATCTTTTTTGGGATTTTTTAATGGTGTACTTTAAATTATACAATCTAAACGTTTCGATAACACTTACAGTTATCTTCGTCAGTAGTAATGTTTGTTAAAAATTGTTAAAGATGTAGTAAACAATTTTGTCAAATTTGAAAAATTCAAACATAAACATAAGCCTGCTATTAATATAACAGTTTGAGAAATGTATAAGCCAACTATAAAATTGTAGTAAAGAATAACTAGGTCATTAAAATTAAATATTGTTAAACTGCCTCAAAGATGACAAACCAGAACACTCTCTACGACGAAAGCTAACAATGAAATTTGCCAGCCAAAAAACACATTTAACAAAATTTAATCGAGTTATGATGTAAGTGTAAAGTTGTGAAAAACTTCAATTTTAAAATGATGGAAAAGTATACATCGGGACCACAAAACGTAGCTTTGATACAAGACGCAAAGAACATATGAGATTTTGTAGATTGGATCAACCAGAGAGGTCTGCTGTGGCTGACCATGACCTGAATAATCTAAATCATGACATTCAATTTGACAATATAAAAATATTGTCAAGACAAACTCATTATTATGTTCGTTTGCAACGTGAAGCTATTGAAATATATAAACACCCGAATAATTTTAATAGACAAGAAGAAAATCTCCGTTTACATAGGTTTTGGCATCTTATAATTAAAAAGAGCATAATGATACGCCTTGATTTTAATTTGTTTTCAACTTTTGGTATGTCTAGGTTTTTGCTGTGTTTTTCCTAGACCTTGAAGCAAATGCTTTACCAATTATATGTTAAATTTCCACAGCTCTATAATTTAACATAAGTAGTTGAAGTTAAATTGAAATTAAAAATTACAAAGAACGTTTTGCATTGTGCTTTTCATTGTTAATAACACTTCCAATTATTGATAAAGATATCTCTTTGTTAGATTTAACTGGGTTATTTTTTGATGTAATGTTTGGATTTGTGAATGCTTCTATCATTTTAAAATTGAAGTTTTTCACAACTTTACACTTACATCATAACTCGATTAAATTTTGTTAAATGTGTTTTTTGGCTGGCAAATTTCATTGTTAGCTTTCGTCGTAGAGAGTGTTCTGGTTTGTCATCTTTGAGGCAGTTTAACAGTATTTAATTTTAATGACCTAGTTATTCTTTACTACAATTTTATAGTTGGCTTATACGTTTCTCAAACTGTTATATTAATAGCAGGCTTATGTTTATGTTTGAATTTTTCAAATTTGACAAAATTGTTTACTACATCTTTAACAATTTTTAACAAACATTACTACTCACGAAGATAACTGTAAGTGTTATCGAAACGTTTAGATTGTATAATTTAAAGTACACCATTAAAAAATCCCAAAAAAGATAAGTATTTTATTATGAGTGTTAATGGTGAAAGTTTACATTTTCATATTGTTTAATAATACTCTTTGAAAATTGCGATTTGTGAAAATAAAACCACACACGGTCGTATAACATAATTATCGGTGTTATTAGTATATAAATGCCCTTTTCTCTTTAAGACCTAATTTCAATTCTTGGTTGCCATCACTTTAACTTGACAAAGAGACAATTAATTCCCAACTTAGTTAGTTTTGACTAACAAACTTGTTCGGACTGAGAATACGAAGTAAAAATAAGGACAGAACCGATTCAAACTCAGATAGGGAATTTATATACATCAGAAAAAGGAACTGCATGAGAGATATTATTGATGTTATTAGTTACATGTCCGTGTTTAGCGTCATGTGGGTGTTTATTGCCTTAGCTGAGATTGTTACGGTCGAAAATGAATTTAGCACAGAAGGTAACAGATGATTAAAGTGCACTGGAGTAGCTCGGTGGAACAGAGGGTCGTGGGCGTGTTTCTCAATTTAGAATGATAAAGGTGGCTCGTCGTACTACGGAAAGACCCCAATAAGGGTGAGTCGCAATTGGGGAAAAGTCGTGTAATGGGCGCCAGTCAGTTGACAAAACAAAACAGGTAAAAATACACCTTAACAAGCGTAGGAAAATCAGCCCCCGAACAGGCACGAGGTCTCACTTAGCTTTACGTTGGCTACCCTCCAAGTGCACGAAGTGGTGCTTCGGGAACTTTAGCTATAAGTACGTCTCACAATATACACACGCTTTCAAAGCAGCGTGAGCGAAAGTCAGCTATTGGGTCATTGGCTTTCTTTAACCCTATTTTACGTTAGGTTATCACCAACGCTTGCAAACAAAATACACACAACAACAAACGTTAATCAAAATTCTCTACTTTGTTACGTTAAATAAGAAAACTCTTTATATCCAAAAGAAAATACTACATGATGTTAAATACGTCAAATTAACTTTTACTAAAATCCTTTAGGTTTAACTCTCTAAAATGCCAATTTTCTTTAATTAATGTTTTCGCTAGTAAATTTAGTTAATAATTCATCTATTAAATAACCTAGATAAATCACAACAATGGTACAGGTATAAACATAAGCCGCACCAAATTTTGGGCCGGATGTCGTAAAAATTTGGAGGGGGAAAATGTGTTAACCCTACGTCTTAATCGGTCTAATTTGCAAGCAATGGCCTCTACCTTAGTTTAAATTTTGATGTTAATGTTACCTAAATACTGTCAAGATTCAAAACTTTTGGGTAAACAAATGTTCACTCAAGATCATGAATTTTACAACAGGAAATTTTACACACAATAATCTAAAGTATATTCAAATAAACATTTTTACATTATTTAAAAAAGGGCAGATGAAAGTAGTTCGTCAAACTCACTTAATCTAATCTCAATGTACTAATACTTCAACAAAGACGACTACTTTTATCTGTTTATCGTCGTCTAGTTTTAACAAAATGCGAACAGTTGTAAAATAAACAAAATCAACGAAAAAGTGCAATTTTAGATTATCTTCTAGAAGTGTTCTTTGAACTTTCTCCTCCAGGTTACATCGAAACCATCTGGATATGAACGGCCTCCTGGGCGATGCCCTCGTCGGCAATAACCCTCAATAACTTTAAGAGGCAACTAGAAGTAGTCACTTCAAATTAGCAAGTTCGTTAGCGTTGTACTCGTAAACGACTGAATTCGAAGTTGTAAAGTTTAAGTACACAAAAAGATTTTACGCACAGTATTATTATATTAATAAGGTAGCTTTACTTCCAAGTCTATGTATGATTAATAATAGTGTTTACAAATGTATGTTACGGCTGACTGTTTTTACATGTAAAGAACGGTGTGCCTTCACAACAATTTTTACTCGATAATATCAATCCACAAAATTGCGTTAATTTAATTCATTATTGGGATGCACTTAATAAAAACACAATCCCTTTTATGAAACGTACGTAAACGACACCAAGTGTCCTAAAATGTTATACACTCCCTGGAGAGGTAAACCACTATATATATATATATATATATATATATATATATATATATATATATATATATATATATATATATATATATATATATATATATATACTGTGTCTCTTGAATTTCTGGACATAGGGAATTTCCATGTTAAAATAAACTATTGTAAATATTGGCTCGACTAATTATTTTACAGCAAAATGTCAAATGTAAAACTCCTTAAGGAAAAAAGGCTGCTTCTTATGTTACAATTCCAGTTACATTTAGTTCATCCGTTTTCGAGAAATTTAGGAAAAACTTAAGGGCTTTTTCGTAACTGGTCAAGGTTGCTTTGCTTTAAACAGACAATACTAACAATAATTATTAATTGTCATTGTAAATCATTCATTGTTCATAAACAATTCATTCACTATTAAAACTTTATTTGGGACAGATTATTACTTTTTAAAGAAAAATTTGTTTATAAAAATGAAAAATTACACCATTGAAGAAAAAGTAAAATTTATTGTTTAGCTGCAAACGGAGATTTATTTGAACACTTGATCAAATAGTAGAAATGATGATTTTTTGTTATTTATTTTCCAATTTTCATAATGAATTTGTTTATTTAGAATATCATCTTGTTTATAACAGACTTATTTTATTTGTGCTCCTTATTGTATTTATCCTGACACTTACATGGCTTATGAACGTTATCGGTTACGAAAAAGCCCTTAAGTTTTTCCTAATTTTCTCGAAAATGGATGAAACATAAGAAGCAGCCTTTTTTCCTTAAGAAGTTTTACACTTTTATCATTTTACTGTAAAATAATTAGGGGAGCCAATATTTACAATAGTTTATTTTAACATGGGAATTCCCTATGTCCAGAAATTCAAGAGACACAGTGTATATTCGTTTGGACCTCCAGGTATTCGAAATCGCACATACACCCCACGTAACAGCTCACATCTTTAATACACAGCGGTCAGAGTCCCCGCTACATTTAATCGTGCAAAAAAAATCCTCTTCCCCCTCTCAAGAATATCGCATCATATTTTTCTCTTAACAAACTGTCATACGAAAAACTGTTAACTTCACATACTGTATTCACCCGCGCTATCATGCTTTAACGTTTACTTGAGAACAAACGGTAGTCCATAGAAATTTTGCATCAATGGTAGCTACAATTTATTAAGACCAACTTACTTAAATATTGTATCTTGACAGACACACGACGTCAATCTGTAGACATGAGCCGAAATGACATCAGCGGGAACATGACCCAAACAAACAACTCAGAAGGTGATATCATCATCCTCCAATTTAGATTCAAACTTTGCTTATCAACAACTACGTTTTACTTTCAAAATCTTTTCATAAAAATTTACAGGAAAACAATTTATATACAATTAGAAATTTCTATTATCAATTAACTAATTCTTGGAAAATTTAAACGCCACTTTCAGAAATCCATTTTAAATTCAATACGACAATTTTAATTTGAAAATCATTAAAAAGCTTAGGGAAACCAATCAATACAATACGTCAAATTTTAATCCTAATTTTTTGACCACGTAAAACCAACAAAGTTCGGTAGCGTGAAATCGAGAACTGAGGAAAAAAAGGGAAAAAACGAAAAAAAAATACATGCATATATAGGGCGTTCAAACATACATGATAAGATGCAAACTAGAAATGGAGGTTCACTTATCTAGCCAAGAAAAAAACCGGATTAAAGTTTATTGAAACTGGTTCTATTATTAGATTTTTAAGTATTGTAATATCATACCCCTTTATACCGATGAACTTAGAATGAACGACCTTGAAGAATAAGCGTTATTTTGAATTTCCCTAAAAATATGCACGGTTTTGACCTTGACACGTTCTCTCTCTCTTTCTCTCTCTGTCTCTCATACTTATTGTAATTCCTTCTCTACCTGCCTCTCACTCACAACTGTACGCTTACACAAACTCACGTACACATACACGTGCGCACACACCAATTTCCGTTACCATGCACCCGCGCATTTTCGCGCAGACACCCGCGTGCGCGCGCACGCACACATGTGCGCACACACAGGAGCACTTCACTTTCATTATTTTTGTCCTTGTCACTATTTTATTTCTTAATACAGGTGTTCATGTTTTCGGCAATCTGTGTGCGTCGTTTCTTGTATTTAAGCTTTGTGGACGTTTTTCTATTTCTGTAGCCTCCTTACGGAAGAATCAAGTTTACAATGGAAATGGTGAAACAAAATAAGCTTGTCATTCTTAGACGGCCTTGTGTACAAAAACAAGGTGGGAACTTGGTACACACCGTACACCAAAGGAGACACACGCCAACCGATATCTAAAGGCTGCTCACACTATCCAGCTCAACTACAATCAGTGGTAAAAACTAATAACGAGATCGAAGACATTTTCAGACAAGGATAACTTATACCAGAAACTAATCACACTCAAGAAAGCACTGTTACAAAGTGGGTGTACAAGAAGGATCATAAAAACGCAGAAAAACCTACAGCAGTTGTAAAAATACGTTTACCGGACATAAAAGGCACGACTGACAGATTAAGTAATATCCTAAGATAACACAAGATCTGAACTGTATTCACAGCCGATACAAATATTGCAAATATATTACCAAACTCAAAAACAAAAATAAATCTAGAAACCCAAGGAGTATGCGAAATGCGAAGCAGACTGCGAAAAAACGTACGTGAGCTAAACGAATGTGGGGGATTAATGCAAGAAAAGAGGAACGCCGGAACGCATTACATACAAATCAAACGACATCGTAATTGGCACAACCTTTCAACAGCACAAGTCATGGGATAGATTTAGTTAACACGACAATGATTGCCAATATTGAAAGTAAAATACGCCGCATCATAAGAGAATCAATAGAAGTAGCGAAACGACCAATGAATTTGAATACCAAAGACGATCTGTGACGATTACCAGAAATTTGGAAATCAATTCTACAGAACAATTCTACATCAGAAAATGATAAAAGAGAAAATATTAAAAGAGAAGGTGAAAGTTGCTGGTATAAAATGGGAAACGAATACGAAAGGGGTCAGTAGTTCTATTCGTATTACACGTAGCAGAGTAAATTTACTAAAGACTTGATAATGACAGGTGTGATTCTGCCTAAACGTCGTCGATACAAGTGAGTAGAATGAACGTGGTACCTAACCCGTGCGTGTGTGTGTGTGTGTGTGTGTGTGTGTGGGTGCGTGCGTGCGTGTGCGTGCGTGCGTGTGTGTGTGTGTGTGTGTGTGTGTGTGTGGGTGCGTGCGTGCGTGTGCGTGCGTGCGTGTGTGTGTGTATGTGTGTGTGTTATATACATATTGTTGTTCGTTGTTATATTGTAATGGGTTTTCGGTAGTGGCAAGTGAAGCTTGCCCTCAACGAAGTCCAACACAAAAATTAGGACTCGTTTGGAAAAAAATAAATTTTATTCAAATAAAATTATAAGTTACGGTATTTGCTATTATGTAATGCTCCTGAACGGTTGTGGATAGCGGTCGTTCGCTCCAGGCTGTCTTTGGGTCCACTTCTGAACGTCTACGGCTTCCCAAACGGCTGCGTCGGGTTTCCCAGTGGAGGATAAAATTCAGGGTCTGATCCTTATGATAGAAGATGTACCTACAACTCAATTAATACGGATGGGCGGCGGATACGGTAGACAAAGGTCACAGGTCTCCTTGACAAACAAAATTCCTTCGCCAATGATGGATGAAAATGAATGATTATTAATAAATATGAACTATATTAATTATTCAGATTTCAATTATTACAGTTCAAACAAAATGGTGCTCGGTGGCAAAGTGACTTTTGCTAGTTATGGAAACAAATCAACTAGGTTTTGAACGTAATTACAAAGCGAGTCTTTATTAAGTTTAATTAGATTAATTAATTGTTGAACTATTCTTTACCTCATATCAATTCACAATTGCATCTTCGTCTATACGTAACGCAGTGAGATCGAAGAAAAGATAAAGATTTTTGTGAAATCACTAACCTATATAGAGTGCGACGTTTAAAAGTGGTGAATGGGTGGAAATTCCATAATGTTAACGATGAGGCGATAGCGTAACAATTTGTTTTAATTGATATTAAATCAACTACTCAATTAATATTTCTTTCGTCGAATCATGAAAATGGATTATAAATAAATCAACTAATTTAATTATGAATTATTATTAATTTTATTAAATACATAAATAAAAAGTTTACCTTGAGTACCGCTCTAACCAACTGAGCTATCGAGATACAAGCTCCAATCGATGTAAATTACAGTTAGGATTTACATCAGTTCTACTTAGATAAAGACAAAATTTACATCGATTGGGGCTTGTATCTCGATAGCTCAGTTGGAGAGAGCGGTTCTCTAGCAAAGTACATGTCGTAGGTTCAAATATGTAATTAAAAATTATTATTAATTTTATTTAATAAAATTAATAATAATTTTTTAAATTAATAATAATTTTTAATTATATATTTACCTTTCACCTTATTCGTTCCTAACAAAACTTTCGTTCCTTGAATATAACAATATGGTTTTAGGCGTAGTTATTCCGAAGGTGATGTTCCGTTAGATGTGACCTAGTATTGAAATCATAAGAAGAATCCAGTAAAACAGGCATCGCTTTGGATATTTCAAAAGCATTTGACCAAATTTGACAAACTTACCTGCTGGTATGCATTAGGTTTCCAACTTTCTTTTTCAATAGAAGTTGGTATTAATGCGATCGTATCACAGAGATCAGTGATAACTCTCATATTTTTTCTACTAGACATAAATAATCTCATTTCTTCAACTAACCCGATACATTCCTTTGCACACGACAGTCGCCTTCATCGTAATTCATCTGAGTCTACTCATAATCAAGGTATTAATGCTGAAATGATTATTTCAATAAACATAAATTTAAGGCTCACGAAAGTCAATGTTTCCTCTGTGTCCGCCAAAAAAGATTGATTATTTCCTTTGGTAAATATGAGTGGCTCAGAGCCTACCTCTATGTTAGGAATGACTGTATCTTCAAATACCCATAGGTTGACCATCTTCTGCCAGCTACTAAATCACTTGCTTATAGAATAGGTTTTTGTACAGATCGAAGGAGTCTTTTATCTCCCAACACCAAAAATTTGGATTCACTTAGAATATAATTCTCACCTCTGGATCGGTACTCCCCAATGCGCTCTGGATAGCATTGACCGTGTTCAAAGAAGAGCAATTAGGTTTATGAATGACCCATCCTTATCTTGCGACATACAGTACCCTGAGCGTTGAAGAAGAATTTCTAATTATATTTTGTGTACAAATATACATTTAAATATTAAATTTAACTATAATCTGTCCAGAAACGAAGCGAAGGAATAAACCAACATGTTTGGCAGATTCCAGTGGCGTTGGTTGTTTTATCGTAAAAAAATATAAAACTGAAGTAATTGATTACTAATAATTGAACTAAAACGTATGTATTGTATTTGGAATCACACTTTAATAAATTTTAAATTGTTGTTAATGACATAACTAGGGGAGAAGTGTGCGAACAAAACAAAAATTATACATATACAAGTATAACGATACCCATGTACACCCCTATGATCTTTACTTTGCAACAGGTACGTCCCATTGTTAAAAGACTAGCAGCTATTGATAAATAAGTTACGTTGTAATGCTATAGTATGGAAGCGGTATATCCTAAAACTAGTTCAAGAAATCTATTAAGTACTTAATAAAAAATTGTGTATCGCTTATATGTAAAATAAATGAACTATTTTAATTTATTCCTTCGCTTCGTTTCTGGACAAACTTTAGTGCTATGATTATCGGTGGTAACATGAGTTCAAGCCGATGAAAACTGAACGAGTGCATGTGTTTAATATTCTGATGGCTTTAACGAGTGTTATTATCAATAATAAACATAACACGAGTTATATTTAAGAAGAGAACATAACAACGTAAGGTAGTTTTAGCCAATGGAACTGCATACTTTCCCTCGTAACGTCTTTTACCGCAATAAATTATTATAGATAGTAATACATAGAGAAAATTGTCGGTATACCGCACAAGTTTAACAAGGGTGAGTTTGTTTAAGGAAATTTTTGCCAGGCAAATGTGGGCATCTCCAATCTGATATGAGATACACCCTTTCCTTTCCTAAATGAGGTGGTCAATGAACTTTGGGTTTGTTTCTTAGCTGTGCTTTTTTATTTCTCAACATCTATCTACCTGTCTCCCTCTTACATACAAAGGTTATTTATGAGAATTGGAATCGGGTTAGGTATGCTACTTATGTACAATGACCCTTAAGGCCAACCCTTTATCATGTACAAGAGTTAACTGGAGATGTCCTTGAGCATGCGACTGTATAGGAAGCTGTTACATTCGTTACCTACGCTGCACGATTTAGTCAATTTTTCGACCTGTTAAAATCTCTGGGTTATTACTGTTTTGTCAGTACTTTCTTGAATATACTATTTTTCTAAAAGTAACTGCACTTCTATAATTTCGTCTCTCTATAGCTTCTTGAAAATATTACTTTTCTCAAGTAAAAGAATTTCTATGAGAAATTGTTAAGATTTATTGATGGTCACTCATACGTTGCATTCAACCTTATTGTTTTGGTGGCACTGATTCACAGAGGATTGGCATCCGGTTGATAAGTGACTTTGCACGTTCTCTTCCTGTTTTCTAAGGAAAAATGAAGTTTCTGGACTTATTTAGTTATATCGGTTATAAAATCATTTTTCTAAATATGTACTGACATTCTGCAACGGTTTAATACATACGATGCTGTCGGATTAATAGGAAATACATGCTACAGGTGAGCTGTCTGGTACACTCTTTTCTCCTATCGCCACGTTTTTAATTTTAGCCATCAACGTAGCCGGGGTTCGATAATTAACTAAAAAGAGTTCAATAAATTTATTTACTAAAGGGGTTACACATAACTTCACCAGGTTTTCCATAAGGACACATTAGTTTTGTATCATACATCGTAAGGTGATAACCATATACTATTTTGCTTTTCGAAACAGACACCAGCTGTTCTCGAACTTGTACTTGGTTAAATTCATTTCTTAAAGATTGTATAACCATTCTCCGATTAACTACCTCATTGAAGAGGTCCGTTGTACATTCTGGGATATACCCTGTTTTACACGTTCTACATACTGGGATATACCCTATCTTAGACTTTCTACATATTGGGATATACCATGTCTTATATGTTGTACATATTGGATATCTGTATATAAATTGGGTATGCCTGCATTATGCCTATTAATTGCGTTTTACTTCATGCATATTAGCAAGATACCTGATGCAAATTTTGCAACACTTGGTGATGACTAACTGTTAAACATTTAGTCGTTGCGTTGGATCTTCAGGACAGGCTACCTGAATATTGAATGCTAAGTTACCGATTACACCTGTTTTTATATTACTTAAGCTTAATGCTTTAATTGTTGCATTGTGTAAGATTGTACAGACACATGTTGATTGAATTGATAAACAGTTAATTGTGTACTTCACTAACTATTCACTTGTACATTAATTTGTGTATTGCGTGTTGGGGGTCAATGGTTACAATGTCGATTTCTATTTCATGTATTTAAACTGTAGAAAGAGTGAAACTGTACAACTCAATGCATTCGGCTTTGCGGTTGGTAAGTGTTATTACTGTTTTAATTGTAAATTGCCTATTTTTCATAGCAATGTGTTATTGACTACTTTGCATAAAAGATTGTATGTATACTATAGTAATATCTTTAATGCGCCTCTACCATTAGGAATCCATAAATTACACCTACTTTGACTGTTTAAATATTAATATCTATGCTTTCTCATAACCTAGCTTTGAATATCCATATGTTATTACCTTTTCATTTGGTTCTTTTCTTAATTACATTTATTTGATATTATTATCTAAATCGAAGACTACAATTCTGCTGGCTTGCTGCAGTGCATTTAAAGGCACAAATAATTAGTGTGTAAGCTTTGGGTTAACGTTTTTTGTGTAACACAATTTAAATATTCATTTGAAGAAGTATCCCATACCTTCGGGATACAGTTTAGTTTATATCTATATATGTTTGAAAGCTATATACTACGTTTATGTGATATTGGCATATAATATATTACTTGTGTTTTGGGACATTCTATCTTGTAACCATTTCTTTTACAGCCCAGATACTTCCTTATATTCGTTGTTTAGCTAGGAAAGTGATTAATTCTCTCCGTTTGTGTAGGGCTGGCTGTTAATCATTCTAGCTGGCGCCCTCTCTTCTCTTTTAAGCTTTTAGGAACCAGCTGCGTCGCTGTAGAACCCATCCCACTTCTCTGCTTTGACTAAGCTTTCCGGCAGCCCTAAGGCTATCTTCTCTGTTACGGTAAGTTAGTGGACAAAGTATAAATTTGCACGTAACGAAGCAGTCTTCAGTACTAGTTATAACAGTATATCGTACTTTGATGAACGTTTGACTTATTTTTATCCAGCCATTCTCAACTCAATACCCATTTTTTTGCACGATCAGTTTTTTTCCTTCATTTACAAGCTTTGGCCTTATGGCTGTAAGTTCAACCGCCCACAATACAATACAATAAAATACTTTTTCATAATGAACATTTAACAAATCAAACTGAAAATGTATAGAACAATGAGCACCATAATTATTAAAAATAAATAGTGTTTTCAGTTCCAGCTAAATTATTTATATTGTTTATAACTGCGCAGTCATTAAACACCGAATTATTCAACTCTGATTTCCGTGTCATATATAGAACGTGAAATATCGGGCGCTAGGTGCTGTACGAGAACGACACTGTCACTTCCGCAAATTGTATTTTCTTTTTAATTGATTCATGCAAGTATCTTAAAGCAGCACTAGACGATTACCGGCCCCTTTGACTTTTCAGAGTCGGCACACCCACCTCCTTGTTCGTCAATAACGTAGCGGACGTCAGCCTAGACGTTAGGACTTTCTTGTTTTTAAATAAGCACCAATTTTAGGAGGGAAACTTCCGATAGTGTTTCTACCAACAACTTGATTGAAACATCATCCACTATGATATTTAAAAAGAGGCATCTAGAATCAACACGGTGAGGTCGCAGGCTAACATCTGAACGCTCCGGCTACACCCATTATGAAAACTACCTAAAATTACCTAAATTTAATGTAAACAAATACAAATCAATTTTATTCTCTGCTTATATCTTCATCAATACAAATCCTTGTCAGGAGCTTCCGTTAAAATCTTATTCATCTCTTCTCTGCTAAATACTTGTAATTTATATGGTTGCTATCCAAACTTTTACTTTTTAAAAATGCTTGATTTAGTGTAAATATCGATACCATCATTCGGAGTTATGGTCGACTTGAGCAATGAATACGCGGCCTAAAAAGTGCCAAAAGACTTCAACTTTATGTTCCGTTGTACAAAATACGCCACTAACACCTTCTCAGTGACACTAACATTGTTTTCATCACATCATTTTTAAACGGTGTTTGTCGCCTCGCACCTTAGTTTTGACTTCTCTGAAGGAAACGAATTGCTTTCTAATACTTTTCTTGACGTTATTGAAGTCCAAAAACCCTCACTAAATAGTTGGTACAGATTTACAAATATTTTTTTGTTTACACATAAGTATGGCGAAAAGTACACCATTGAAACTAAGAACCAAGGGTAAGGAAATAGTACAAGCACCACGAGCGTGGACTGCTTTACCGACCTTAGTCCAAATTGGAAGCTTCGCTACGCTCTTAATACTTACTATATGATTGTTATTCCCATAATTGTATTTTTAGATAACCGAGTTCTAATTAATCTTGCTCCTGTCTAAAATTTACTTTAAAAAAAGTTTCGATGCGTCATCTTCATGTTCTCCTCTCAGATGTGTATGTATGTAATACTGAGAAATCCCCACAAAGCATAGCCTAGAAGTACATGAACTACTGTAATTGTTGCATGAACACCCAATTGCAATTATTTATCTAATCCTAAGTGTACTCATTTGTATTGTATTGGTGGGCCGAGATCTAGACACAAACGGGAATGTCAAGCATTTTTATGCGCATCAACTATTAATGGTTATTAGCGCTAGCCGTAACTAGTATTTGGGCCTGCTGAGGGATTTCCACCTACAGCCAGAGATCTTTAACATGTCAATCATCGTATTGGCATGGGATCTACAGCTCTATTTCATATTCGAAAAGAAGGGGCGCTTTGCTTTTTCTCCATTTTAGAAAAACGGCTTCCACGGTCACGTTTGGTTAAGAGGTAAGCACTGTAACCACTTCACCACCGAGGAAGTTGCAGCACAATTATGAATGAGTTATTATTACTAATGTTTATATCAGTATTTTTTTTTCCTTCAATAAATAAAAATCTATCATTTTTAAATACTTTATAATTTTTACAACAAACTAAGCTCTCATAACTTGAACTAAGTTGATAAAGTTTTATGGAAGAAAATTACATTTTTTATATTGAAAAATGTATTATTTTCAGACATTGCTGAAAAATTAGTCACTTCGTTATCGCAATGTTGGAAAGTTCATGAAAAGTGAATGATATACGACGTAAGAAATTGGAATGCTTGAATGTTTAGTATTCGTTTTTCTATTGCCACACAAATGAACTAAAATAACAAGTAGTTACTAACGTTGAAGCTATAATGTAGCTCGAATAGTTAAACAATCAAAATAACTTGATGCATTTTCAAATACCTATTAGCATACATAATTCCATATGCAATAGTGCATTGTTACTTAGTTTCTATTGTCAACAGTTACATTTCGTATAAGCTAATTTAAAATATGAGTTAACGAAAACAGTTTTACATTAAGTGTTACAAGCAGTTACATACTTCGGGATTAATATTAATTGAAATTTTTAGTGTGAGAATGATTGTTTCATCATATTGACTTTGTGTGGATTTTATACTGATGTCCGGAAAATAGTAGCGACTCAATGAAAAACTGGGGCCATTGGTTCACTATAGTTGGAACCTCTCAGTGCCGGTTAGTGCAGAACTTTATTCAACGGACAAGAAAATATATCCGAACTACAATTAATTAAGTCATTTGGGACTGATTGTTTTATTTCCTTTGTTGAAATTACGTTTACATTACCGAAAAATTTAGAAAGGCTTTAGATATTAATGTGTTGCTGATTTTATACTTAGTTTCGTATTGTTTGTTTCGAATTAGAATTCAGGGATAACATAAAGTTAGTGTACGTTACGATTTTACATTTTGACTGTGTTATTAAAGTTAGTGTTTTAAACAGTTGATTTATATCTCACATGGCGGATACCTTTATTTTTCTGTTTTCACGTTGTGTATACCTAGTATAACAGTTTATTGCAATTAAGTCAAAATTTAGTGAATGGGTTATTCAGAATTATAAATATCTAGTATGGAACACCACACGACCTTCCAACCAACAAAACAGAAATTAAATAAAATTAATAACATTTTTTAAGGATACTTATGCAACCTGTTTTATAAGAAGTTCGTTACGAAAATAAGCAACATTGTAAACGTAAAAACATTAATCCATGTCAGAATCACGTTTAAATCTTCGTGTGTGATAGAAATTCATAGACACAAATACATAGTATCGTAAAAAAATTTCAAAGCCGCACGCTGCTATAAATATATCGATAACACAGTTTCAGCATTTTCAACCATATTTATTTAATTTTTACGTGTATTTCCGTATACATTAAACACATTTATAAAGAAAATTTATATAAAATTAAATTTTCTTTAAAAAATACGTCTACACTTTTTCTTACAAAACTAATCGTTAAATCGTTAAAAAATTTGAACTACCACTTAAATTTACCAATACACAGACACAGACACACAGACACACAGACACACAGACACACAGACACACAGACACACAGACACACAGACACACAGACACACAGACACACAGACACACAGACACACAGACACACATACACACAGACACACAGACACACAGACACACAGACACACAGACACACAGACACACAGACACACAGACACACAGACACACAGACACACAGACACACAGACACACAGACACACAGACACACAGACACACAGACACACAGACACACAGACACACATACACACAGACACACAGACACACAGTCACACAGACACACAGACACACAGACGCAGATACGCAGACTCGCAGACACACAGACACACAGACACACAGGCACACAGGCACACACACAGACACACAGACACACAGACACACAGACACACAGACACACAGACACACAGACACACAGACACACAGACACACAGACACACAGACACACAGACACACAGACACACAGACACACAGACACACAGACACACAGACACACAGACACACAGACACACAGACACACAGACACACAGACACACAGACACACAGACACACAGACACACAGACACACAGACACACAGACACACAGACACACAGACACAGACACACACAGACACACACAGACACACAGACAGGCACACAGACACACAGACACACAGACACACAGATACACAGACGCACAGACACACAGACACATACACACACGGACACGGAAACGGACCCACACGCACGCAAACACGCACTCACGCACACAAGCATACACGCACACACGCACATACGCACACACGCACACACGCACACACGCACACACGCACACACGCCCACACGTACACGCACACACGCACACACGCAAACACGCACGCACACACACACGCACACACGCACGCACGCAAAATTGATGAGCGTAGCATTTCCAGATAAATTTCTCCAGTGGCAGTATCATAAGATAAAGAGGGCCCTACTAAGTTATAACATTAAAAAGCGGCACCCTAAGTATAAACACTAAAACTGGGCCAACTTGTAACATTAAAACAAAAGCGATGATGTAATAAACAATTTGTAATTGATCGAATAATTTTAATTAATAAAAAAATATTACCAAATAACAATCGCTACTGCCGTCGGCTAAATCGGTAGATTAAGTTAAGGGAGAGTTCTAATATATTGAGTTAAATTAATATACCTGAAATACTGCATGCTTCTCTTCTGCTTTGCTTAATTATTTTCACTTCACTTAATTCATAAGAAAAATGTTATATAAAGAATTATGGTAAAATGATAAAATCTCGAGCACCATGTTGTTTTTTCTTTTATAGGAACAACAAAACCTAGTTAATGAATAATAATAAACAATTTATCAAAATGAAAATAAAATAACATGATATACCTACTTAAGTTTATTCAATATCAGATTAAAAGGTTAAAAATCAGAAGTCTTATACTATTCTAAAATTATATAAAAACATTACCTTTGAACTGTTCGGTACATAAACTGTAACTGGTAACTATGAAGCAGAATGGTAACTTGGTGAGGGCAATGTCTTGCTAATTTATCCTTAATATATTGTGTCCATTAATTTATTGATTTTCTTTGAAGTTTAAGTATGTAGAACTTGCGTTGTAACATGTAATTCAAGTAAAAATTTCCATTTAAATTAGAAAAATAATAGATTAGTAAATTAGTGAGTTATAAGTGCCATTAAAAAAATGCATTAAAAAAAGATGCATTAAAAAATGAGTAAAATATAAGTTAAGTATAAGTGAAATATGAGTGCAAAATAAATGCCTAAAAAAACAAATGCTTTAGTTTTAAATATAATGAATTATAAAATAACTTACCATCAAAATCTGATGGCACAAAATATAAAGATTAGGTAAAAACCATGCTTTCTGCTGTAACATTCAGCATTAAGTGAAAAATATAGCGGCTTTCAGAATAGCTCCTCTAAATGTTTCCCCCAAGAGGTTGTCACGCGTTGCGCGAATACAATCATCCGAATCCAATTTTTTTAAGAAGGGGAAATATAACTATTTATGAAATATTACACCCAAAAGATATGTTCTAGGAAATGCAAATTAAATTGCCTTTCTCAATTCTACATTTTAATAATTAGAAACTTTTCTAATATTACGCCAAATAAAAGAACGATCCTAAACCAATGTATTTTTAATACAACCACCAAAAAAGGTTGTTACACACCCCCTCCTAAAATTTGGACTCGGAGATCACCAAAGCGGAGATTCCAAACACTAAGCTAATAAGTGAAATTATTAAAATTTAAGAAAATACAAAATGTTAAGCTAATTAAAATATAAGCGATATTTAAAAAAATAACAGGAAATGTACGAATAAGTATAGAAAATGTGGTGATGTCGGTCAGGAAAGACCCCTCGCAACACCATAAAAAGCTAATGACGCGTTACCACCCGCACACGCCACTAGTCGAGAATCAAGGACCCGAAACCTTAAATAAAGTAAAAACTTTAACTGGTGGGGTTAGTGAAGCAAACCACCATCAGGAAAGCAAAATGTAAAAACTAATATCGAAATAAAATGTAAATAAAATAAAAAGGAAAAATAAAAAAGCGAAATAAAAACAAAAACTCCCAGTCACGTTCGATACAACAAAATTTGTAATCCAAGATACGACTATTTCCATGGCAAATTAGCTCAGGATGCTTCGTCGTGGAGAACAAGAGAGGCCACTCTACCCTTCACGAGATTCAGGTTTCATGTTGTTCCACAGTCGTCGTCCAAGATCCAACATACCCCAACTAACACGCACGCTTTATAAATAAATCGAAATCTAGGTGAGTAGCCAAGAGAAAGATGATGCACTCTTACGAACACAACAACCCCCTCCTAAAACTATCAAAACGTCATAATCAGGAAGTGAACTAATCGAGGTTGACACGAGGCGAACCGAAGTCCTCAAGCACCGTCCAAGAATAGTAACTCTACACAAATCAGAAAAAACAAAATAACTAAATCAATCAAAAAATAAAAATGTATAGAAGCATTACTAGTTTTCTTATCCATGGTTATGAGTTTTACACGTCAAATTAACGATCAGAGGTAAACTCAAAATAGTTATCTTCAATTTTACTATGGTAACAATAGCAAATTGTAAATCCAATAAAGGAAGATAATCTGCCTGAGAACTAATGTCCCACAAAGTCGGTAATTCAATCGCACAATGGGATCTAAATATCAACCATCATGCTAAACAAATCAATCGCACGATGGGATCTAAATATCAACCATCGTGCTAACAAATGTAGCAAAAAATAAAATAAGTGGTTTGCAAAGCCACAAAAATATAAAATAATGTGCGAAATAAGCACAAAATAAAATTATTTTGAAAAATTATCAAAATAATTAAAAAAATATAAATAAGAAAACCAGAATGTAAAAATACTAAAATAGAAAAATAATTAAAAAGAATACGAAAAAATAAGAACTAATGGGGTTTTAAATCTTTAACATGGAAAACACCTAAGGGTTTATTATCAATAGGGGTGGCCAATCGGTACGTAGTTGGACCTACCACCTCAATAACTTTCGTTTCAATAAATTTTGGAGCTAACTTTTGACTACAATTTTTAGCATCAGATAATGTAAAATTCCTTTTCCAAACTAAATCGCCAACGTTTAATTTCAACGGACGACGTCGCAAATTGTAAGATTTTGAATTTCTTTCGTAAGCTGCATGTAAATTTTGTTTAACATGTTTAAAAATAGGTGAAAGTTCATTTAAATCTTGAACTAATTGTTCACGGTTAGTAATAAATAAATCATCCTCTTTGAAATCCTTTAGTCGACCATAAAAATCTCCAGAAATAGGAACTGTCCGACCAAACGCCAAAAAGGAAGGTGAAAATTTCGTAGACTCATGAACAGCGTTACGATTTCAATTAAAAACAATTCAACAGAGAATTAGTACAATCTAAGAAAATAAAAAATGGAATTTACACACAAATAACACAAAAATATGTTAAACTTTCGCATCTAAACTACTACCATTAAATTTTAAATTTATGAACATGAACAGAACTCTTAAAAATTTGTAAATTTCCTATTAATTTGGAAAAAATCTTAAGCAGGAATACTAACTGAAGTATTAATATTGTCATTATGTGACAGAAAAATAAAATAATCTAAATTTGTAATTCATTATTCATTTCAAAGTTTTCGATAAATGGATTCAATAAATTCTAATGAATCGTTACATAAATTTAATAACTAATCATGTAAATATAAAAATTCATTATCAAAAGTAATGTAATTCAAGCGTTTCAAAATTTAAATAAATGTATAACAATTGAATGTTATGAAGTTTATCAATAACAAAACCTAAATATGATAATTGAGGTTTACAAAATTTACATTTATCTAAATTAATATTTAAATTGGCATCACTAAGCCTTTTAAAAACTTCTCTTATTCCTTAAAAGTACTTGTAAAAACAATAATATCGTCTAAATAAACAAAAACTGATTGAGATAAATCATGTCCTAAAATGGAATCCATAAATCGTTGTAATGCATTGGGAGCGTTTTTAATAATTCCAGTTACATATGTAATCAAATAAATTTCTCAATTTAATTTACGTCTCTCACCTATTGTCAACCTTTCCACTTCATTTACATTTAAAAATTTTAATTCTACTAATAACTCATTAATATATAAAACATCCACAAAGTAATTAAAATTTGACATCGTAAAAAATATTATATAACACAATCAATAAATTTCATTAAGTATAAACACATAAAAATACCAAGCGTAACAATAAATAGTAACACTCCTTAAATTTCTGTCAACTCTTAACATAATCAAAATAAACACAGTAATATTAACACAAATGTAAATAAAATATCAACTATAAAACAATAAATTTCAAGCAATAAATTTCAAACGATAAATTTCAAAGTCCCTGCTCGCCCGCGCCAATGTATATAACAACAAATAGCTTCAAATGGTAGATTATAATAGGGAGAGTTCTAATATACTGAGTTTAATTAACATACCTGAAGTACTGCATGCTTCTCTTCTGCTTTGCTTAATTATTTTCACTTCACTTAATTCATAAAAAAAATGTTATATAAAGAATTATGGAAAAATGATAAAATCTCGAGCGCCATGTTGTCTTTTTCTTTTATAGAAACAACAAAACCTAGTTAATGAATAATAATAAACAATTTATCAAAATGAAAATAAAATAACATGATATACCTACTTAAGTTTATTCAATATCTGATTAAAAGGTTAAAAATCAGAAGTCTTATACTATTCTAAAATTATATAAAAACATTACCTTTGAACTGTTCGGTACATAAACTGTAACTGGTAACTATGAAGCAGAATGGTAACTTGGTGAGGTCAATGTCTTGCTAATTTATCCTTAATATATTGTATCCATTAATTTATTGATTTTCTTTGAAGTTTAAGTATGTAGAACTTGCGTTGTAACATGTAATTCAAGTAAAAATTCCCATTTAAATTAGAAAAATAATAGATTAGTAAATTAGTGACTTATAAGTGCCATTAAAAAAATGCATTAAAAAAAGATGCATTAAAAAATGACTAAAATATAAGTTAAGTATAAGTGAAATATGAGTGCAAAATAAATGCCTAAAAAAACAAATGCTTTAGTTTTAAATATAATGAATTAGAAAATAACTTACCATCAAAATCTGATGGCACAAAATATAAAAATTAGGTAAAAACCATGCTTTCTGCTGTAACATTTAGCATTAAGTGAAAAATATAGCTGCTTTCAGAATAGCTCCTCTAAATGTTTCCCCCAAGAGGTTGTCACGCTTTGCGCGAATACAATCATCCGAATCCAATTTTTTTAAGAAAGGGAACTATAACTATTTATGAAATATTACACCCAAAAAGATATATTCTAGGAAATGCAAATTAAGTTGCCTTTCTCAATTCTACATTTTAATAATTAAAAACTTTTCTAATATTACGCCAAATAAAAGAACGATCCTAAACCAATGTATTTTTAATACAACCACCAAAAAAGGTTGTTACAAAGTCCACACCACACATGAACCCCAGGTAGTTTGACAACCTTATCGACATGAACATTTGGATTTTCCGGTGCCCAGTACACGCAATTATGTCGATTCACTGTTTCATGGAGTTTAACAACGGTCTCATCAGTCCACACTACCTTCGTGGCAAATTGTTGATCTTAAGTTACCATTTGTTGATAGCATTCGCAAAAATGCATTCGACGATAACGATCTTCATCATTAATCGCGTGTAGTAATCGTAGAATGTAAACTTTCCGCTTAGCAGCTTTCAGAATTCGTCGTACACTTGCACTGCTAATCCCCACTTCACGTGCACATGCATACTTCTGTGGAGAAACAACAAACTTTTCCAACACGAGAGCCGACGATTCATCACTTGTAGCTGTACGCCGTTTTCCCGATCTTCCTTTGTGAATATCAGAAATCGTTCCATGCTCCTCAAACTTGTCAACTATGCGTTTAAATAATAAGCGGGTTGGGGGATCTGTTTGAAACTCCCGCCTCCACTGACGCTGCACTTCAATGGCATTATCAAACCTGATAGACCACTTCAGAATGAATTTTCGCTGCTTGAATGTCAATCGTCCACCAGCCATTTTCTTTCGTTTTGTTTTACAATCGTACTCTTTACACTGCTGGATTTACAGCCATATGATTAACGACATCTTTTAATGAAACATCATACTACACATTGTTGCCGTAATCCGATCCAAGTTCGACTAAAATTCACAGTAATAATCTGTTAAAGTGTGTATACAGTTTTCTGACGGACTCTGTGTTTTAAAATTCTGTATATCCCTAGTTAATAAAGCAAAACAAGGTAGGTAATAAAATAAAACAAAATATGTAATTTTTTAATCATGCGTTTATTTACAAAAAAAACGCCATTTTTGATCCTCTATTTAGAATTTTTTAATTTTGACAAATGATTTATACTTAGCGATTTTAAAAACCCCCCTAAAAATGCACAATTTTGCGTCCTAAAAGCGATGCCCCACTGGTTATTATTTTCATATTTTCAAATTATATAAAAAAGAATTAGTTCGGTTTTTTAATTTTGTAGTTTTTTTTAATTTTCTTGTTCATTAACGAAATTGGCCCAGATTTTATGGCTAAGAATTTTTATAACAAATTTCATATCGATACCTTTAATGGTTCAAAAGTGCGTGTGTGCTTGTGTGTGTGTGTGTGTGCTTGTGTGTGTGTATGTCATTGTGTGCGTGTGTGCGTGTATGCGTGTGTGCGTGTGTGTGTGTGTGCGTGTGCTTGTGCGCGTGTGCGCGTATGTGTTGTTATGTGTGTGTGTGCGTTGGTGCGTGTGTGCGTGTACGCGTGTGCTCGTATGTGCGTGTGTGCGTGTGCGTGTGCGGGATCGTGTGCATGTGCGTGTGCGTGAGCGTTTATCGTGTGTGCGTGTGTACGTGTGTAAGAATGTGCGTGGGTGCGTGTGTGCGTGTGTGCGTGTGTGCGTGTGTGCGTGTGTGCGTGTGTGCGTGTGTGCGTGTGTGCGTGTGTGCGTGTGTGCGTGTGTGCGTGTGTGCGTGTGTGCGTGTGTGCGTGTGCGTGTGCGTGTGTCTGTGTGCGTGTGTGCACATGTGCGTATGCTCGTATGTGCGTGTGTGCGTGTGCGTGTGCGTGTGGGTGAGCGTGAGCGTGTGCGTGTGCGTGTGCGTGAGCGTTGTTCGTGTGTGCGTGTGTACGAATGTGCGTGTGTGCGTGTGTGTCTGTGCGTGTGTGCACATGTGCGTGTGTACGTGTGTACGAATGTGCGTGTGTGTGTGCGTGTGTGTCTGTGTGCGTGTGTGCGTGTGTGCGTGTGTGCGTGTGTGCGTGTGTGCGTGTGTGCGTGTGTGCGTGTGTGCGTGTGTACGTGTGTGCGTGTCTGCGTGTGTGCGTGTGTGCGTATGTGCTGTGTTGTGCGTGTGTGCGTGTGTGTGTGTGTGTGTGCGTGTGTGTGCGGTGTGTGCTGTGTGTGGCGTGTGCTGTGTGTGTGTGGTGGTGTGTGTGTGTGCGTGTGCTGTGTGTGTGTGTGTGTGTGTGTTGTGTCGTGTGTGCGTGTGGTGTGCGTCGTGTGTGTGTGTGTGCGTGTGTGTGTGTGTGCTGTGTGTGTGTGTGTGCGTGTGTGTGTTTGTGTGCGTGTGTGCGTGTGTGCGTGTGTGGTGTGTGTGTGTGTGTGTGGTGTGTGTGTGTCGTGTGTGTGTGTGTGCGTGTTGCTGTGTGTGTGTGTGTGGTGTGTGCGTGTGTGGTGTGCGTGTGTGCTGTGTGCGTGTTGCGTGTGTGCGTGTGTCGTGTGTGTATGTGCGTGTGCGTGTGTGTGTGCGTTGTGCGTGTGTCGGTGTTGTGTGTGTGTGGTGTGTGCTGTGGTGTGCTGTGTGTGTGCGTGTGTGTGTGTGTGTATCTGTGTGTGTATGTGTATCTTTGTGTGCGTGTGTGCGTGTTCGCGTGTGCTTGTGCTCGTGTGCGCGTATGTGTTGTTACGTGTGTGTGTGTGTGTGTGTGTGTGTGTGTGTGTGTGTGTGTGTGTGTGTGTGTGTGTGTGTGTGTGTGTGTGTGTGTATGCGTTTGTGCCCGTGTGCGTGTGTGCGTGTGTGCGTGTGCGTGAGCGTTTTTCTTGTGTGCGTGTGTACGTGTGTACGAATGTGCGTGTGTGCGTGGGTGCGTGAGTGCGTGTGTGCGTGCGTGTGTGTGTGTGTGTGTGTGTGTGTGAGTGTGTGTGTGTGTGTGTGTGTGTGTGTGTGTGTACGTGCGTGCGTGCGCGTATGTGTTATTGTGTGTGTATGTGTGTGGGGGTCCATGATTTTATCAAAGATTTGCCGATAATTTTCGATAGTATAAATTATTTGTTAGTACCGTACGTCTTAGATGTATTGAAACTCTCATAATTGGATGTAATGATGCCTTAATTTTTGGAGAAGCTTGTCTATTGTAACGTTTTCTTTTGTCATTTTAAGTGTTTAAAAGGTTTAGGATTTTATTTGCGTTTCCAAAGCAAAAAAATTAAGCTTTTGTTGTTGATCAAGGTAAAATGAAAATAGGCGGTTTACATTTTTTGTATCGATTTTTAGGAAAAGTTTATGGTAAACATTCGTTCGTGTCTTTGTAAGTAAGTATAGTTTTGTATCAATAAATGTTATCGTTATTTTAAATTGGGCGAATTTCTTTAAATCTGGTTGAGGTTGCGTCGTATAAAATTAAATTAGGAAACGCATTCAAATTACTACATTGTATGGTATCTTTTTCAAAAGTTAGTTTGCCGTTGATAAGCGTTTGGTTTCAAACAAAGAATTTGTCCATGTATACAGGACAGTAAAAACTAGAAAATTTCAATTTACCATGTATCCATTACTTAGATAAGGTTTCGAGAGGAGGTAGGTGTTGTTCACGTTTCAATTTCTCCCGACGATTGTCGAGTTTGACTTCGTACTTAGAAAATATGAGTACCTTTTTCTTTAATTGGCTAATTAAATTGGGGGGATTTAAAAAAACCGGTGTGGCCACAGGTGAAATTATTCACGAGAGCAGTAGTAGCAGTAGTCATTTTGGCGTAGAAGCGTCCAGTCTTTTTGTGTTACGGCGACGTAAAGAATATCGCGAAACAACGTTGACCAAGGTCCGTGTTGTACTCATTCCTTCACCACCCAAATAAGGGAAGTTTATCGGTACGTGCAGTTAGTCTATAGGCACTTATAGAAGTCCAGAAAGGCGTTTAGAATCTAAAGTTACGAAGTGCGTTCGTCGTTCTCTGGAGAACGAGATTTTGTTATGAGTTTGTCGACACGGTTGAATACGCCTTTTTGTTAAAGGTTAACTTTTCGTTGTTTTTTTTTGTTGTTGAAAATTTAGTACTGGCGCATCCATCCGCATTATTATCGAAATGTATTTAAATGTTTGTTTTTGATTTTTGTTTAAACTGACGAATTTACATCGAAATGATGTGCATTTTGATCTAGCCATTTATGTGTAAAAAGGAAAGAAACCATTTATTATTTTAGACTAGTTAGTTTTACTGGTAATAGATAAGCTAGGTGATAAGATTGTAACATGTGTGTTGCCAATTCGATGATTCTGGTTTATTTTTTTAATTATTCACATTACATACATTCAGGTTATTGGTTTTTTTATGTGAACCTATTATTACACAGCATCTGACGGCACGCACGTTTTTTAATGTTTATTATTTTTTTAATTTGCTCTACGAATTAACATCATTACATTGTGTTTAGTTAAATAAAACAATTACGGCCGAAAGCTTTTCAAGGGATTATTTAATTATAGTGTAACATTTAGCGGCCGATGAATCACTGCATTGTTTTCTTTTGTGATTTGAACATAAGTTGCAATTTGAAGAAAACTTTAAGTAGTTAGGTACAAAATTAAATGTTATTTTTTTGTTGAAGTGAAATTACTTGAGCATCAAATTGTAATAACGTAACGTAACAGTACATTATTGTTTTCTTGATCAAATTAGTGATTGATTTTTGCGGCACGCAATTATTTTAGTGAAGCGAGCCTTTCAGGTTGGCGAGTTCTGCTAGTCCCAGGGCCGCCTGCGAAGCTTACGTTTAGGTAGGCGAGTTATTGGAGCATTTTGAGCGATCTGTGAACTGACGTAATTAGGCATTTCAAATACTCTGGCGCCCTTGTCCGGTTTTATGTCGTATCGACCCCTATTTGGACTTACATATGATAAGCCATTCTCTTGTGCGCAATATTTAGTACACCGAACCCACTCTGGCCGCTGGCTAGTAGAGAAAAAGCCAGGTTTGTCTGTTATTTCGTTTTACTGCCAGTTTATACCGCAACAGTGGGTGTGGTCGTGGGCGTGGGTGTGTGTGTGGACGTGGATGTGGGTTTGGGTGTGTGGCTGCGTGCGTGCGTGAATGCGCGCGAGCGATAGCTTTTGAACTATTAAAGCAATGAAATCTAGGTCAAGTTCGTTAACGAGCGAAAGAAATATATTGCTTCAAATTATAAAAAGTCACAAACTTAAAAAACCAAGCTAATGCTTTTTCATACAATTTCAACAAAAAAATAATAACCAGTAGCGCATTTTGAGAGAGCAAAGTTGTGTATTTTTTAATTTATAAACCGATGTTTTTGAAAGCCGGGTGTTGGGGTTTTTTAAGATCGCTAAGTATAAATCGTTTGTCAAAATGAAAGAATTCAAAATGGCAGATCAAGTATTATATGCTCTTTTACTTACGCAGACGGTTGAGTATAATGATACATCGTCTTTGATTACTTGTAAGCTTTAGTAATTTCTTTAGAAGCATTACTCTATTTATTTACAAATTTGAGCGAGCTAGAAAAGTTAAGTAATACTGGACTCGGTTACCTCTCCAATTTATTAATTTAGGTGTCATCCCCACAAACGTCCTCTTTGAGCAAGGTTTTCGAACACCCCTGGTGTAGATTTATATATCACGGTAACGTTAACTTAATGTCTATTTGAATTTTTGCAATCAAATGGTGACATCGAAAACATATCACTAGATATTTACATAACGTACAAATTTTAAAGCTTTATAATTTTTAATAAACAAATATGTTATTAATAAGATAAGTTTAGCGTAAGACACTCCGAACGAAAATTGTATAGCAAAACGTTGCTGTTTTCTAGATTTGAAAGGATTCACGTAAGAAAACGTTTTTTTTTCATTTTAATTGAAAGGGCGCTGTTCAAAATAATACATATTAGATTACCTTTATTCTTTAGAATGTTACCCTAGTCTATAAAAACAAAAAGGTCTAAACATAACAAGTGTTTTACCTTACCTTAGAAAATGCAGTTTACGTTAAAGCTCTTTTATATTCTTCCAAACACTTTAAAATAACTTCCATAGAATTGCTCACGTATTACTCGGAATGCAAAGTGTTACCGATAGTTTCTATCTGCAATAAATTATGACGGTACCAATATTAAAGCAAAATGTAGTACTGAAAGAGAATTTTTTAATTATAACAAATTATTTACATTCTTAGTCTAACATTTCCGAACAAATATCAATAACAAATATGGGTAAGGAGATACGACCACAATATTGTTTTCATGAAAATAATGTAGGTCCGGAAAAATCAATGTAATGTTAATTCAATAGTGGAAAAACGGGAAAGTCCGCTGAAAAGCTTTTAATTTAGTTAGTGTCGTTTTGTATAAAAGAGAAAAAAATACGAATACTGAGAAGGAAATATTTTGACAGTTATATGCAAGCACTGCTGTGTTACATAAAGTAAACAACTCTATATTTTTGGAAACATAGATTACCACTTACTTTTATGCGTTCATCTCCGAAAAAAAGTGTCAGTTTAAAGTGATTGATAGTGGAAATAGTTAAAAAGATAATTTAAGGCACACTATAATGTAATGATGCTCTAGAATTCAGCTCTGTACATATTTTTACGCTCTATATGCAGCAAAGATCGATTTCTGATGGTGCATATTTAAGCTTGTAGATTGAGGTAGGGCGCGCTAGGTATGCTAAGCAGGACCTTTACGGATATGAACACGTCTCTTCAAACTCCACACATCCCCGTCAAAACCCACCCCTAACCCAGTATTAGCAATATCCTACGGTATCTTCCCCTACGTATTCGTCTTCACGAATGCGTATTTACATAACCACATCTTTACTAAATAATGCGCGGTTTTGGAAACCCGTTTTGTTACATGTATTCGTGCTTGGATCCAGATTGAATAATCAGGTAACGTCATATTGTTGACAGCTTGTGAATGTACAAATCTAATAATATTCACTTAATGGAAATAACGTGATCCTATTTCTATTAAAAATATATATTGTTGCCAAAACAGCGTTGCTCAAGTTTAATTTCTGTGAAATTTGTTGGATTACGTGATAACTAAACTATTAAAGATCGCTGTATATAAATTAACTAGGAGCGCTTTTACAATGGTAATTATCTTCAGTCACGTTCTAGTAACAAATATTACACCTAAACAGGAGTTATTTTTAATAATATCTAACTCAGTGTTCGCTGCATAAATGTCTCTATTAACCTAATTAGCGATGCACTTCATGCTTTAATTAAAATACAGGTACCTGTATGCATTTACCTAGTAAACTAATTAATATGAAACTAACAATATTAACATGCACTTTAAGATATTTTTAAGTTACAAAATTAAATTTTCTAGACATAAAGTTTATCAAAATAATAAAGAAAACTTTAAAAATAAAATTGTGCACTTTTAATGTAATTACGTCAAAACATTCATTAACACTATTCACAAAAATTAAAATAAATTAACGTTCATTACTAGCGCACCAACAAACTAGCTTAGCGCATTACACTGAGGTAAATGCAGTAAAAATACACATATTATTAAATGCGATATGAAAACTACAACCGTATTGTTATTAAGAATTTTAGCTCTTTCTTGATATTCTCACGTTAATGAATAACGTTATTAAGGTCTGGTTATGTTTTTATCCAAAGGATGTAAAAAGCATGTTTATAAATAATCGACTAGGAAAAGCATTACGTAAATAATGGTAGTGCCATCATCAAGATATGCTAGTGTCCTATCCACTTCCGTATACTTATCATTTTTAGAAGGTAATACGTAATCGAACAGAGACAGACTTCCTACACTCTCGCTGCTGTACACAAATCGTTTAAATGATAATACGTAATTGAACTGATACTGGCAAAGCCAACATCATTGAAGAAACTTTCTTCGCTTCCGTGCGTAAATCATTTTTTAATCGTAGTCATAAACCTAAATCATCTGTGCGTTTGAGGTACCTATTAGCGGCAAGCAGCTGTAAAGAGCCAGCCGCCTTCAGCAAATTTTTTGAATAAATTATATATGCTAATCATTCTGTTTAATTAAAATTTACAATAATCATCAAATAATGAATTTATATCCCCTTCGCCGTGAATTTCAAAAACGCTTAGGGTTTTGTAACGTCAGAGCCCCGCCAGTCTATCCACCATCATCGCATGAGCATCTCAACCAGAAGCCGTTCCAGCCCTCTGCTGATTCTAAATGAAACCGCGAGACGCGCTAAAGACGCTCTACCTGCTTAGCATTCAGGAGGTAATGGGTTCGATTCCCGTTACCGTCTACCTTGTATGAAGTACTTTTTCTCATACACATGTAGCAGCATGGTCACTGCGCATATGCACACCATGTGTAGCTACTTAGGCGAATTATGGGGTGGTATTTTCCCCCTCAGAACCCTAACTCCGTTCCTTCCGATCCTGTCCTGACCACACCCATCCTTAACCCCACCAACCATATATACGTAACGTATGTATGTATGCTGGGAATCCATGACACTGGCTGAAGGAACTTGGAAAGCTCAAACACCCCCCCCCTTAGGGAGCGAATGAAGTACGTGGCCTCCTTTCCTTTACAGACACTCTCATTCCGCTAGGCCCCTTTGGAGAACCCAGACCGTTACCTTTCTGTTCACTCTCATTCCGCTGGGTCTCCTTGGAAAGCCCAGACCGTTATCTTTCTGTTCACTCTCATTCCATTGGATCAACTGGACTCATTCCGCTGGGCCTCTTTGGATACTCAGACCAGTTCCTGTTCACTTTCATTCCGCTGAGCCTCTTTGGAGAGCCCAGACCGACCTGATCTTATCATATACACTAGGGTGTATTACTGCCTCAATTTGAGGCCACTTGCATGTAAGTTAAACATACAACACCACATTTACACTAGTGAATGACTTCACGTCGGGTAAAACACCTGATGTAGTCTTTTAGTTACTCCATTGCATATAAAGTTCTTGTCTAAATTCTACCAATCTCCGGGGTATCAATTAAACAGCGCAACGGGTATTTGCCAAGTTTGTTGTAATTGATTCTCCACCGACACACCGCATACCGACTCACAGAAACACGCTTACACCGTGAAAAATAAGTAAAAAACCGAAATGTAGGAAGCCGACAGGTTGAAAGCAGTAAGCCACAAGCCCGTATTTTGGTCACCCATATTCGTAGAATACGAACCCAGTAAGTAACAGTGAGTATTGAATTACAATCTCGCTAAACGTAATACACCGCTGTCCTGCCCGCTCACTTATCTTGAGATATCCAGAGGATAGCAAGATCCTGATTTAACATCTTTCTTAAATCACTTCAACCTGTTTATTAAACAGTGCTAAATACCAAATTCTCCCGAGGCTAAGAGAAAACTTTACTTCTTAACGGTCCTGAACCTGTATCCGATTCTGATCGCTTATCGCGATAACCCAGACTTGGAGAAGAAACCCTAGTCTGCCATACCTATAAAACGTTTAGTTCCGCTAGGTTTAACTACCTTATCATTGCTATTATTAAAACCGACCCCGAGTTAGAGCTACCCCAGGTAGTTGTTATTGATGCTGTCGAACCCAGAAGCGCAAGGAGCTACTAAGCGGCCACCACCGTACGCGTGTCCGCACCAAGGATACAATATGAAAGTAGGTATAAAGAGCGTTACCCTTTTTATCATATCGACGCACACCTGTTATCACCGTTATAACAACTGTAAATAATTCGGCCACCGATAGCTACCCGACAGGACCGTATTCAAAATATTTATTTATTTTGAATCATTTGTTTTAACTAAAATGCAACAATATAATTAAGGATTAGTTCCTTTGAATGTATTAACACCTTGCTAACCGTGTTTCCACAGAAAGCGTAAGGAGAGAAACGGTATGAAGATCACCACCGACCAATCTCTGTACCAAAAGGCAGCGAATCCACCAGGTCCCACTCCGATAAAAGCGATTTATTTATTTTTGGTTTGTTTAAAATACCGTTCAGTGTGTCTATTTTGTTTCATTTGTAAGTTAGTTCTAAGTGTAAATATCTAGAATTGTAAATAATAGGAATAATATACGTTTAAAACCCTTAGTAGTGATCAACCCCAGTAGTAACAAACAATTCCCCTGTTTATTTAATTGAAAATCGGTAAAGCTAGACCGAGGAAAATTACAGTAAGCGGAAGCAGCTTATACAAATACCTGTTGGTAGTAAACAGATGCTCGTTCACAAAACTGATTCCAACTTAGATAAGGAGTACATATGTGTAAGTGGAACATAATCATAGGAAATCGTAAGGGAGTGAGAGAGAGAGAGACAATATACTAATATTTTTTAGGCGACGTAATCATCAAAGAGAGTCAATTGAATCTGCCGATTTTTGGGAAACAATTACTCATTCTTAGGAAACATGATTTTGTATAAAGCACGTACCCGTTTTTTGACCATTTTAAAGCTTTGTCGCTTATTTTGCGCTATTTTGACGTTTCTTTGGAGTCTTTTCGTTTTTTTACGTTATTTTACATTTCTTTGACGTTGTTTGGCGGTCTTTGTCTTTTTTTGGTGTTTTTTGACGTTTTTCTAATGTGCTCTTCAAATAAGTATCTGTTTTTAGGATATCAGGTACCTGTTATTACGAAACGACGCCGGAGTTGACGTCGTACTGACGAGTTACCACTGCTCAACCGCACTCATCGCTTCCGTTTGAGATATCTATTGGTACCAAACAGCTATCTATTTAAAGGAAACAGCTATCCGTTAGTAGCAAACAGTTGCTCGTTTATAAAACTGGTTCTAACGCAGATTAAAAATTTGCATGTGTAAGAGGAAAATCATCATAGGAAATACCATGGGAATGAGAAAAAGAGACCACATACTTGTATTTCTGTAGGCGACGTAAAGAAAGGTTATACTATTGAACTCTCAATCTTGCGCACTCGTTTTTGGGAAACAATTACATATTCTTAAATAACAAGTACTCAGTTTTAGAAAAGTCGTACCCGTTTTTCCGAAACAGGTTTTTTTATTAAACAGGTACCCGTTTCTTTTACCTTTTAAAGTGTTGCCGTTTCTTTGGTTTTTTCGTTTTTTGATGTTATTTTAGAGTTTTTTAAAGTTTTTGATGTTATTGATATTTCTTTAATGCGCTCTTCAAACAAGTACCCGTTCTTAGAAAATTAGGTAGCCGCTATTACGAAATGGCGTCTAGCGTGTGCTGCTTTAAAAAATATTCAATGTGATAAAGATAACAATACATCCTAAAATAGTGTTCAATCGACATAGCATCGAGCACAATAATAAATTTTCACTTTGTCAACGATTTTATAAAGGATATAAGACCTTTTGACTTTAAACCAAATATATACCAAAAAATGCTCATTTTATAAACACAAGATTTGGAGTAATTTTGTGAATTAATATCGAGTATTTAACCCTATTAACCCTATATTGCCAAATACTCGATATTATTTCCCGAATTTCATCCAAACCTGTAGAATCCGCCGGCTTAAATTTCAAATACCCTGAACCACGCAAAAACTCTTTAGAACAGAAGACCATATCTCTAGGCTCTAGTTCCGTAGAAATAAAAGGTTCATTGGCATTTTCAGATCAATTAACGAAAATGGTTTACAAAATGCTGATAAAGTCTAAATCTGTTGGAAAGTCGGCATTGATTTTTTTCTCGAAAACAATACTTTACTTGTGGTGCTTCTCGCATAAGAAAGTATGGTTAATGTTTAGTGTTATGTCAATTCTGATCAAATGAAAATGAAAAACAAAACGTGTTTTACAATGACCATGATGGGTAATTAATCCGATTGAGTTATACAGTAAAATTTGAAAAGTAATCCATATGAGTCTTGGTTAAATCTACCAGCTACAAACACATTCAGCTTTAAAAGCAGCATGTGTCAATGGCTATTCATTTTACAAATTTTTAAAATCTAAGTTGAAAGGATTATCTGTAATAATTAATTGAACCGTTATTTACGTAACTATTTCTTTGTGTACGAAGTAGTTAATTTTTTGTACCAATCCCTCCTTCTCTAGGGATAACTCAAGCATATTTATAGTGTCCTATAATAAACAATTAATCTGTCTTATAATTAAAACCAAGCTACAGCTCTTTTGGTGAGCACAACGATTGGTTTTCCTCGATACCCTCTACAAATTGTATACCGTAGAGCATAGTATTCCGCCATTTTATTGTGTCTTTAAAGCGTATTGCAACCGGTTGTGTACTATTAGGTATAGTAGTATTTCAATTTCCTGATGAATTATTGTGCAATAGATACTTACTCAAACAAAGTTATTAGAATAAATTAGCCGCTACTGAATAACCGTCCGTTGAGATTAATGCCGTATAAATTTATTTGGGTTAAAGAGAGCTCGTATTTATTCAAAATCATTCATTAATTACTAATCTTCAGTAAAAACACGTGTTTGTAAAAAGGTAAATGGTAAGCATTGTTTATATCCCCAACCGCCCTACCGTCGAAGATAGCTGCAATTTAAAGAAGATCTTCAGCCGTCATTTTGAGCTCTGGGCGTAATATTTGCTTTACTTTGTTACTAGGTGTACGCGTATGGAAGCCGTGAAAGTTCAGCATTAGCCCACAGACGCGCTGGACTGTGTTATTTTTTTGAAGGTGCTCGCGGCATTCCGTTTCAACCCATGGAGAGGAGAGGTCAACATCCGCATTTATGCCCAAATGCTAAGAAATCGGTGTATTTTTTAATGTTAAACAAAAACAAATGTGTTTTTCATTAATAAATCAAATGATTCCAAGCAAATGTAATTTGGGTAACGGCGAAAATTGACTACAAGCGTTATTAGTAATAGGCCAGTATGCATAAAATGTTTGGCCAAACTTGATAAAATGATTTTGAAACATCTAAAGCGACCAAGGGTTTATTACGTTTAAGTAATGAAAGAAGTTGCTGATTGATGGCTTTTCGATGACTTTAGACAAAATAAAAGTGCAATTGATTGGTGGCTAGGGGATCGCTTTTGTCACCTTTATATAGAGTGGGTTACTAGTTCGGAATAACATGTTTCTAAGACAATAGCTGGACCTGTCATCTTGTAAGAATCAAGCCTACTTATCATCGATTTTGGAAGCTTTTGCCGGAAATGAATTGGTTTTATAACGTATAAAGAAGACTTGGCACAATCACTGAAGTACGAGTTTGATGCACATAAATCCACAAAGAGATTGTGACTACCTAAAGTGAGCTACTACTGATGAAGATGTGCCAAAGTTTTTACTGATGGCTTTAGAAAAAAATTTACGACTCCCCAAAGGACATGTAGATAGTCCATTCCATTTTTATTGGTTGATCAAGTTTTTTACTTTAGGGCTGACAGTTTTGCAGATATTTCTAGCACCAACGTAGTCTGTATGAGTCTAAACTGGTTCATTTAATTCCAATTTGGTATACGATTCTTTTTTATAAAATATTTTATCAATACAAGCTCTATAAAAGGCAGGTTGTGAAAGAGAATGACCTATACGATTTTGTCTTTTGGGATTGTGTAACACTATGTCCATGAGGAGTGTAATATTCGAACACAGAACCCACTTAAACCAACATTCAGTCATGGGAAAGTCGCAAGAAAATCTTGTAGATCCCTCCATTTAACTGAATTAAAATACCACAAGGTTCTATCAGTACTGTGAACAACGGAGGAATTTCAGACAGTAGAATTTATTTCTATTAGACAATAGAGAGCTGACTAACAGTACAGTGTTCCTGAACAGGCTAAGATTTGCCTAACATGATAAAGCACTCAGAAACACCGGAAGGGTTTAGTGATATGGTTAGGCTCCCGATAAATGTTTATGAACCTTACCTACCTTAAATTTGATTAAGTCAAAGTTTGAAGGAAAACAGGAACTGGGTAGTTCATTCCAAAATTTTTAGTGCATAATTATGGTGTAAAGGCGTGTAAAGGTACTAAGGAGTGTATTTCGTAGGCACACTTGCCGTGGTAATAGCGATAGAACAAGGAATGAACCGAAACTATTCTTCTATGCTCAAGAGACTGTAAGTCAGGAGTCAGACACGGGTCATTTATAAGCCTTATAGGTCTTTTTTGGGACCCAGAGGCCGGGATAGTGTTCCAGATGAAGTCGAATATGGGCCTTACATAGTAAAAGGAGTTGTTGCGATGTTTACAGGCAAATGTTTTGCTGACTGACAAAAAGTGGCCAACCCATGAAAAGTTCGATGATACGGACATCCCTAACATAGAAATAGACTTTGAAAACTTGAAATCTAAGCCATTCATATCTACAGCAGGGAATGATCGGTCTTTCTTGGCGGACACAAGGCAATACTGGGTTTTATCGGTGTTGAACGTGAGTAGATTTGTCTGCTTCCCCATTCAAGGATACGTTCTAAGTCACTGTCATGCTGCCATTTTCACTTTAACGTCCTGACTAGACTTATTGTTGTGCGAAAACTAAGAACTACAGTTTAGAGTGCTGTCGTCTGCAAAGCAATGGATTGGGTTAGTTGTTGAGGAGATGTGGTCATTTTGGTATAGCAGCTATCACTGATCCTTGGGGTACGCCCGCGTTACTAATGGTTTCTTTCGAAAAGAAGCGATTGATAACAACGCATATACGTCTTTTGTCAAGAAAACTGGAGATGCAATTGATGAGCGTATCCCATAATCCGAACGAGGTGCTTTTGTGGTGATGCATCAGATCCAATTGATGAGCGTATCCCATAAGCCGAAGGAGATGCTTTTGTGATGATGCATCATCACAAAAGTCCTATTAAACCATGGTTGGGAACGGGCACGACCTACGTGATTACGTTCTTTAGGAATGTATAACTCAGTACCCATCAAGATAACTTCAGTTATTGAAAGAGTCTATTCTCTGACTAAGGTAATCAAAAATATCTTGGAGTTATCATTGGGAGACCTATACAAACAACAGTAGAATTTCACAAATTGGGGCCCAGAATGTTTGAACCAGATCGTGTCAAATTTATTGTTTTCCAAAGTGGACATCTTACAACCTACGTCGTCCTTGGTATACGCATATACTCCACGTTTAAGGCTGGTATAGGTTATATCTAGGAAACAGCATTAATATTCGACCTGATACCACGTATGATGCCGTAGTGTACCCGAATGTCGATACTTTCGATGACCGAGGTCGCTTGAGTCCTGCCTTCCCGGGCTTCTGATGGAGGCAGGATTTTATTCCTGGCAGATATTCCTCTTCTTAGTCTTGACTTTGGCGATGGAGAATTTAAAATATAATGTTATAATTGAACTTAAAATTAAATATAGTACCAAAAATAAAAGTTGAATTAAGTGTTAAGTTTGAAATCAGAGAAAAATGTTCAAAAACTTACTTGATAATCTGCAGGCTGTACCTAGATTTTACACTTGCAGAGGATTGTTTCAATTTGCGGCTCTGCCATGCATACTCACATCTGTTGTATTTTATATTTGTGTCAATACGATTTTATGTGTTTTAACAATCATATCTGGCATGGATTTAAAGGAACCGCATTTTTTCGTAGAATGGCAATGCCATAGCGATCCTAAATATGATTTACGCGCCTTTTTTTATCTAAAGAGCTATTTCACACGTTACAAAAATTCTAGGGGTTAGATTATTATTATTATTGTTTATTATTAATATACAAATCAATAAAAATCCGTTCAAAAACTTCGTGCTTCGTATTTAAATTAGATTGTTTCCTATGCGACTCGCTGCTATTTATTTGAGAAAAGAAAAAGTATTCAATATTTTTAATTTAGAATTTCAATTATAAATTAGAGCTAGTCATTTGTTTATTTAATCTATTTATTGCTCTTTTTATATTTTGGATTACGGGTTCGATCGAGTTATTTATTTTTATTTAAGCTAATAAAATGATTCTTACCTCAATGTTTGCGTTTGGGTTTGTTATAAGAAGGTGTTTATTAAAAAGCTGTACATTTTTATGAATCGTATCTGATATTTTTCCTACAGTTGCAGTTACGTATTTATGATTATTTTATACCCCGTGCTACCGTTGTATAGAATAAGCTATTTTCTTAGTTCTCCTAATTCCTTGTTATTGCAAAATTCAATGCTACAGAAATTCTAAATGTTATTTACGCGCCTAGATATTCGCTGTAGATGCAAACTAATCTGGTTTGGAAAAAGTATGATCATAACATATTATTGGTCAATAATCAAATTTAAGTACCTCATGCTTTTCTACTATTTTAATCCACGATATGAGAATTATTTATTTATGAAAAAATTTCATTAGCAAAATGTATGAACATACGTTTTGTTGGGCAAACACGAAGCAATGAATTTCTATACAAAGCAATATAAGCACAATGGGAGAGGTATCAATAAAATGAAATATAATGGGTCATAGGACAAAAAGGAGAAGATAGATAGTGTTAGATAAAAATGTAAAAAATGTAAATAGAAATTGTAAAACTAGAATACTTTGCAACATAGTAAAAAATGAGCAAATAAAATAAACTTACATATAAGCACAATTTTTTTTTGGACTGGCACCAAATTTTGTGATTTTATATTGTTAGGCACAACTATTAACCCACCGTGTTGAAGTTTTTTATTTGTGAATAATTTTTGTTAGGAAAATATTGAATGCAAGATTTTAAATTATTATAAGTTTTGTAAGTAATCAACTACAAATAAGGCATCGTGAGCGTGAGCACCATGTTGTTGATACCAGATGCTTACATTTTAATGATAGGTCATCCAAAAGGTCTTCTAACGTTTGTAGCATTTCTAAATGTAGGTATCTTATATGGACAAGATGACGTTCCTGCTTGCAATCCCAGATTAGTAGAAGTGAAAGAAATTTTTGATTTACACTTTTCATTTGTATTTGCATTCAGAATTATTTCAATTTTATTCAGATTGAGTTTATCTCGAACAAAGGTATTTTGCGTTAATTTTGTTTGGCGCTGTACAGGGACGGCCTAAGAATTTTCTTACAGCAGAGGCCATTCTAAGAAATGTGAAAGAAGCTGTGTTGGAAGGGAGCCAGACCTCCCAGCGTGGATTGGTATTGCGTCCCGTATTTGAGTGAATGTATCGTAGGTGGTGGTTAGTGTGGGTGATACTTAACTAATTATGCACCAAAAGCTCGAAAATTAAAAGCAGTAAACTGTTTTTGCGGTCTATTGAATTTTGTGAGCGACTGCCCTTATGGTGTTGGATCGCTTAACGGACAGGCCACGTCAGGGTGGGTTTCTTCACACCCTGATTTAAATTAGAGGACATATAGCTCTCGGATGTATCGTAGTGGTGGTATAACGGCACAGGAATGTTTGTGTAATTATTATTGTACTATTTATGGTCAGTGGAGCTTATCCTCTTTCCACCACACACCGTTAGTTAAAGCTCCTGAGACAAGTGCTTGAGAGAGTGTGTTTTTTTGTGTTGCATGTTTGCAACGGATGTTATGCAATATTGATTGCAACGTTTCACATAAATTCATACTTATGTTTTTGATTCAAAAAATGAATGAATTAGTAAACACTATTCGTATATAAGCATGAATCCCATAACAGAAATTCATACATTTAAGAATTAGGCGACGCCACCAGAAAGGGTCAATAAAATGAACACTAACATTGACAAAACTTATAATATAATTAGAATAATTAAACTGGGTTGATAAGTTGTACTTTGTTTAGCACAAATTACATAATTGGACGTATAACTTTTGCGTTCTATTTCACTTTTGCAAAAATATGTGCCAACGAAACTACTTTTTATGGTGGGTTTGAAACTTGAACAGAAAATTAATTGAAAAATTGATATTGTAGTCGATTAAAAAGCATACTTCAAATATATTAGGTCATATAAAAATCATTCCACATTAGTTTTAATGAATTATTCAGAATTTTATGTTAATTTACGCATAAAATGGAAGGAAAGTATGTAAAACTTAACTAAGACCATTTAAAATGTGGGCTTTATCATACTTCATTTCGAGATTTAATATATTATTATGCATAAGCAGATAAGATGTATGAAAGAATTTTTTAGTGAAAACACGGTAGTCTTCATTTACCTTTGAAGCGAAGCAGCCGCGTTTTTTCCGTTATCATTTAGTAAAACTAGGTTATATGTAAGTTTACTGGTGCTTATTTGTTAATGAAAAAGATGCCTAAAGATCATATAAACAAATCTGACCAAAAATAATAAATATTAAGTCATATATTCAAATTAAATATGTGAATGTTGGCATGCTAAACTTAAAAACATACTAAAATGCTAATATAATTTTAAAAAGGGTTTCTTAATAATAAAACCTTATGATTTAACTTATTGTTAAGAAATATCACATCGTTATACATCTCAAGGCAATGAAATCGTATTGTATTTCAAATAACTACAAGTGTGGAAAGATTATATTTAAAGTACAGTTGGTTTTACTTCCAGTACTAACATAAGTGATCGACTATTTGATGAAAACTATCTAAGTTAATAGGATATTGGATCGTTGAATATACTTGCTGATTGTCCAGGAACACAGTTAACGATGCGCGAATAGTGACCAGATGGATTATATTATGTGAAACGACTCATAACTAAGAATAGTTTAAACATTGAGTTAATATTTTAATAGTTCAGCAGTAATATGAATTTTGAATTTTATGGTATGCATATAATTATGTAGAAGTATATAAATTGTGGTTATATTTGTACTTAACAATCCCACTTAATGTACCTTAATATACCTTTTCTCTCAATAAAGATTCAAAAGTTACATCACAAACTTGTCTCCCAACGTGTCGGCATAGATGTACCAACGAGCTACTACAATTTGTTGCCCGATGTGGTGGCGACAGATTATGTAACACTTTTTTCATTCCCGTGCACTATACAAAGTACAGTAAAGGGAAGGTATCGCGATCTCACGCTTTTTAAGGGTCTTCTCGTTTTGAGGGTGTGAATCTATTTGTACCATATTTGGCATGCCGTCTGTGTATGTGTCGGTGTTTGTGTGTGCGATTGTGTGTGTTTGTGTGTGTGTGTGTGAGTGTGTGTGTGTGTGCGCGTGTGTGCACGTACGTGCGGGTATTTGTACTGACGTGAGTGTGAGCATGCATGCATGCGTGTGTACGTACGTGAGTGTATGCGTGAGTGTGTGCGTGTGTGCGTGTGTGCGTGTGTGCGTGTGTGCGTGTGTGCGTGTGTGCGTGTGTGCGTGTGTGCATGTGTGCGTGAGTGCGTGTGTGCGTGTGTGCGTGTGTGCGTGTGTGCGTGTGTGCGTGTGTGCGTGTTTGCGTGTGTGCGTGTGTGCTTGTGTGCGTGTGTGCTTGTATGCGTGTGTGCGTGTGTGCGTGTGTGCGTGTGTGAGTGGGTGCGTGTGTATGTACACATGATAGCGGACAGACTGTTTGAGCTAGTGTGTTGAAATCTGTCATGCGGCTATTATGGCAAAATCGTTGATCCGTGTAAGCTTTTGCAATGTGTAGGACCACCAGAAGTATCTGTTAACCTACGCAGTTTTCAAATTTTTCAAATAAACTAATCTATCAGTTTGAAGTTACTTACACGCATGAAAGTCGTTGAAAACCATTTATATATATATATATATATATATATATATATATATATATATATATATATATATATATATATATATATATATATATATATATATATATATATATATATATATATATATATATATATATATATATATATATATATATATATATATATATATATATATATGTGTGTGTGTGTGTGTGTGTGTGTGTGTGTAGTACAACAAACCTGAAATACTATAAGAAATTTATTGTTCCTTTTATTTTAGAATAGAATTAAAGTGTTGAAGGACACGTAAAAATGAAATAAATAAACCTCAGTTTCATTTTTGCATTTTGCATGTTTTACTATCCGTCAGTACCTTTATGGTATAGGTTTTGTTTGTATTTCTATTTAGTAATAAATAAATATATGACGTTTGCACAATTAAATTTACAATTTAATGATCATTAGAATTTCATACTTTGTGTCTTAAACTGAAGGTCATATAAAATCAAATTTGAATCTTAATGGTAAAAAAATTGTAATCAGGGCTAACAAATTTTTATTTGGTCTGTTACTTGATACATTACACGCAGGTTCGGTTAATTAATTAATCCCTAATTTATTCTTAAACAAAAAAGGAGTTTAGCACATTATTCCGTGTATTAATTAATAATAAATATTAATTCAGTTACTTTTATTAATTCAAATTCGAATCAATATTTGATATGTATCAGAGATCAATTTAATAAAATCAATAAAGTTAGAAAGTTAAAACAGAACTTCATATGAACCGATAGATTTATATGACTTTAAAAATTGAAAACTACACCATTTCAAGTAGTAATTCAGAAACTGTTAGATGAGTTTAAGAAAGCGTAAGTTATATTTCAGAAAGAGTAACTTGTTATGCAGGAAACGTAACCTGTAATACAGATTAATTAATTGTATTTCAGAAAGCCTAACATGTAATTCAGATTAATAAATTGTTTTTCAAAAAGCGTAACTTGTTATTTAGATTTGTAAGTTGTAATTCAGAAAACATAACATGTAATGCAGATTAGTAAAATGTAATTCAGAAAGCGTAATATGTAATTTAGAATTTGAAATATGGAATTGAGAAGGCGTTGATTGTAACTCAACTTAAATTTTTTAGCTTCGTGACTGTCATTGTTGAAAAATATATTTCAAAATTTACACTTCATTTTTCGTAAAATGAATCGGAAAGATAGTTGTAGAATTTGTCAGGTTTCAATGCATCGTAATGCAATTGTACAGTTACAACCTTGTAAACATATTTTACACTCAAAACGTGCCGCGCCAATTATCACAAATATCGATAATCAAAACTGCCCATTATGCCGAGTTTTATTGATTGGAAGTGAGGTTATTCAAAGGAAACGGTATGTAAATACATAAACAGTTTTGTACGTAGAACAAAAAACATAATCAGCAAAACAGAACTATAGTGGTTAAAAATGCTAACAAAGGAGAAGACCGGATAACTCTGGCCAAGTCACTAGCCTTTGGCTATAAAACAGCTATTCATTGGCTTAAATCTGGTCAGAGTAAAATGTTACCTAAAGGAGGCATTAAACCAAAAAGTCTATCAGAGGTTGAAATTGATGAAATGATATCCTGAGTAGAGCAAGGCAACGGCTGCACTTTAAAACTGTTAAAAGGAAAAGTTTTACAAAATTTTCGGAAAGTTCTATCAACGACTACAATAGGAAATTATTTGGAAAGCACGATGTTTACAATTAAACAAGTGCATTACCAACCAAATACGAATAAGGAAAACGCAGAGAATATTTATTAGCTCTTAATTATTTTATAAGAAACGGAAAACAAATCGCTTGGTTAGATGAAACTAATTTTAATTTGTTCTGCCGCCGTGCGAGAGAACGGACTCGATGTGGCGCCGCCAGAGCAGTTCAGAAGCTTCCTGCTCCAAGAGGTCTAAATATTCATTTGATTGGGGCCATACCGGTTGCAAGTGTAGTTGCCATGGAACAACGAAGAGGTTCTTACACATCTAATTTAACCAATGCTTGGGTAGCATCATTATTACATCAATGGCAAAATCTTGGAAACCAACTGCAAGATTTGGCCATTGTTTTGTGATAATGTACTTTGTCACTCAAGACTACAAAATGTTTTGGATGGAACGTGGGCTACACTTTTACAACTGGCACCATACTCCCCAATGCTCAACCCGATTGAAACTATTTGGTCCAAAATAAAATCTTATGTAAAAACAACCCTTCGAATTCCTCCAGTTGTAGGCCGTGGTATTGGAGAGTAGAGACTCCTACGCCTGGAAGGCATCATCAACCACACAAGAGAAACAATTGTTGGGGGTGGTTGTGGTAGAGCTGCACAACACAGTACCACTCATCAGGCTACAGCGTTTGCTCTGGAAGATATGATTCTAGGACAATAGTTTGAATATTTGTATTATTTATGTTTGTGCTAAACATATATTAAGTATTTTTAAGTTCATGGTATTACCTTTGTTTTGTTATTTAATTTTGTTTATATTTAAATTCAATTAAAACAAAAATTAAATTTAAGAAATTTTTTTATGATATTACAGTTTTATAAAAGTTGAAAGGAATGGTTTATTCATCCATTTCTTTTAAATTTTTAATTTTATTGATATGTAGAATAAGAGTTTTTTAAAAAACTATTTTATATTACAAATAATTTTTTCTATGTAAAAATAATTTGTAAGTATAATCTACTGATCATATGTAATAATTTTCAATAAATGTAATAACAAATAGGCACTAAACCAATATTATCTGAATTACATATAACGGTTGCTTAATTACAAATAACACTTTCTGAAAAACTTATGATTTCTGAAAATCAACTGTCATTCTCAAATACAGGTTAGTAGTCTGAATTACATATTACGTTTTCTGAATTACATCTTACGCTTTCTAAAATACAATTTTCTGATCTGAATTACAAGTTACTATTTCTGAAATATAACTTACGCTTTCTTAAGTTCATCTTACACTTTCTGAATTACAACTCGAAAAGGTGTAGTTAAGAGGTTGATTTTATTTAGTGTTAGCATATTATCGATACATTGGATTTTCAATAGCAATATTAAATA
>JARFJB010000902.1:5380000-5525000 GCA_036346205.1 Vesta saturnalis | reverse complement strand
GTATTCTCAAGAGCCCTTAAACTACGTGAACTTTATATACCAATTTCCAGAATATTTAGTTGCCTTTAAACTATACGTGTCGGCGAAATACAGTTAATACACTCGCTTGTGCGCAATATCTACGCTTCTGAAATTCAATTAATCTAAATTATATCGAAAGTTGCTCTTAATTTACGTTTCAGACTTTGTTAAATATTAACAACGTGTGCTTTAATCTCCATGTATTTGGGTATGCAGCAATATTATAAAGAACTCGTTTTATTTATTACAATTCGCTAAATACCAGAGTATCGACTAGGTTGAACAGTGACTAAACAATTCCTCTAAATATTTTTAGTGTTTATTGAAAAGTTACTGTTAGCGTATGTTATGAATAAATGGAATAATTCACAAGTGATGTTATTTGGTCAACTATCTATTATTTATTCGTATCAATATCGACAGACATAATTAAATTATTTATTCAACGATATATATATATATATATATATATATATATATATATATATATATATATATATATATATATATATATATATATATATATATACATACATACAGGGTGGCGCATTAGTGTCCCATATCTCCTTTATTTAAAGAGATACAAAAAAAAATTAAATACAAAAGTTGTAAGATATGTTCTGGTGCATGTTTTAAAAACATTTTTAATTATACAGGGTAGATCATAAGTAGAGAGCGGATTTTATGCACTATAAAATGCCGAAATATGTGCATATGTATTCACTTAAAAACCTTAAAATATGCATAAAAAATGCATTATTAATTCAAAATATGCAAAATATGCATAAATATTGAGTCTTCTATTTACCTGTGTTAATTCCAAATTATAACATTAATATGTAAAAAAAGTATATATGCTTGTAATTTTTTAATAGGAAAAAGATAAATTGCATACAAACTTATTATTTAACATTCAAAATTATGTGTTATTTAAAAACTACATATTTACTTATACACTATACATTTATAAAAACTGCACCCTGTCATTACTACTTACAAAGCAATTATTATTTTAACATTATTTTAAAATTATGTGTTATTTAAAAATTACATATTTACTTATACGCTATAGATTTATAAAGATTATACCCTCTCATTACTATTTGCAAAACAATTTATGACTAAATATTTTTCCAAGTTTTCGGGCAGAAAATTTTGGCGTCTGTCCGATAGTATGTTTTTGTACAAAGAAAACTTCTTTCTACATCCACAGAAGTTATGGGTGCATATTTTAATGCGGCTAATATGGCCAAATCTAAATTTATAACAAGATCATTGGAATTTTCCTCAAGTTTCAGAACTTTATTAACTTTTAGTAACAACTGATATCCACTGTTTTTTTGTAAAATTTCATTTAATTTATTAGAAATAGTTTTACCAATATTTCCTGAAACAGCAGAAATCAGCTGTTGAAATTTATTAATTATTTGCATAGATTCATTTAATGACAATGCTTCCGTTTCTAATTTAGCAATGGTTGAACTTACAAAATAGTAACTTGCTTTTATAAATACCAGCTCATTGCGCAATTGTGTTTTCTTTAAAATGGATTGAGCTTTTTGAACGTAAGTACTTGAATTATCAGAAATTTCTAAAACTAACTCCTTTATTTTTTCCAAATGATCTGCATAAAAAGAGCTGCATTTAACCAAGTACCCCAACGCGTAATCACAGGCTCTGGTGGTAGAGGAATATTAGGTAACTTTTCTTTGTACAATTGAATTCGTAACGGAGCTTTTAAAAACACTTTCTTTATACTACTTATTAAACTATTTACGAATGGAAATTGATTACGAATTGGTTCTGCTACTCTATTAATACCATGTGCGAGACATGTTACATGTATTAAATTTTCATAAAATAATTTTAATTGCTGTCCAGCTTTTACCAAATACGGTGCTGCATCAGACAGCATTAAAACTATTTTATCTGTTGCAACAATATCAGGAATAAAAAATTGCATGAAAGCTTCGTTTATAAAGCGAACTATTGTTGCATGATTGGTTTTCTCAAGAACTTTGGAAGCGATTAAATATGATATACTAGACTGCGCCTCACTTAAATAACCAATCATTAAATTTGCAACATATCGCCCGCAACAATCTGTAGTTTCATCTACTATAAAATAAAGATATTTATTTTTTGTAATTTTCTTTATATGCCCCACAGTTTCAAGATATAAATCATTAATATACCTTTTTCGAAGCGTGCTTTCATCTGGCACTTGCTTTTTACTATTTTTTTCTAAAAATGACCTCAAACTAGGATTTTACAATTTCTTTAATGGAATATTGGCTTTAACAAGTGCACTACACAATTCGAAATTAAATTCCTCTTGTGCATTTCTTTTGGCCGTTTCTTGAAACAACGACTGGCGCAAAGGTGTCTGACAAACTTTTGTTTTCTTAATTGTTTCTAATTTTCTTTTATGAAGAGAGGTTTCAATGTGCTGTGTAACTTGAGATTTCCTTTCGCACATGATCTAAGGAAAAATTAATTTTAAAAATAAGTATCTAATTGCGTTTAAATACTGATAAAACGGTGAATTCAATAACCTACATCAATTGATAAGGGTTTAATTTCCGAAATCAATTAAAAATATGTAATGGTACTTACTATTTTTCCACAGGCTATTCAAAACACTTTTTCATCATCCAGACGTAGCTCGGATATATTTTCTATCCATACTTGAACTAAACTATTTTTAACTTTCGGCATCTTGAAGTTTAGTTAACAAAGCCGTACCATTCAGTTACGTCTTCGCCCAAAGAATATTTAAAATTTTGCATTTTGTCCGTTACTCTCAAATTATTTTCAAGAAGGATTAACTAACTAAACACTTACCTTGAAAAAGTCCAAATAACTTTAACCCTTGATTGAGGGAATTCCCTCAATCAATGCTTTAACTATCTACTTAATCTACATAATCCGGAAATATTAACGTTGCACTTAACTGCAGGTAATAATCTTTCTTTAAACCTGTCTTATTCATATAAAAACACATTTCTTAGTTAGACACAATAACAAAATTTAAAATAAGTTAGAATAACGCATTTTAAAGCGAATTTGGAAGATATAGAAAAAATGAATAAAAAGGCAAAATATGCATAAAATTGATGTATATGCAGTATTTGGCGAAATATGAAAAATTTGCATAAAATTGCAATATATGCAGTATTTGGCGAAATATGCAAAATATGCAAAAATTAATTAATGTCAAATGATTGCATTTAGTGCAATTCGTCTAAAAACAAAACGATATTCTTCAAATATAAAAAATAAACGATATGCATTTTGCATAAAATCCTCACTCTAATCATAAGAGACGTAATTTTACATTTTTTTTAAATAGAAAACCCTATATATTATTACATATTTAGATTCTACATACAATTTTAGACACATTCTATGTATAATCTCCTACACCTAAGTCTAACCGTTTTTTACAAATTTCAAATTTGTTGTCAAAAATGACGTTTGCAGGCCAAAACATAGGTGGAAATCTTTTCTAAACGAAGCCTTTACCAATTAGTTATGGTTGGATTCCTTGGAAATGGGGACCTACTCTAATGGGCTGTATTAATATTTTTGTAATACATTCATACAGGGTGATCAAAAATGGACAATAAGAAGTAGATTCAAAAAAACCTATAAAGTCATTTTTTTTTAATGGAAATCCCCTATTTTTTTAATTCTATCTTATTTAACATTAAAAATAAGGGTGACTTTGTATAAGAGTGTATAATCCAAAAAATTGTAGTTTTTGAAATAATGACTATTTACCATTTTTTTATTGTAAAAAGGCTATACGGCTTTCAAGTTTTGTTGTTAGTTAGCCGTGACGGCGAGGCGTGGCGTATAAAAATAATAGAGATCATCAGAAACGTCATTATTTATTGTCAGTTGATAATTTGTGTGATGCATTAGTGTATTTTATAGCAAATTGATTTAAAACTTGAATTAAAATTGTAAATAATGAATTTTTCGCAAGCCGAGATGGTTGATATGATTTTTGTTTTTGGAGTTAGTGATAAGAATACGCTCTTAGCAAGAAGACTGTATCAACAACGATTTCCAGAGAGACGGCAACCTGAAAGAAGGGCTTTTGGAGCGTTTTGAAAGAACTGGCAATGTGTTATATGAAAATAATACTAGGGAAAAACGTGCACAGACTGAGGAAAATCAATTAAATGTACTATTAACAGTTATCGAAAATCCATAGATTGGACAACGACCCATTTCTCAGCAGGTTGGTGTTGAACGACGTACGGTACAACGGATATTGAAGTCTCAAAAAATGCACCCCTATCACATTCAATCTACTTCAAGAGCTGGTTCCACGACTGGAATTTTGTGAATGGGCTCAAAACAAAATAAACCAACAAAGAAATTTTGTTCATTTGATTTTATTTACAGATGAGGCCACATTTCACAGAAACGGAAGTAAACAGACACAATTTTCATAACTATTTTAGCGGAAATCCACATTTTGTCAGATATACTTCTCAAACTGGATGGTCTTTAAATGTTTGGGGAGGTGTTGTCGGTAATCATGTAATTGGACCATATTTTTTTGGTCAACGAGTAACAGTAGAACTATACTTAGACTTTCTGCAAAACCATTTACCTAATTTGTTGCGTCAAGTGCCACAGATACGCAACAAGAAATATGGTTTCTTCATTATGGGGCCCCAGTACATTATACAGGTCCGATAATAACTTTTTTAAATGCTAGATACCCAGAATGTTGGATTGGGAGGTGAGGGCCTGTTGCTTGGCCTGCTAGATCCCCAGATCTTACTAAAATGGACTTTAGCATATGGGGGTACGTCAAAGAGCAGGACTATAAAATACCGCCTACAACAAAGGAAGACATGAAGATTAGGATTAGAAACTGTTTTCAAAACATTAGTGTTGAGATGTGTAGAAATTTAAGCAGCGAATTTGAGAGACGTATTGCATTGTGTATTCAAGAAAGAGGCGGACATTTCGAACAAATTAGGTAGTACGTATTTGACGTGTTTCTAGTACTTTTATCTGTATAATTAGTTACAGGTTTAGTTACATTAGAGATATTAAGTCTATGATTAGGATTAGGACATAATTTGTTGAATCAAAAAATATTGTCTTTACTTTAAGTTCGTTTAATAAAATAATTATTTATATGGGGTTCAATAAATTGTAATATTTCGATCTGAAGTGCTCGATTTTTTGTTTCGCCGCGCCCGCCGTCACTGCCAACTAACAACAAAACTTGAAAGCCGTATAGCCTTTTTACTATAAAAAATGTTAAATTGTCATTATTTCAAAACTACAATTTTTGGAATATACACTCTTATACAAAGTCACCCTTATTTTTAATGCTAAATAAGATAGAATTAAAAAATAGGGATTTCCATTTAAAAAAATGACTTTATAGGTTTTTTGAATCCACTTTTATTGTCCATTTTGACCACCCTGTATGAATGTATTACAAAATATCAATACAGCCCATTAGAGTAGGTCCCCATTTCCAAGGAAACCAACCATAACTAATTGATAAAGGCTTCGTTTATAAAAGATTTCCACCTATGTTTTGGCCTGCAAACGTCATTTTTGACAAAAAATTGAAATTTGTCAAAACGGTTAGACTTAGGTATAGGACATTATACATAAAATGTGTCTAAAATTGTATGTAGAATCTAAATATGTAATAATATATAGGGTTTTCTATTTAAAAAAAATTAAAATTACTTCTAAGCTTTTATGATCTACCCTGTATAATTAAAAATGTTTTTGAAATATGCACCAGAACATATCTTACAACTTTTGTATTTAATTTTTTTGCATCTCTTTAAATAAAGGAGATATGGGACTTTGTCACACTAATGCGCCACCCTGTATGTATATATATATATATATATATATATATATATATATTGAAGGAGAATTCAGCATTAAGGCTAAAAATGCAAGGTACTCAAGCATTAGTCTTTTTTTTTTTTTAAATAAAATATTACCGGAAACATCTGTAGTGATCAACACACAACTTTTATGTCTGTAGTACGTTCCATTATTCCAGAGCCTATAGTGTTACCCTGTGTTACTTTATAGATGGCGTAGATGGAAGATACGTAGTAAAAATGGTTAGTATATGAATTGATTGACGTTATGACAAACTCTTGGTATCACTGTCGATTTAATGAAACATTCATGTAAATAAAATTTATTTCAGTGTGATTAGGTTTTTTGCATTAAATTAAATTTAATGTTATGAAATTGTAAAGTTTTCACTTTAAAAAATGGTTGCAGTTTTACCGCGTAATTTACTGACTCGCACTATGGGATAAAGGGAAAGACGAGACAGCTTTAATTTTACTAAAATATTACAGTGATGTAAGGTTAAATTTGAACGTAACGTTTGTTAAAGCTACATAAGCTTTTATTCATACTAGTTTAAAAATTTTGGGACTCCCTATATAATTTGAACTTCTTTAGAACGTGGCAACGCAGCTTTTCTGTGCGACACGTAACACATTGATTGGTTGATACACGACTTTGTCCCAGCCGTTTTTCTGTCAAGGTAGATTAACGTTATGTTTTTGATAACACGGTGTACTAGTGAATAGAAAAAATGCTTTGCATTCCTTAATTCTATAAATTGCATTACAATTATAATTTCTCAATGCTTCGAAAATTAATGGCGTCTATCTTGTAAAGATCCTGCGAATCCTTTACAAAAATTCTTATCCTAGTAAATAATTCCTATCAATCCTTATTTTCTAGTTATTTCCACAACTGTATTGTTCATATATGTTATCAGTTGCCATTCTATCCCCACTCTCTGCGTTTCCCCTATAAATACCCGACCACCTCGCATATATTCTACACTTTTAACTTTTAACTCAACTTTTACGTATACTTTTTACTTTGATACCAGACCTGTCACTTATTACTATTACCTTGCACTCATACCAGACCCACCTCCTTTATTGCACCAAAATCTGATTTACCTGTGCTGCCAGAGCATACCAACAATAACATCCTTAATTAAATAACCAAACCTGCCCTTTTCACACCGCAATCATCCACCACTTACATCCCTGAATCACATATTCTTATAACCACCCTTTTCGTAGTCACGTTCATTTAAAACGCCCTTGGCTACTGTTAGCACCAAGTCCGATATACAAACGAGCCTAAGGTAGGTAGTGCTTAGTTTGCCGGAGACGTCGCCGCGTATTACTAACTATTGCGACCACCAGAAATTCCCTACGCTTGGATACAACTACCCTCAACAAAAGAGAAAGGTATTGTAATTCATACTATCATCTTGACTGCATTTTGCACCGAGGTGGGCTTGTGAATTATTCAAAACGACGTAGTTTTTTCAACGGAAGTCTTGCCGTCGAACTTCCATTCAAATGAACCCCCTTGTAACCGAAAAACTCCTTTTTCCGTTGCCGGCAGTTAAGGCTCCGAATACGATTTCCCCTGTCCTTAATTACACTCAAACAACGTCTATTACTACCGCTAATCCTTACGTATACCCTCTCGTATCCCCTCATTGCTTAACTATCAACACTACCTGAGTATCATCATAATTAAATCCGATATTCCCTTCCCCCTGTATATGTACTGCGAAACCAGTTCAGCTCATTTCACTATCATCAAAGTACACATAACTGCTTTATACTTCATCCAGGCATACATAATTAATATCAAACTCCCTAGCTAATTCAAATAATAGCAAACTCACTCACCCGTTGTAACTTCCTGTGTAACCTCCAAATCACCTCAACAATATTGACGCACCCACATAACACACTTTTCTAATTAACATTTTTTTTTAAAACGTTTATTTCAGGCGTAAAAACATTTAGTAATAAGCTATTTTACAGTTACACCCGTAGAGGGCGAGATGAGCACGTTGGAAAATTGCCAGCGTCGTCCCTAGCGGCAGTAGGAATAGGATCAACCAGCTAATTTCTTCACACAGGATAGGTATGTTTTGCTGAATGCATAGTTAATTTTCTTTTGGTTAACCAGCTATCATTGAGAAACTTAAAAATAATGACTAGGAAACGTGATTATAAAGCACACTTTAAAACAAAGAAATTATAGAGTGGTTCTGGAAATCAACAGCGTTAGATTTACTTTATTGATTGCTATAACTGTGGTAATTGTATGTTTTTACTTTTACTGTGATGTTTTATAAGAAAGGAATTCTTGCAGATCTCTACAGCTTGACGGTGCCTTTTACTGCTTTTAATTAAGGACCTTCTGCTTTTTTAATTATCTTGAACGACATTACATTGATATTGAGTTTTTTGCAAAGGAAGGAAAAGGCCACGTATTTCATTCCCTCCACAAGCAGGACGGCGAGGGTGCTTGAGATTTTCAGGCTCTTTCAGCCGCAATCGTGGGTTCCCAGAATACATACATACATTACGTATATATGTATGGTGGGATTAAGTATGGGTGTGGCCAGGATAGGATCTGAAGGAACGGAGTTAGTGTTAAGAGAGGGAAATAATACTTTAGCATTCGCACATAGTGTGACCATGCCGCTACATGTTTATGGGGAAAACCCCCAGAAAAAACCTCATACAGGATAGACGGTAACCGGAATCGAACCCATTACCTCCAGAATGCTAAGCAGGTCATGGTACCACAACTCTACTAGCTCGGTTGGGGTTCTTGAATACTTCGTACCACAATGGGGCTCCACAACCTTTGTGTCCAGCCTTCCACGTCTTCGGACTCTACTTAATCTAAGTTGGTTAAAATTTTATTTAAATAGATACCAAGAGCAACGTTTTAAAGTCTCGTGCCTGACAATCATAATAGATATTTATGTATTAAGGGCATAATCAGAAGATTATGGCTCGAGGGAATGTTAAAATCCCGACGCGAAGCGGAGGACTTTTATGTTCCGGAGAGCCATAATCTACAATTATGCCCGTGGTACATACAATGTTTTATTTTATTTTGCACCATGAAACTGGAACAAAATTTTCAAAAGATTCAGCATTTTCGGCAAGTTTTTAAATGCAAATGCAGTGAAATAAAGTCGACAGTAGGCTAATTTGTTGTTACTAAGATACTGTGATATTGCTAAATTGTTGCTAAGGTACTGTTTGTTTGTAAATAATTTGCATTCTAAAATGGAAGGTGAAAACGCAAAAACTTATTCAGTGTTTGCTCTCAATCATGCTGCTTAGCAACAATGACATTTCCGTGCTATAAAGATCACATTACGCCCGCATTTGGAGGCGTATAAAGAACATTATGGTGGCAAAATAAAATAAAATACCTTACAAGTGCATTTTGTATTACTGTCTGCTACTAACCCATTGTGCACTGGAAAACTCTGTTATAAAGCTATTGCTATGTGTTTTCTCATATTTACAAATCCAGTAGTTTATAATTTGAATGAATTCTTGACCAAGATTTAAAAAAATTGCCCCAAAAATAAAGAGGACATAATTATCATTTTTTCTAACTTATTGACACGTTGTACATTTACTTATGATTTTTGAAATATACAAAAAAGAACGGTTTGCGAAGCTGGCTAGAGACTGCATAATTCTGACAGCTTCATGTTCACTAAGTATCATCGAAAGCATGGTTTTTCGTAAACAAAATGTGATGCAAACATTCCCATTCCGTGTTCATATATTGTCTTCACATAATAATTCATCAACTTTTTTTAAAGAATGGAGACAAGTCACCATAAATATTTTTCTTTTTAGACCAATGAGTGGTAGAAACTTCTCTTTCATGGAAAATTTTTAGCTTGGTAATGTAGAAGATGAGCACTTCTGGAAAACCAGCTGTTTCAGCTAGTCACACAACGCTGGTAATGGACGTCCGCATGACAGTTAGCTTTTCCTGATTGATATAAGAAGTTCAAGTGGTTACTATTTAAAATCATATCCCAAGGTACCAGCTGTTACCTGTTCCAATAGTTTGTTATCAGATGGAAAAGTAAAGCATCTATTATACAAAAACTGGTAAAATTCGTTGCTGCAAATAACAAGCCCAACACTTTTTTACCTCGTGCAGGGTATCGCTTTCAGGATCGTTAAAAGGTCTTGATGTAAATCCTTCTTTCCGATCCGGCTCAGCCAATAATTTTGCAATCCATAAATCGATATTACTCTTTATTTTAAGCTCTATAACTTTCTTGTACTTATCAACAAACTTTTTGGTGGCTACATCCGCATCTAGGATTGAATCGAAGGCATTTCAGACTCTTCTACCTTGCGCATCGTAATTACCGTCCTCAGTCAATTTTAGGTTACCTATCTCCTAGTTGCAGCATCATCTACTAATATGGGTTCAATGACATTGCAAAGTCTTTTACCTTGCATATAGTAACTATCATCCCAGGTTAATTTGATATTTGCAGGTGCCTGTAAATGCTATAGAGAGGTCTTCTTCAATACTAATGATTTAGTTATCATGCCTAGTATGACATGCTGCTTACGATGCATGCAACAGCCTTAGCCGTTCAACAAGTTCGCGAGGAGTATTCCAGTATACATACTCCTTCACTATTTGATAACTTCTTCATGATGCCGAGACCGAAACGTTTCGTGCTGATTAGCGGCTCAATAATCTTACGGTATTTAGACAACTTAGTGCCCATAATTGCTCCGTGAGGATCATGCGTTAGTTTTAGCTAGAATATCAACGTAGACCGGGTCATCCCTCTGCTTTTTCAATATGAGCAACTCGTATAGTCAGGGAGTACCTGCATGTGGCTCACCCTTTATAAGTAGATTAGGTCCTTCTATATTCATCGGAGGATCTCTGATAGCCTATTTATCTAAGTTTACATCATAATGAAGACCGCATATGTTATGAACTTGTTCTTGGTTCTCGCGGGTCAGTAATTCTGCATAGTAGAGAGGTAAAAGATCATATTGCTCTAAGAATACATCTGCAACGCCTGCGTGATCCAGTAGTCGCGTTAAATTAGTTGGTTCCACCTGCTCTTCCTCCTCTTCAACGGCATCTATTTCAGCAATAACGTCTGCTTCGACGAATCCCAATGCAACAGGGGGTCTAAAGGTAACAGGTGTTGGTTCTTCACCGGTTCCAACGAATGAAGGTGCAACGAGAGGTTTGGACTTGAACGTAGCATGTGTTGACGTTTCGGCAGGTACTTGCTTGAACTCTAATTTGACCGGTTCTACTTTAATTTCCGCGTTAGCGATTTGATTGAAAGAACCCACTATAGGTTTATATGCAGTTTCCGCTGAACGATATGTTTCAAATTGCCCTCTCTTAAATAATTAGAGCTTACGTTTTATTACGTTAGGGGTTTCCGTTAACTTCCGTTTAACCACCTTATCTCGAACATCCATTGCGACCGACAGCGTCTGAATGAGTATTATAAGTAGGTGATCTATGAATCAAACCCGCTTCAGTACCTCCCGTGTTCAAAGTCTTTTACAACGCATACGAAATCGTATTTAGTCTCTCAACATTGTGAGCGCATTGAGTTAAATTGATCGAAGATCATATCGGTACCTACATGCTTCAAATTTGTGCAAGGTTGTTTAAATAGCACAACCACGTTCACACTATTGCGAATTAAGTTCTTAGGAATCTTCGAATAGGTTCGACAAGGATAGGAGTCCAAGCTCGAGTGTCGCCCTATACTGAAATAATCGCGAATGATATCTTGATTGAGACCTGAGATATCGTCGAAGATCATTATAGAATTCTTAGCGATCGCTTCGCGCATGAGTAAATCTGCCTTATCCTTGAATACATTATACCTAATACCTCTTATCGGCCTAAATACATTCTCTAAGTATTTATACTTTGGCTTCTCAAGCGAATTGGAGCAAACGTGTACGTCGTTATCCAGAAATCGGGGTAACGGTAAGGTTCCTTTTGGGGAGCGACTAATTTTACTTCGGAATTTTCTTTACCCCCCCCCCCCCCGAACCGTACTAAGCTAGACGGTTTCTGTACTATCTGTATGTGAGTGGTGAAGCCTTTCCTTTTTCCTCCGCTTTCCATTTCAACACGTGACATAAATTTTGGCACCCTGAGGTGCGGGCCTCTATTAATCTCTCTTAGTCTCCTTCTGACAATTATTCATATCGTTTCATCGTTATCCAATTTTCGTTTACTAGTCCCCACTTTCAGTATGGCTGTAGTGCGGAAATTAGATGTCAATAGGTTATTTAAATCTGAACTTCAGTATGTGATTCAATCTAGAGGTTTACCCAGCGATATTGAGGTCGAACTTTTACGCAAATTAGTACGTAACGCTTTGAAATTAAACGCTAATAAATACCTTACTGTTGTGAACCATGATGTACCTTTTCTTGATGATCTTTCTGCTTTAACGTTAGCTGGAAAAGAACTTTCAGCTTCACTTTCTGACTTCACTGGTGATGTCTCTTCTGCCTCATTTTTACGCTTTAGCTCTCTCCTCATTCATGCAACCTAGTTCCAGTGAAGAAATGAAACAAAAGAACCGAATGTTAATAACGCTTGAACCTGTTAAGTCCGAAACAATCTAAAATTAGTAAAGTTTAAAGATCAACTTATGTAGAGGTTTCCCAATTGCCCTCTTCCAGTCCTCATGTTGACAAACCATCGAATGACAGCGAATCTGAATTCATCTCTTCAGATTCAGGCGAATTTCCTAAACAACCAACTCCCCATATTAATTCTCCTGCTATCCCTACTACTTCCTTCAGACATTTCCCGATATCTAAATCAAATCTGACTTTCTCCGGAGATAAAACTGCTACCTTACTTTCTTACTCGCCTAGAGGAATTACGTATTTCTCGTGGGTTATCTTCTCATCAGTTATATTCCTCCTGTCCGGAATTGTTGACCGGTAGAGCTCTATTACTTTGTCGTGCTCACAAAGCTTCCTTAACGTCTTGCAAAGACATAGTCTTTTTTCTAAAATCCTAATTTCTTCCAGTGGTGATGAACGAATGGATGAAATTAAGAGTCGTACTATGTAGACTTCTGAAACTATTGGTATTTATGTAGCCGTCATGCAACCTTGTTTCAACGCTTGATAAGCAGCTTCACTTATTCGTCGCAATCTTACTCCGTTTTACCAAACAGCCTTAGCTTTAACCGAAATCACCTCTATCTCACAACTTGTCTCATTTGGCAAAAAATTAAAACACATCAAACACAACATAGAAACCTGTAAACCTCCTAGAAAAACTTCTAAACTGCTCGAACCTAGCCTTGTATATGTTGACTCTGGTGATGACTCTTCACTCTTCATGCAATTTCTCCTATAAGCTCCCCCAAACCTACCTCTAAACCTATGCGTTGCTGGAATTGCTCAAAAATCGGCCATCTTTCTCCGCTGTGCCCAGAGTGACAAAATCGTCACTGTTACGGTTGTGCAAAACCGTGAAAACTAAACCAAAATGACCATCTTGTTCTCCATGTTCGGGAAACTATATAATATATGAATTCTATAACCGAGCAGAGGACTCCAGTCTATCTTTAATCTTGGAAGCTCCTTTTGCGGGGTTAGACGATAAAGAACGGTTCGTATTAGATTTCCTATTTGCTGGAGTCAGAAATGACAAACATTCTTATCTTAAAGTGTCGATATTTGGTCATACCTTTAAGGGTCTGTTAGATAGCGGTTCTCCCCGGACAATTATTGGTGCTCCTGGTTGGAGAATTCTGCAACGCTTCAACTTCTCTTAATCTTCCTTGGATATTTCTTCTTCTGTTCTTGCTAATGGTAGTCAATGCCACATTTTGGGTCAAACTTTGATGCGACTTAGAATCAAACACCGTCACTATTAACATCTTGGTTGTGCCAAAGGTACATCAACAGCTCACTCTTGGAATGAACTTTTGGAAGCCCATTAACTTTGTGCCATATTTCCGTCATGGTACTTGTCCTCTTTCTCCCTTGACCATTTAAACTCCCTCTCTGAATTGTCTCCTGTCCAAAAAACTGCTCTTCAGTCTCACATTAATGCTACATGTTCAAAATTCTCCTCTCCTGTTGGCCGTACTTCTCTCGTGGAACATCATATCATTACTAATGCTGAACCTATCAAACAGAGATGTTATCCTCTCTCTCCTGCATTACAAGAAATTGCCGATAAGGAATTAGATGAGATGTTAGCGTTGGGTATTGTAGAGCCCTCTACTAGCCCCTGCTCGAGTCCTATAGTACTCGTGAAGAAGGATGATAGCTATCGCTTCTGCATTGATTTTCGTAAAGTCAATCCAGTAATTCAGAAAGATGAGCATCCCCTTCCTTACATCTCTTCCATTTCAGATCGCCTGTGCGATGCTCGTTTCCTTTCGTCCCTAGAGATTCGTTTCGCCTACTGGCAAATACCTTTTTCTCCTTCTTCCAAATCTATTACTGCTTTTACGGTTCCTAATAGTGGCTTATATCAATCAGTTTACTCGTATGCCGTTTGAGTTACATAATTCTCCAGCTACGTTTCAACGTTGGATTGATTGTGTGTCAGGAGCAGATCTCGAACCCTACTGTTTCGCCTATCTAGATGACATCATCATTCCTACACCGTCTTTTGATAAACATCTTGAAGTGCTCCCTAAAATTTAACGACTAGTATCTGCTGGTCTTATTTTATGACCGGAGAAATGTAATTTCTGCCGATCTGAGCTAAAATACCTTGGTTACGTCGTAAACAAAGACGGTCTCTTGATGGATCCCGATAGGGTCAGCGCTATTCTCGATATTCATATTCCCTCTAATGTAACTTAAGTACGTCGTCTTGTTGGAATGGCTGGCTGGTACCGACGTTTCATTCCCAACTTCTCCTCCCTTATAACCCCCTTCACTCCCCTCACTAAAAAGTATGTTATACTTTCTTGAGCTGATTTTTCGTCTCCTTTTACAATTCAGACTGATGCCTCCCATTTTGTTGTTGGTGTCGTGCTCACCCTATGCAAATTCTCAAGATGAGAGCGTGATTAGTTATATTAGTCTATCACTAACTAAGGCAGAATGACGCTATACTACTACCGTGAAAGAGTGCCTAGCTGCTTTATTTGCCGTAGAGAAATTTAGAGCTTACGTCGAAGGGTCACATTTCACCGTGATCACTGATCATCCTCTAAATGGTAATCGCATTTATAATCCCTATTTTCAAAACGAAATAAAATTTCGATCACATTAAAGTTGTTACTTTGCAATCAAGTAGAGTGTAGAAGGGCTAACGTCTCGATGAAATCATCAATTGACTGGACAAGAGTTACATTTAAAAATAGCCCGCTTGTTGTGATGTGTTTTTTTTGTGATGCAATTTTCCCGTCGGCTTTCGTGTTTAGTCGTTTTTGGAGCGCAGTAAAAATTTAAGCAGTCCTTTGGATGATTGATTATTTAAAATTTAAGTGGGTAAAATCTAATGTGGCGAATTCTGGAAAATGTTGAAGGTAGTCTTGGGTTAGAGAGGCAGTGATGTAGACTCCCGTTATCGCGGCTCCGGCAGGGTACCCGAAATGTGTGTTGGGGGCAGATGGAATTTTCTTTCGTCTGTGCCGTGATGAAAGAGCTTTCGATTGGGGAGATTCCCCATTAATCCTTCAATAGAGATAGTGATTAGACTCGCCCATCTCGGTAGAATGATACAGCATAGTATACCGTTGTGAGTGATTGACAGTTTCGAGTGCAAAGAATGTGGTTACGGTGTTTCCTGCTAGTGCAAACCTAATTTCTTTTGGATGAATATCGCCGTTCTGGCGGATTATTTGTACAGAGATTCCGATTATATGTTTGTTTCAAGTATATAACTGGGCATGATAAAGAAAAAATTTGCTTTATGTAGTGACCCTTTAATAAGTTTTAAGTAAAAAAGTTATTTGTGTATGTATATTATTGTCAACCAAATGAAAAAGTGTTTTTTTGGTTTAAAATTTACCGTTAATGAAGGAATGAATAAAGGAGTCATTGTTTCACGTCGATTAAATATCAAAAGGTCCATTGCCGTGCCGTTGTGCAAAAGAGGAGGAAGTTTGATTGGTTATTTTGATGCTTGTGAAGGTAACTACATATTTTTTTGAATTTATATGTGTTGGTGATTTTAATAAAATATTTGTTTGTACTCATTCATTCGTACGTCATTTGGTGTTTATCTGTACTTTATTTTGATTTCGCTAGCTCAAATTACATATTCCCGATTGTAAAATTTATGTGTTCAACCAAGTTATTATTATTTTTACAATACATTTTTGGTGTTATTGACTTAAAAATTTAAGGTAGATACATTTGGGTTATCTGAGCTTGCAATACTCAATTTACATCAGTTTCATTAGAGATTTTACGATACAAAATTGTGTTCAATGTGTTTCGGACAAAATACCAATTGTTTATTATAATTCTAATTAAATTTCAATATATGTGTAGGGTTTATTAAGTGTAACCTTAATCTTTTCGCACAACGTTCGTATTACTGCGTTTATTCAAAATTTAAAAGTGTAGATGTTTTGGATTACATCCAGTTATTGAATGATTTACTGGTATTACCGAAATTGTAGGTTTACATAACTTTACAATGACGATTTTTTGTTGGTTTATTATTTAATTCAAGCCTTAACGTAACAATTTGAGAGATAATTAGTCATTCTGACCTAGTTGATATAGTTGAAGTTGAAGATACGTTCCAATAGACATACCGTAACCTAATTATAAAGTAAATGGGTCGTTGACCAAACATCTTGATTATTGGCATGACTGATTGTTTTGCGAGTAGTCGCAAATTTTTTGTGAAGTAATTTTTATAGTAGTCAACATACCGATTGTGGACGCGGTAGGGCCTGAGTTTTCCAAACATGTAAGCCAATTTATTTTATGTGTTATGGGGAAGCCCGAACTTAGATACTACATCCCGATATCTACGTTTAGTAAATTTTAGGATTTTATAAATTTTCGGTCACGTTTAGTTTTGTTGTGATGTATTTTTTGTTTTAAATTGAATAATTAATTACCGTATTAGTTTTTTGGATAGTTGAAACAATAATTCTGACGTTGAAGTTTATCGAAATGTTTAATGAGTTTTTAGTTTTATTATAGGAATTTCATGGGTTTTATATGAAGCTTAAGATTCTATTGAGCGGGTGGACTTTGTGTAAATACTTTTGGAGTAGAAATTTTGTAGAGGTGAGGGTTACATTTTGAGTGAACACTATGGTTTCCTGTTAGATCATTATTAGATCTAGTTCATGACGATTTCTCGCTGTAAATGACGAGTGCCCTTTTACAACATTAAGTAAGATCCCCGCCCACGCTAGAAGGCTGTGCCGTGCGCGCACATTACCTTTACGGGCTGATGCTCTAATGAGCATTTGTATAGTGGAACGTTGCTTTATTTGTGTAATTGTGACAAAAATTATGAAGCTATCATTCAAAGAAATGTATTTAAAAATCAAAATGCTATAATCGTATTAACTGCAGTTGTTGAAAATCCTAGTGTAAATATCAATAATAATTAACAACTAAAAATTACAAAAATTATGGCAAATGCTTAAATGAGCCACCATTTTGCCTAAGGAATATCCTAATCTATCATAAAATTCTTTTCTAGCATTGGCTTTATGTTCGAGCATTCTGCACTGTAAACCTGCAAACATTTCAGAAGTGAAAACCTCAAATTTCAATGTCCCCAGATATAAACAGTCATTTGGGTCAAGATTTCTAAATCTTGGAGGCCACTTAATTTCACAATTATTAAAAAAGTCTTCAACTTCTCGGATGTCGTGATCAGGGCAACCATTGATTTAGAACCAAATTTCTTCTTCCTCGGGAGCTATTTCTACTAGAGCCGGTAAAAATTACTCGCAGTAAATTCAAAAACCTACCCGCGCTTAGATTTTGCTCATAAGAACATGGTCCAATAATACGTTGATCGAATATTCCTGTCCAAACATTAATTTTTTGACGATATTGAGATCGGCTTTCAACAATAATTTCAGGCTTTTTTGTTGACCAAATCCTATAATTTTGCACGTTTGGTTCATTATTTAACGTAAACTTAAAGAGTCCCATTTTGGTTGAAATTGTTTGCGAACAAAGATAGAAAGATGCGGTTTTCGCGACACTGTTCTACTTTTTCGTGAAACGGAAGATGCCACAAACAGACATATCATAGTCATAATATTTGACAGGGCGAAATTGAAGATTTTCAAATTTTAAGCACCTCTCGTAACTGCTTTGCCGTGTAGGATATCGAAATGGTGAAAAGTGTGTCTTAAACAGAATTTTCCGTGCATAGTTTTCTCCGCAAAAAGTCAGTTTCCTCGAAATAAACGACACTTTTTTTTAATGGAACACCCTGTATATTTTTTTATTATATGATATAGCTTACTCTCAGCTTTCAAAAAGTATATACTGTGTGACACTGCTTTTACATTATTAACCTCAAAAATGAATGTTATGTCAATTTAACATTTTGATGATTTAGTTGGCCATGAAACCCATAAACTCAGTATAAACGTGTATTTTATTGAACGTCCAAGATATATTTGAGTATTAAAAAAGGTTTACTAGATTCTTATTGCATTATTACAATTGTAAATGCAGAAATGCAAATATAATAATAACAAAAGGTTATGCAAATTAGGTACAATCGTTTTTGTAGCATATTCAAACTGGCAAAATGTTTTTAATTGGGTAAAATTCATCTTACAGCTTCAGAAAAAAAATTAATGGCAATAAAACTTATAATACTTTATATCTAAATTTGCTAGTAGGCTCGGCCTAGTCTCATTCTAAACGTAATTAACCTGTCAAATCTGATTAAAATTATTTTTGTGCAACAATACTATTGTTTGTTCATTGTGTAAAATATAGCAGAAAATAAAAATTTTTAAAACTTTGAAAAATATGATATACTGAATTGCTTAGATCAGAGTAATGAAAACGCCGACGCAGCAATAAATTTGTATTGTAACAGGTAAATGTAGCTTCCCTAGGTTTAATTTTGATAATTAAGTAACTTACATCTATGTAGATTTCCAGAGCGAAGGCAACCTAGTAAAATCAGATTTTATAGATTAAAAAGAAATTTAATTAGTTATGGATCATTTTCTGAACCCAGGTCAAAAAAATATTACAAAGAAAATCGAGAGAATGATAAAGTTACCGTTTTAGCCAGTGTGGAGGGTAATCCTATAAGTTCTTGCAGAACTGTAGAAAGTCGTATTTGAGTTTCGAAAATAAGAATCCAAAGAATACCTGGCCACCATAAATATAAACCATACCAGTTTAGGCTTGTTCACCATTTACGTCCTGGCGACGCTAAGCGTAGGTTTATATTTTGCAATTGGTACTTAAACATGGTAAATGCAGTACCCAACTTGGGAAAAAATGTCATATGGTCAGATGAGGCACATTTTAGCAATGCAGGTGTTTTCAACAGGCACAATACAATAACAGATTATGGTCTCAAGAAAATTAACACCAAATATTCGCCAAAGACAACAAGGATTATTTGGACTAAACGTTTCCTGATTTATATTAGAATCAAAAATAAAATTTCACATTTCCGAAGGGAACTTATCCGCTCCTGGATATTTGGACATTTTATAAATGGTTGTGCCTGAATTACTAGATGACATTCCTTCAGCTCGCTTGAACCAAGAACCAAATTCATTTCAAACAGGATGGAGCACCATCTCACAATGCGGAAATTATACGCCCGTTTTTAGCAAGCAATTTTGGTAATAGATGGATTGGCACCAATGGGCCGATAAGATGGCCTCCTAGGTATCCAGACTTGTCAGCCTTAGATTTCTTTTTATGGGGTTTGTTGCAAAATAAAATATACCAAACTCAATATGATAACATTGAACGTTTGACAAATGCAGTTAGATAAGCTTTCAGACATTTACCAGATCACCCTATTATTGTGCTTAATACTATAGAACGAATTGGAACAGTGTGTGAAGCATATATAAGACAGAATGGTCATCAGTTCGAACAGCTCTTTTAGTAATTTATATTAGGCTTGTAAAGTTGTAGGTATTATGTTTAGTTTTAGATTTTGTGTTTTTTCATAAAACTTAATAACCGTTAAACTTGTTTTTTCATGGCCCACTATGTCATCAAAATGTTAAATTAACGTAACATTCATTTTTGAGGTAAATAATGCTAAAGAAGTGCTACACAATATATATTTTTTTAAAGCTGAAAGTACGCTCTATTATATAATAAAAAAATATACAGGGTGTTTTATTTAAAAAACAAAATTTTAGTGTATTACGAAGAAACTGACTTTTTGTGGGTAAAACTATGCACGCCACTAAATTCTACGGAAAATTCAGTATAAAAGCCATATTTCACCATTTCCATAAACAACAAGGCAAAGCAGTTACGAGGGGAGCTTAAAATATGCAAATTTTGAATTTCGCCCTGTATCTCAAATACTAAGAGGACTATAAAAATTCTGATTGTAGCATCTTTCGTTTCACGAAAAAGTATAACAGGGTCGCGCAAACCCTATCTTTCTATCTTTGCTCGCAAACGATATACCCTACAATTTCAACCAAAATAGGATACCCCTTACATTCATCTGTAAAGCAAATGTTCTTTAAAAATTGTCCGTCTAAATTAGTCTTCTTCAGTATCTCGTAACAAAACTTTGCTCTTCTCTCAAAACCCCTAAAGCAACTCCTGATGACACTGAATTTTGTACGAATGGAAATTATTCTTTTTCAAAATTTTTAATGCGGTTCACAATTTCTCAAGAACTTATACCAGGATTATCAACAACTGCAATTAATACATTTGTAGTATTTCCTTTTCAAACACATCTCTTTGAATATTGACTTCCATCATTTTTGTCGCATTTACACAAAGAAAGCACCGTTCCATTTTTTTAAGTCTATTGTTATGACTAATAGACTGACAACGTGACAATATTTATAATAATTTTGAAAGGTAACGTCATCCTGACATTTCATTGCTGTCCTAATGCTGTGCAGGAATGGCAGACAATTTTGCAATTTTTTAAATTAGCGTAAGCTGTAAAATATTTGTTATAGCTTCATCAGATAGAGAATTCAATTCTTTAAAGAAAAGTTCTTGTAGTGTTTACGTAAAATAATTAGGGAAGCAGGAATTCGAGAGTTTATGATTTCCCGTCGGATTTTCCTATGGTGCGTACGACCATTCACCACCCGGTATATCTCCCGTTGAATGAATAATGCTGTTTGTTTCTAAAATGTTACTTTTGGGCTGTTTAAATGTATAAGTGATTTAATTTAATAGGGAAAGGTAATGTGTATTCAACGCAAATGTTTAAAACAGAAAGTATTCGGTAGCAAATACCTATTTTATTTTATTTTATTGACAAGTAAGCAAATGTCTCACATTTACATAACTTGGGTTACATTACCCATTTCGTTACTCTAAAATAGGCAAATAAAGCTTGAACAAGCGTAATCTTGAATTTTCTCTTTGATGTTGGATTAATTCAATAATAAATTGTTAGTATTAATTACCTACATTAACATTAAAAGTTGATTACGTCACTTAATTGATATATCACAAGGTAGGGATAGACGTATTTCTAAGTTGAGGAAAATAGCATATCAATCATTATTAAAATTTGTTAGAATGGTAAAATCAAAATTCGAATGTGATTCTCTGCTGACATATGGAAATAAAGGTAATATATCTAAAATCTGGAATTGGTTTGCTACTTCGAATCTGGAACGCGAGTCACGTGACGCGTCACGTGGGTTCCGTTAGATGACTAATGGGGTTTACTATCAGAAACGTAAATCATTCTTTGCTTAAGCATAAACTACATACGTTCTTTCATTTCTAATTTTTATAAATATGGCTTTATAAACATGTAGTGAAAGTAAGCAGTCAATTGAGATATAAAAAGGAGAAAGCGAGTGATCTAAAATTGAAGGGGTAGAAATAATCGTCCTTTTTTTTAGAGTTCGCTGATACTGAAATGGCTTGATAAGTAATCTGTACGTAATATAGGCGAACGTATTTTTATTCAGTAAGGTTTTATTCAGCTTTTGTTGGACACATGATAGTGACAGCTTATTTATTTATAGGTGAATCTGACGCTATCACCTTCCTGGATTGATATACATTATTCCTTGAACACAGAATTTTTTCGCCCTTTTGAATTTAAACATTTACAATGGTTCTGTTATGACCAAATCAGATTATACGTTACATACTAAAAAATATCTTTAAGTTTAATAATAGATGATCTCAACCTCAATCACAATCAGAAAAAAAGAAATTTTAAATTGGTAGAAATCAATACGTTGCTTTACGTATTATAGGACCAAACTTAGAGCGTAACTGCCGAAAGTATTTTCTTTAAAACTATGGGTAAACAGGTTATGCAATTTTACTTAACCTAAAAATAATTATTCATTTTTACGTTTATGTAAACTTAAAGGTAAACAGTACACCCGGCGTCACTGAAAATGCCCATCCTCGAAGTAGTTTTAAAAATGCACATAAATTTTGTACATCCCTTTCAATGCAAAATTGGTCAGGTAGGTTTTATATTGTTTTGTTGCACAAATACAGCCAATAAATTGAAAAGAATTCGTTAAATTACAATACAAAAAAATGATTTTCTTTTATAAAAGTTTTAGAATTCAATTTCCCATAAGTGGGCATTATATTTCAATTTGAGATTTCCTAAAAAGCATAAATTGATATTTCAGCGTTTCCGGTTTCTTAGAAAAGCATTTGGGATATGTGTAAATTAAATAGTACCACCCTACCTATGGGAAATTTTATGCCAAATAACCAGTTTTTGTTTTTAGCAATTATAACGTTTTTCAATTTAATTCAAACATTTATTTTATCAAATTATCTACGATGTAATCGGAACCAATCAATGTAGAAAGTATAAGAATGTATTTTCCTATTATTATTCGGGATATTCTATTTTTAGGATTATTACGATTATTGCACAAGGGTTAAGCCGGAAATCTATTAATTTGCAATACCATGCAAGTAATTAGATGTAATTACTACAAATAATAGAATTTAAAACTGCTTTGTGAAAATAAGGTATAAATAGGAGAACGTGTGATTATTAAATATTCAGTTCTAATCCGTCTTGACTTTGTCGAAACTATATTCTAAAGCTTTATTTTAATAAGAAAAAATGCCCCGTCGCTTATGGCAAACGGATAGTTCGTTACAGCAAAGGGGAATTATATTTGGTTTATTTCAGTAAGTTACATCCGTCGATGTAACCTATCGGTAAGTAATTTTGTTACGTATGTATACTACATAGTTTGATCATATTTTTTTGCACGTTTTTTAACTAGACTATTTTTATTTATAATTTTAGAGAAGACAGGTAAGAAGATGGCGAGATTAAAATGAAGAAGGCGGCGACAGATCACTGTTAACTCACCGTCCTGAAAGGGCACGTGTGACCACCATACAACAGGATCAAGAAATAGTAAACTTAATAAATGATACACCTCTCACTAACCGCATTCAAGTCAAAGAGCGATTACAAATCCATTGAAGTGAAAAGACAATATCGAGACGTTTACATGAAAATGGGATTAATTCAAGAAAACCGGCTAAGAGGATTATATTTTCTCCAGAGCATGCTGCAGTGCGTTTGGATTTCTGTCACGATAGCTTGGGCAGATATTGGTCCACAGTGATTTTCTCTGATGAAAAGACGTTCTCATCATCACAAGATGCTCCTGTCACTTTATGGCGCCCCGATATCCACAGGTATAATCAAATATACGTTATGCCGTTAGCAACAAGCGGGAGTGTGTCCACAGGCGTATGAGGATTGGTGAGCAGCGCTGGACCTGTAGAATTGGTGCAAGTATCTCCGACAGCGTTTAACTCCATTCGATGTATAGAAGTATTGGAAGATGTGATTTTACCTTCAATTAATATTTCATACCCGGAAAAATAACGTAATGGACTGATTACTTTTGTCCAAGACAATTCCAGATTCCATACTGCATGACTGGTTCGGAGATAATGCTGGAAATATGGAATTCCTGCGTTGGTCCAATTAATCTCCAGATTTAAATCCAATCGAGGACCTTTGGGCCGATATGGTAAGGAATGGGAACGATCATAGCTACAACGACATTCGTTAAAGGACTGTTGATTCTTTAATTTTACATGTTCGTAGGATTTGGGATAGTTTTCGTTTTGGAAACCTTTGCCAAATTTTAACGGGCAACATGCATCGAAGAATGCAGGCTCATATTGAAAATGAAGGATTTTATATTAATTACTAAACTATGATTAGACATTTTGTTATATGTGTTTCGTGTCTACTTTTACTTAAATCGTTAACTCTGTTGTAATGCTAATAATAATAAACAATAAATATAAAAGGTGGAAGAAAACTATTTTTAAATTTAATTTCCATTTTTATCGTCTTTTGCTAGTAGTGTATTGAATTAAAATGGAAAAAAAGCAAGCACCGTGTTATCAGGGAAATAATGAAATTAAAACAATTTGGAATTGCATTGTTGCTTGTATTTCTTCTAATTAGCTTAATTATACCGTAGATTAATCGATTTTTTATTTTTGTACAATTTCATTGAAGTCAATTTATATTACAAATATATTACTCCTATTATCAATTCCTGCACGTGAAGAAAAACAACTGACTTGGAGCTGTTTTAAATTCCTAAACCATTATGACACTTAAAATTTATTATCTATTTCCATTATACTGCAATACATATAAGATCACTTGTTTGGTTTTATAGATACTTTTATATTCAAATTCATTAAAAACAAAAAAAATATATAATTCTTCTTTTTATATAACAGATTTTTAAGTCAGTTTCGAACCAGACATTAAATATTTTCATAAGAATTCTTTCATTAACAAACTGGTTATTTAAGAGAATATCTACGTGCCCGTAATATAATGGAAAGTTTTCCTAACTATTAAAATACGTTCTTGGTTATTGCTAACATTTAAAGGGTGTCCAAAATTTCTATGTTAGATGACCTCGAGGGGTGGGCTTATTCATTGACGTTGGGTGTACGCTAGTTTTAGTATGACTAGAAAATATGATAATTAAATATAAGTTGAACCACTGCGTCCATAACTATTTAAAACGTTCCCCACGCAGAAGTATAGAGTTGAAATACTTTACATAAGGTAACCGTAATTAATTATTTATTAACAATTTCTTACTAGATTTCAAAATATTTATAACATATTGTTACAACAGAGCTATACAAACCCACCCACCATAAAATTGTTTCTATCCAACAAATGGCAACAAATTTCCAAAATACTAGTACTGTTAACTAAATTATTACCTTTGCATAAGTTGGAGTCCGACCAGGGACAATCCATTGCAATTTGTGTAATTTGTATTAGGGTAAGAGTTGATTCGAAGTGATGCCTGCAATTAACTCTCACCATCACAAAAAATAAACATGCTTTAAAGTATTAATTTACTTTTAAACAAAATCTTTAATTTATAGTTTTGAATAATTCACATTACACGGATAACTAAACAATTTGGGGAGAATTGTCGCTCTCTTCTCTGCACGGGTTGAAGCGAAATTACTAGAGCGCCACCCAAAGCAATAATTCGATGCAGGTCACCTTTGGAGCAATGTGCTGTATGATCAAACCGCCGAAGATAGGCGCACTCGCCGTAAAACGTAAATTATCTAAAAGGATGCTTCAAAATATTTACACTTAGCATACAATACAACTCAATCAATAAAGAACGTCACTTGCGCTAAGGATACTGGGTGCTTCAATATTAAAGGAGGCCGGCAGTATATGAGAAACTACTCATCGTATAGTTTCGGGAAAAAATCTTGACAGTAAAAGTGACCGAGAGAAATTACTGGAAATTAGTTCCTGCGATGGCCCCTAGGGGGAGTATACGAAGACAAATTAGAAAACCGGCCTTTTCTCTTAAATCGGTATTATCAATATATGTACAAAATAGTTTTATTATAAACTACGTAAACTGAGAAATATTTTCTTTTCGTAGGATATCTCTATTTTGTTAAATGAGGGGGAGATAAATGTTCACTAGAAAAAATGTCATAACTTCTCTTTAACTCAACTGATTTTAATTAACTAAGCCTCGTTTAACAGTCTTCTTGGTTGCTTCTAATAAAGTATTAACATTGTCGCTTTAGACTTTTTCTCGTCAGTAAATGGCGTTTTGTAACAAAGCCGTAATTTTTTGCAATTTTCTCGAAAATATTACAAATATAATTAATTTTAACTCACGCAAAAGAGCACTTTTCATACAGAAATTGGTGAAAACCGCAAGTCGATGTCTTCCTTCGTTACAAACATACGGATAAAAATATACTTTACAAGTAACAGAATCAGAGAACACGTTTAGCTGCCATTAATTATTAAAATAGAAATTGAAACGTTTCTTCTACGTTTGCGATAAGCTTTTCTTTTAATGTAAATACCTAGCTGGCCACACAAATAAGCTACCCCTTCGTATCCATCTGTTAGGAAATATTCTGTCCAAAAATTGACTAGCATTTGCCAAAAAATGGGCTGGGCACCCATCATGCTGAAAAAATGTGTTTTGACTCTTTCTAATGGCACGTTTTCTAAAATAACGATGGTTAAAAAATCGAGGTAAATTTCACCGGTCAGTTTTTCATTAAATATAAATGGCCCAATGATTATTCCTCCCAATATACCACACCAAACGTTTACGCTCCACCTATATTGATGTTGCACCCCTTTCATCCAATAAAGATTGGTTTGCGACCAGTAATGCTTGTTATGTAAATTGGCGTGCCCATCGCTGTTAAAACTAACGTCATCCGTCCATATCATATTTGACAATAGTCTAGGATCTTGAGCTACCATGTTTAGCAACCAATAGCAATAATCAAACCATCTATCAAAATCGAGGGGTGTTAATACCTGATGGAGAACTACATGGTATGGGTGTAGACTAAATTTTAAATATATGAAATATTAGCAAGACATGGTATACATTTTAGGGCATTATATTTTGTAGGTACCTACTTATAGTCTTTTAAAATTCGTTTGACGGTAGTTTGGGCAATGCTTAAGTCGTTCTTCCATGAGGATTCAATTCTGTATACGCTATTACGTTATTGTATTTACCCCAGTTCGACCTCTACCACGTATAGGAAACACGGAACGATGAATACTACGGGTATTTCATATACTCCTAGTCAATTGCTCAAAAACTCTTTTCTCGTAACGATTCCTTACTGAATAGCACGCAGTGTAAACTCTTGAGACACCAGTTGTATTCTTCATGCATTGACAAGCACAAGCAAATTGCTTTACATTAATGATTGGGTAAAACCGTTAAGTACTTTATCTTGAAGTTATTTCTATATCACTTTGGGACTTAAATACTTTTTGTAGTTAGAAATCTGTTCGCACGATCAACAAGATAGAAGTGTGTGTATCTGCGGCTGCCTACCCTCCAGGGGGTGGAATTAAAAACTACACCGGACGCATGCGCCGACTTCTCGCGGTTTCACCTGTAGCTAACTTCCTGATCATCTCGACCGCTCAGCGGATCCCACATGTAGGCCCTTTGAAGCTATCCGAAACTTCGCCCCTTCTGCTCTTACCTGTTTTTCGATTTAAAGTTCTCCAGAAAATTGAAAAATTGACGGCTTTGTCACAAAACGCCACTACCGACAAGAAAAAAGTAAAGCGACAATGTCAACGCTTTATTAGATGCGCCAAGAAGTCTCTCCCAAACGAGACTTAGTTTATTAAAATCAGTTGAGTTAAAAAGAAGTTATGACATTTTTCCCTCCCACCCCTCATTTAACAAAATAAAGAAACGCTAAAAAGGAAAATGTTTCTAAGCTTAAGTGGTTTGTAATAAAACTATTTTGGATATATCATGATAATGCCGATTTAAGAGACAAAGCCGATTTTCTAATTTGGTGGTACTGAACCATAAAAACTATTTAAATACACAATTATCAAATGTACAATTATTCGCACATCAATCAAAAAGTAAACAAAGGATTATCAAAAAAAATGATCGTTGTAATTCTCTCTTCCTTCCTCGCGTGGAATTATCACAGAAAATAAGATAAGTGCCTACTAGGTAAATAAAAAGCGCAATTCTAAATAACAAATTCGGAAAAAACACTTTTAGTTTACAAAGTATGTTATAGTATGAGTTGCTATGCTTAATGAGTTTAATTAGTATTGTAAAGACTCGAAACTTTTTTTTAATCAAATAATCCCTAATTAATCAACCTTCCCAAAATTGTAGCATTTCAAATAATCAATTTTGTCGCCTCCAACGTCAATGTGAAAATTTTGAGAATTTTCTACGTCCAGTCCCACCACTTAGGCAATAGCCAGTTTCTGACCTAACACCACCACCAGAATCCGGTCTCGTCTTCAGCAGGCTTAAGCACAACATGCGCTTCCCAGTACGGTGTCCACCGATCAAGGGAAGGTCGACTTCCTCGGTCTTCACCTTCACTCCATTTTCGAATCACCCGAAAATCTCGATTCGACACCCAGCTTAAGGAACCCTGCGCTATCCCACTTCTCGACGAACTGGAAATCGGTTTCCACCGACATGATACCCAAATCGCGCTCTACCCTTACCACACCCTCCTATAGACCCACCTCGCTCTTAAGCTGTCTCGGAAAATACTTCGACAAGATTCTATCCAGGCGACTTAGAGACCACCTCGAATTCAACAAACTCCTTCTTAACAGCCAATTCGGCTTCCGTCCTAACCGAACGTGTCACGATCCCTTGCTCAAGCTCCAAACAGAGACTATCAGAGCATTCAGTCATACGCAATGTAACCCGGTTGTGTTTCCAAGAGTTAAGCAAGTATTTAACAGGGTCTGGCTCTCTGGTCTCTTTGACAAGATCCGTAATTCGAACATCCCTGGTCACTTCTCCAAACTTCTACTTTCACACCTGACTAATCGGTCAGTTCGCGTCCAAGTAGGAAACACCTTTTCCAATCCATTCCAACCCACAGCAAGCGTTCCGCAAGGTTCTGCAACAGCACTTATTATTAGAATATTTTTGCTTTTGACATTCCGAATGTAACACAGCCCGGAGTAGCCGTTGCTTGATTTGAGGATGATACTACCTTCTGGGCAGTGTATCGGAACTGCGGAACGGCTTCCCGTCTTATGTCAAAAATCCTCCGAAACTTTTCCAACTGGGCTAACCCGTGGAAATTCTCCGTCAATCCAACCAAAATACAAACGAGCCTCTCTCGACATCCTAACTACCACGAAGACAAATTTCCGAATCTGGTCGATAGCAATGTTTCCTTAAACATTAACAACACAAGACTCGCACCCTAACAAGAAGTCACTTACTTACGAATCTTTTTTGCCAAAACCCTAAACTCGCTCCCCGACTTACAAAGAACCTTTAACAGAATATGTATCCGAGCAAACCTATTGGGAGCCCGCCGGGGTACACCCAGAGGCTGCCACCCTAAATGACTACAACGTACATACGTTCGATTTCCGATCATGTTAATTAAATAAGTCAGATTAGATATATCAGAATACGCTAAAATGTTATTAAATTAGTTATATATAAAGTTGTTAAACTGCAAGCAGACGTTCAAACACAGAAATGTCGATTTCCTTAAACACTAACCTCCCTACCTCTAGGCAGAGACCGTAAACCTCTATTCCCTTATCTCTTTGAAAATATTTCAACGAGCAACGATGAGCAATAAAGCTGTATTTTCTTAACAGTAAAAATTTTATCCTTTTATTCGAGCTACTAATCAGAGACGTATTTGGGAATATTTTCTGATTTTGCTTTCTTGACTTTAACGTATTTTCAGTTAGTTTATCCTTGTGTGAATGCATTATTTTGATCTATACCGTTAATATTAATTTCCTCAGCCACCGTAAGTAGAGCAAAGTCGAGTTCCCGAATGAGTTTTCGGCCACCCAGAGTGTCTGCTTCAAAGAGCGTTCGTTTATTATTTTTTTTTTTAATAAATTAATTGTATTTTAGTTTTAATTTATTATTAGTCAAGTATGTGTGAATCCTTGCAATATTGCAGGATCACATTCCATTAATATAAGTAATTTGATTGTCATCCCATTATATTAGAATTTACATCAGTTCTACATACATAAAGACAAAATTTGCATCAATTGGGGCTTGAATCTCGATGGCGCAGATGGTTAGCGCCGTACGCTAACAAAGTACAGGTCGTAGGTTCAAATCCTACTCGAGGTAAACTTTTATTTAAGTAATTAAAAATTACTATTAATTTTATTAAATACATAAATGAAAAGTTTACCTCGAGTAGGATTTGAACCTATGACCTGTACTTTGCTATATAATAATTTTATTTATGTATTTAATAAAATTGATAATAATTTTTAATTACGTATTTTAGTTTTGTTTGAAATTTATATTTTGGTTTTTTGTGATATTATTATCTTAGCTTAGAATAAGTGTGCATATTTAGAATTGTTAAGTTATACGCCATTTTTTTTTCTGGATCCTTTCTCTAATTTATTCGTCACTGTTAAACCTTAGGGGTTTACGGTACCAAAGATACGAAACAATCCTCAAACAAAATAAATTTAAAATACGTAAAATTGTGGTATTAATTGTAACGGCGGCTTCCGTTTGCATGACATAATACTATCGGATAACGTACGCACTTTCATTTTCTTCTTAACTTTAGAGCTTAACGCTACTCCCACATTTGTATATATGGGCTCAATAGATTTAGCTAAATTCAAAATAGTAAACAATTTAAAAAACGCAAGGTTAATTAAAATAAATATGAGCGTTAATCAATATATTTGTCAATAGATGCCCAAGTAGCGAATATTTCTCAAAAGTTTTCGTTTTCATCTCGTAGATTTTACGTACAACGTCGCTATTGCTTCAAAGCAGTGCCAAAATTATTTAAACTAACGACGTAAGCTTTGCTTTCATTAACTCAAAATTGTAAATAATTCTGAAAATCGCTCACGTAAACCTAAAGGTCGTTCTAAAATATTATTTAGTTCAATAAACTCTTTTTGAATAATTCCCAAAACCAAAACACTTTCGAAGGTTAACATGTGCATAATTTTTTTTATTATTTGAGGACAAAATTTTACATACTAGCTAGTTATAACCTATAATTTTTCAGACTGATCAGTAATATTCGAATTACGTGAATTGTGTCACTGAATCGTCAACAAACTATAACATTTCTTCATTGGCAGTAGATAAAACAACATTGATCATAACTCGGCTTAATCCTTTTTCGAGATGTTCTTTAGTAAAGGACAAGAAATGCGTAAAATGACTTTTGAGTAATGACTTCTTAGAATTGCTGCGAAGCAATCTAGAAGTGTAACTGCAGACCCTTTAGGTACCATTTAAGTTGATTATTTTGAAATAAACGACAATACAAAGACTCAGATTAAAAACCTTAGTCTATCGGTTATATTCAATTAGCGTATCTAATATGATTTGAGCACTAGCAACACTTTTAAATGGTTTAAGCATTCACAGCTGATGGCCTAAGGTTCATGGGTAAATGATTACCGTACCTTCCCTAGCACTGCAACACTTATTGGTACAAGTAGGCGTGATTCGATTTTGCCGTTGCTCAATATTGTCCCCACAAACGATCAATACCTCAACTTACTGTGTCAAGACTGATTTTAACAATAAAAGTTTATTGCAGGTAAAATTTTTGCATAAATATATCTTGGGCGATATATAATCAAGGTTACTTAAAACTGTCTATGACACGATACTTTAAAAACTATGATGTATCGGATTAATTAACAATCTGTTTACATAAGTTCGTCCTCAGTTAAATAATTGAATAGTACACAATATATAGATGACAAACGCCACTATGAGTTTATGTAACTCCGACAGCCACTCAACACAAACCACTTTTTATGACAGTTCATGTGAAGTGAAAAAATAGCCCTTCATTAACAGAAATGTATTTAAGGTTCAAAACAACAAGTCTCATCCACTTCTCATGAATTTAAAATGACCATTCAGTAAGTCCTCTAGATCTAAGATCCTGCGCGAAATGAAGCTGGTGCACTCTTCAATAACAACAGGACTTTTCATGTAAACATTTAACTTTATTAGTACAATTTTTAGAAAACACATCGAATTTATTTATAAAGCAAACCTAATTCCATCTCGCTAAAATTCCAAAAACTTTCCCTTCACTTTTCGTGATATTGAAAACTTGATAACATCGATAGAATACAATCAATGCCAGAAAGCGTTTATTAATACGTTCTAAACAATCGAACGGTACCTTGATAGTTTATTATGAAATATTTCCAAACCTAACTCAGCATTATGAAGATTTGAGAGCTAACTAATTTTAATTATGTTCGTCAGAAACTGTACGTCAATCATCACGGATTGGTTACTAGAACTTTTTACATTTTTTAATGTTTTTACATTCGTGTTGATTTCGGAAAATTGTCAATTATTCTACTGAGGGCTGATTACAGACACGTTTGTGAGATTCATAATTCAGGCCGGTTATAAATTGGAAATTTCCATTACGTGTGATCAATTAATTATGAGTAACTCTTATCAGGGTAACCAGAGATGAGAAAAAATCTTACTGCTTCATCAGATGTAACAATGCGCCAGAATAGGTCTAGTTCTATTTCAATTTCTGTGCTTTCCAATATCAAATTATATTGCTCCCTGTATTAATATAATTGGAAGAAAGGAACATATTATGCATTATGGTAGTAATTTGACTGCAACAGCGAAACAGCGATTCCGGTTCAATTATGGTAAACGTACCAACGTGTAGGGTGATTAGTAGATCTCCCGTTTCGACTTTTGGGCGCAAATCTACGCAAAACTCGTGGCGCCCTTTTTTTTGTATAGATTACTTTCTATTTTCAGGCCTTTAGTGCAAATTCCTCCCATTTATATGGAGCAGCAGCGTCTCATAAAGGTCGCCGTCAGCTTTTGGGCACGTAACAAGGTTAAATGTGAACTTAGGTTAGGTTTAGTTCGCCTAGATGAATCTAAGACTGATCTAACCTTACTTCTATATTCTTCGGCTTCTTCAGCATCTAAAGCAGAGGAAACTAGAAAAGCTAATGATAATGGGGGGGAAGAAAGAGCCAACCTTCATCAATCGCAAAAACACTGCCATAAACATCTCTAAGCGACTTTTGAACGAGAACGTAATGAACGTTCTGGGCAAAGGCTTGAACTATGCGATAACACCGAAGTAGATTTAAAAACCGCAGTTGAAGGAACAACTATGAAATTAGATCATGAAGAAGCAGAAGAATTTAGAAGTTAGGTTAGATCAGGCTTAGATTCATCTAGGCGAAATAAGTGTAACCTCTCTAACCTAGAAAGGATATACCTGACGCTGGCAAAACGTAAGGGAAGTTCTCTAATTACCAGAGAACTAGACTTACCCCACACTACAGCAAACCTCCAGATCTGTACGGACTACCTAAGATGCATAAACAAGGAATTCCTCTAAGACCAATTGTGAGATCCAGAAATTCTCCTTGTCACCCATTAGCACACTATCTGTTAGACATCATCACACCCTTATCGGGAAAAATCGTGTCTATGGTCAAGAATATGCAACACTTCGTGGAAACCATCAGAATCTTCCGACCAAACCACGAAGAAATACAGGTAAGCTTCGATATCGTAAGCCTATTCACAAATGTGCCCACCGATAAGGCACTAACTATCATATGGGACAAGCTGGAAAAGGATGACACGTTAAACGAACGCACGCAACTCTCGATAAACACAATAATGAAACATCTGATAATATGTATTAGAACTACATATTTCCAAGTAGAAGCAATATATATATATATATATATATATATATATATATATATATATATGATATATATAATATATATATATATATATATATATATATATATATATATATATATATATATATATATATATATATATATATATATATATATGGAAGACCAAGCGATATCTGAATTCACGAAAAACCAAGGATGTGGCTTAGACACGTGGACGATATTTTCGTTGTTTGGCAACTCGGTAAGCATAAGCTAGATGAATTCCTGGATCTTCTAAATAGCCGCGCACCCTCCATATAATCACAGTGGAATTGGAATAGGATCAGAAACTGCGATTCATGGATGTACTGTACACAGGAATGACAACACTTTCACTACAAGTGTATGCAGTAAACGTACCCACACGGGGAGGTACCTACACTACGACTAGGGCGAATCAGAAAAATCAAGAATCATCAAGATAGTGTGGAAATTAAAACCATATGGGTTCCAATATTGCGCGAAAAGCTTAAGCGCAATATACCTGCGCAATAGGTTACGGCGCAACATGCGCAATAAACTACTGCGCAGTCACGAAAGGTATACTATATATATATATATATATATATATATATATATATATATATATATATATATATATATATATATATATATGTATATGTGTGTGTGTGTGTGTGTGTGTGTGTGTGTGTGTGTGTGTGTGTGTGTGTGTGTGTGTGTGTGTGTGTGTGTGTGTGTGTGTGTGTAAGTTCTAAAAATACATATATTGGATTACTCAGTGACTCAGGGTGTCAGACTTGTAAGTGAAAGATACCAAGTTCGAATCTGAGAGCAGTCAAGTGCTTGAGAAAAAATCAGAACGTATGAATTCGACTCAAGTGCGAAAACAGTTCTTCTTAGGACTAATCCTGATGACGATAGCAGAGTCCGCTTCTGAAACGTCGCGTTCAAGCAAAAACTGTGGAAATAGTCCGATCAACTCAACTAACTACACGTTGTGTAGTTCTTGAGTTTTAGTAATAATAATTAGTTCTTATTATCCTAACGCTTTATGAACAATTATGTTTTGGTTCGAATCATTGCTATTTCATTCATGCTGAATTTAAACATCAATTGTTTTGATTTAGTGAATTTACGTATCACACAAAAGTACACGTTTTTACCTGCTTTGTATTTGGATTACTTTAATAAAGCAGGCGGTATCCAAAAAATCACACTACAGAGGTATACCTTATAGCTGTGAAATTAACCTCAGACGCGCCTTATGTCCCTTTAGTACGAAAAAGGGATCTCAATTTACACTCTTACGATATGTATTTTAAGCTATGTTCCCGATGAGTAAGCGCCTGTTGCCAAGCCTTTCAATATATGCTTTTGATTAAATTTTGTTTCGATGCTTATTATTGATAATAGTTGAATAATGGGATCATTGGAAAAAGAAATAAAAATAGGAACTAGTAAATTGAAAATCAAGTGTTATAATGAACGTTATTGTAAAATAAGCGTCTTTAACACGAGCAGCATAGGATCATGAGTTTTTGTACAGTTTTGTTCTAACTTGAAGCTTAAATATAATTTTTAATTTAAGATACTAGTAACTCCAATTCAATTGGTTAGCAGCATTGTAAACATTAATAGATAACCAAAGACATGCACCAAGACAGAAAAATACTGCCTATCGCGCACCATAGGTTGTCATTCGTGGAGTATCAAATTATTTTATTGTAGGATTTTTTTTAGTAAAAGAAGATATACAACACTCATCGGTGCACCGAAACCTTAAAATAACATTTTATGAAACAAGTTTCATGAGATACGTTTTTATGTCAGTCAGTGATTGTTTACTTATTTCCACGTGGATAGAAAATTGCACATTACGTGCATAATCAAAAAGGTAGCACTACTTTATAGAATTTCATATCTAATAGTTATTAATAGAGAGTCTTCAATGTGATTTCAATCATGTGTGTGAAAATAAGTGATTAACGCTTACAATTAACGTTTTCCTGTCGTTTGTGTACGTCTTTATCTATCGCAATTTTGTTTTTTATTATACAAGAGTACATATATGACAATTACATGGTCCGCAGAAAGATTAAATAGATCTACTAAATTCTTTTCTTATTGTAGACTTAATTTAGTAGAAAAAATTTTTATATAATTTCAATAATGTAATTAGGATATAATTAATAGGTATATCCAATTGATAATAAATGCTAGAGGAATTGAATTCTGATTTAGTTCAAATTCATTTTTTTCTTTAAAAATGTCTGAAAAATTTCCAAACGAGCTAACATTTAATTTTTATAGATTAACGTGATTGCCCTAAAGAAAAAATAAATCATCAGTTACCGAAAACTCTTAATAAATCCCGTCAGAAGTTTAAAGCAGGCGATAAATCTTACTATATAAACATGCAAAGTGAGGTATTGCTTACTCTAAGTATGCTAAATAGCAAACGCTTACATTTAAGGCACTTAGAAGAACATTAGAATACTTGGAATTGCTTGTATCATTTAGGCCTACTATAGGTAAAATATGGAATAAGTTTGTGTCAAATTCAAACAAAAATTTCAATCTGTGTAAAAGAGCTAAGATTGGATATCCGTAAAGATGTGCGTAATGACCTTATCATCGAATCGGCAGTATCCCTAAATGAACAAACAAGTTTAAACTTTACCGCTCGAACGTTATAGGACAAGGCAGACACGGCTGCAGCTTGCCAGACAGACGAGTCGCCTACAGGCGCGTCACCAGCGACTGCAAAGAAAGCGCCCGCGGTACAGCGGAAAAAGGCCGTTGGCTTCGTAATTAATGAATCAAAAATTCTATCGCAATCTTTTGTACAACTAAAATTACATTAAACCTATTTATTATTATTATTCCTTCCAAAATATAAGTTTACAACAAAACACTAATTTCCCAATTATTCCAATTACGTTCTCTAGTGGTCTACATACCATGGAAGTACATAACAGTAAACCAATTAGGAGATACATGGACGGTGTGGAAGACCATTGCATAATAGAACATTTTTAGGTCATCATTTGCATCTTCCTCAGACTTCTTCCTTTCCCTCTCGAAAGCCAATCTTTATGTCCCTGCTTTTTTAGTGTATTAGATAAGAACTGACATCTACCTCTCTTCCTTCTTCTTTCAGCTTCTTTGAGTGGTGCAGGTATTTGAAATGATCCGATATGCTAAGGTGTAGTGGTGACCTTTATTAGCATTCTTGAGTGACATTCGATTCTAGAGATTACAGAGGTAGAAGGAACTTGTAACGAAGGATGTAAAACGCTGTTTTCAGATGTACGAGATGATTGGTTTACTCAAGAAGTACCAGCTTGTGGAGATGGAAAAGATCGGTCTATTACAGAAGACAGTAAGAATTCTACTTTAGTGAATGGTTCGCTGTTGAATAGGTAGATGCCTGACTTCGAAAACTAGAAACAATGTTGTTATGTGATACAGCCAAAGAGTGTGCTTGCACAACGAGCTCACCTATGGAGTCAATGGAAATGTTTTGTGATTGAGTATCCAATCATTCCAAACTTTCTATTACTGACTTTTAAATGTGCTACCAATGCATAATGCTACGAAACAAATCAACATAACAATAACTCAGCTCAACTACGGAATGGTAGCATAAAATGGTGCAGCCAAACTCATTCCGGGCGTATTTATTTTGTAGGCACCCGCGCTTTGGAACCACAAGATCGTCCTTCCCTGGAAAGGGCCAAACCAGGAATCTAATTCCCACAACGAACGGAAAAAAAAGAAATCGTACATACAATTTTTTTTTATTAGCAATCAGATTATCACATTGGAGAAATCTATGAGCTAATTGGCTGGATTAAGAACTAGGTAGTTCCTTCTTGACGTGAGGAGGGCTTCTCCAGTGACAAGTCCTCTTCAGACAGTATTTAAATCACTTGGCCATTTTCGTTTGAGTCTTCTTGTATCATGCATTTCCAAGAGGGGGTTCAGGATTTCGTTCATATGGTTTTCTAGCTTTAGGTGGTGTTTGATACTTTTTTCAGTTATGACATCTTTGACATATGGTAGGTGCAAATCTTGATGGAGCGTTTCGTTGGTAACATACCAGGGGGTATACGTAAGATTTTTGATTGTATTCTCTGTATTATTTCCATATTCGATATACTATTACAACCCCAGAGTTCTATTCCATGAACCCATATTGGTTTAAGGATTGTTTTATAAATTAGCAATTTGTTTTCCAGAGGTAATTGGGACTTCCTTCCAAGTAGCCATTGCATTTCATTAACTTTTAATTCTTCGTCTTCGTTTTTTGATCACGTGTTGTTTCCATGTTAATTTATGATCTAAGTGTATCCCTAGATATTTTGCACTAGATGATATAGGGATTTGTATGTTGTTTAGATAGAGGGATACAGATCTTTCCGGAGAGTGAACTTAACTTGTACAGATTTGTCTTCGTTGATCTTGATTTTCCATTTGTTTGTCCAATGTTGGAAGTCATTCAGGTGATGATTTAAGTTTGAGGTTGCTAACTGCGGGTCATCATTAACTGAAAGGATAATAGTGTCGCCAGCAAAGGTGGCCATTGTAGTATTATCGTTTGTTGGTAAGTCAGAAGTATAGAGTACATATAGTAAGGGTCCCATCACACTGCCCTGCGGCACTCCAACCTTGATTGGTTTCATGTCTGACACATCACCATTGACTCTCGTTCTAAATTCCTTGCCGCCTAAGTAGGATTTTAGGAGACTAAAGTACCTTGAAGGCAACAGAGATCTTGTGTAATAGACCCAAGTGCCATACTTTGTCAGAAGCTTTATTTACATCTAAAAATACCGATGTACAGTATTTCTTGTCTTCAAAAGCTTTATTAATTATGTGACAGATTCTATGGGTTTGCTGTATTGTAGTGTGATTTTGGAGAAAGCCAAATTGATGTTGAGGTGTATATTCTTCGGTGTGAGGATCACCAGCTATTCTTTGCATTACAAGTCTTTCTAATAGTTTTGAGGTTGTAGACAGCAAGCTTATTGGACGATATGATGATACTTTGTTCAAGTCTTTGCCCGGTTTGGGAATGAGTATTATTTCTGCATCTTTCAGTTGCTTGGGCCAGTAATTTAGCCTAAGGATAGCATTAAAGATGTACGTAAGTAACACTATTCCTTTTCTTGGAAACTCTTTTAGCATCTTTGGTGTCACATCATCTATACCAGGTGCTTTGCGAATGTTTAGTAGTTTGATTTCTTTTTGAAGCTCTCTAGGAGTAAGACTTTTTATTCCAGGAGCATTGACTGGGATGTTACTTACTTGCCTCTCTATCTCATCATCTAGTACGTCATTATTAGGGGTAAAGACTTGCTCAAGGTACTACTCTGCAAACAGTGTAGCCTTTTCCGGGTATTTTAAAACGTATAATAGTCGAATAATTCTATATAATTAATTAGTAATGCAAAAAAAGCATATGAATAAAGTTTGGGGTACTCGCGTTTTAAACAATCTTAATTGAATTAGAATACCTAATCGTTACGTAACCAAACGAATGCCGTGTAATTAGTCTAAGCCGAATACGTCGTACCGGTCCTGTTGTAAGCGCTTCCGGCGCACCTGTATCTATAATCTCGCAAATAGATCCATCTTAGCGTTTAAACTAATCAACGGTAGTATTAAAATCCCCAATAACCATTATAAGTAATCACGAATAACCCTTTACCGTAATTTTTAAATCACATGGACAATGAAGCACAACTTATGACTCATTGTTAACTAATATTAATAATATCTACAGGTAAGCAAGGCTACGTGCTACTATTTACATTGGTAATTGACGTCCCTGATAAAAGATAAACGAACTGCAAACCCAGTATACATGTATGAGTCATCAAAGAATTACTGGTTCAGCGTGGATTTTGCTACCTTCTTTACACAGCTAACCAGGTTAGTATAAATAAAAAAGGTCCACCTTTAATTGAGAACAGAATCAACAGCCAATTAGCGGAGTGTAGAGAATTGATTCCAGGCGTTCTTAAATTAAAGGTCCTACGATGTACATGTCTTCAGAAAGTACGAACGATGTGTACCCCAAACTAACCGTTATGCAAATTACCATTACGTTATACAGAGAAATTATCAAAAACTAACGTTAAAATGAGGGACTGGTGAACGAGATAAAACAATGTAACTGATTTTAGATTGTTACAAATGAAGAAAAGAAAAGAATGCTTACCCAGATGATATGGCTTCGAGATAAGAGGAATGCTTTTAATCCAATTAACGGAAGAATGCTATTCAACATATTAGTTTTGAACTTAATAGCAATCTAAACAGCTGAAGAGTGTAAACCTCATAGATAATGGATTATTACATAATTAATTAAAACAAAGTTTTTAGCAACTTCTCTTTAATTACTTGTTACAAATGGGGCAAAAACTGCTACATCGAGGGGCTGACGTCTGTGTCTGCAGTGTGGTAGAAATGTTATCATTATAACTCCCTTTTCTGTGGCTGTCATTATTGTTTCTAAACCCACATGAACTGTGGTTAAACCGTGATGTATGTATTCTATTTACACTCAGAAGGTGATTTTTGTTCTTCGAAGAACACCATACCACATAATGAATTACAATGGAAAAAATGTTTCCTTGTTGGGAGGGTCACCATATTTCCTCACATGACATTGAACAGCTAATTTTAAAATACCAAAAGAATTCACCACCTGTCTTATGCTGTTAATTTGCACTTTTATAAAGCGAGACTTTAATGTCTTCTCGGGGTTTTTCTTCTTCCACTTATGAGGCATCTTATACTGTAAAAGGGAGCTAATAACCTAAAAAATAAAATAAATTAAGAAATAATCTACTGCAGGGGAGTGGGGCAATGTCCAGGCTTCCCATGCATCCTATGTCTTATCCTTCCAATGAAGCAGTTAAACATAAATGACTCAACAATCAAATTACAACAATAAGAAAAATTAATTTATGAACCAGTTAAATTTTTACCTTCCAACGATGAAAATCAATGATGCTGTCTCTTGATCTTAATACATATGCTCCACTACCAAAAAAGAAATGGGGAATTATTGAAGGAGTACTACATCTGGTGAGAAAATAGTTAAACAATGAAGGCGGGACATTTGACCTATCTCTTCTACGATAGATAAAGACGTCTATAAGCAACACGAATATGTTAATTATACTATTCATATGGGTTTGTGTAACAAAACAATTAGATTGGTAGACTTACCCACTAACCCAAATGCCATGTGTTAAAACGACCAGCAGTATTATTAATATAAAAGCAAATCCATATTTTTAAAACTTGTCCATTTTATCGTGTATATTTTCAAATTTCAGTGTTACATTGAGAATTCATTCATTCATTGAGCTTTATGAATCGAGTTTAAGTTGCATAATGTACATATTATACAAGCAAAATAGCAAAAATCCATTCAAGGTACCGTTACAGAAAAAAAATTAATACCAAAAAAGGTAATAAAAAAATTGCGCGGATGATAGAAAATGAAACTACATCTATGTGCTTTAGTTCTCTGTCCAAACATCCATAAATGTCATCCATTTATGAGACTTCATTGATTATAAGTTTTTTGATCTATTTTTTTCTTAATTATCAAGAGCCAAGTTAAAACTTAACAGTGTCGTGTAGTTTGTTTTCCTAACGAACACAAAAGGATTTTATCGCTGATACCCTACTGTCGCTATTGTACTTGTTAATTCTTGATAACGGTTGATTAATGCGTTTTCTTAAGCACCAATAAATTGATAAAGTAAATAAGCTTTTTTTTACTTCCTTTCATTAATTTTAATATTCACTCCAAAAATTTTATTTTACGCTTGTTGTTTTACAAAGTTTTTCATTAATTATGTAAAAAAACAGTTTTCTTGTGCTTTAAACTTTTGTAATTCTACAGAAATGTAAGTTATTTTTCTACCTACATTATGCTGTAGATGTCCAACTACAGTTCTTTATTAACGGCGTACGAAGTAAATTAAATTTTTTTACTTATTTACAAACCAACTTTGAAAGAAAGAAAATAATGGAAATGCCATGATATTCTTAATTTTTAGATTTTATTGAATTCTCTTTGCCTGTAAAGATAAATAGCCTGAAAAGTTTTCATAATGTGAATTGTAATGTACTTTTACAATACTTTATGTTTGCAATTAGACAGTAACAGTGTAAGAGAATTCTTTTAGTTTGTGGGCCACAATCTTAATGCGAAACGTATCCAGGTCCGAACTTAGCAAAAATTATCAAATGTGATTCACTTTGAAATAACACCCTATATACAGCGTATCCCACTTAAAATTCCCGACGACTGAAAGAGATAATCGATTTCTGTAAAAGGGATTCACTATAACAATTAAATTTAGTTTTGAGTGACAACCGCCTTCCTACTCATTGAGATATGGATGGCGTTGAGATGCAAAGAATATATCCCAGGAACCTTGAAAATAGATGAATGTGAAAGGACACTTAATTCTAAGAATTTTGTATGATATGAACGTTTTTCGAATTTTTTTTAAAGGCAAATATTGTCACAACTTTCTTAAATCAAATTTTAGACGATAGGTCCTTTAAGACGTCAGGTACGGTTGTTAAAACTCATATAATCATAATGTAAGCGTGAAAGTATAAACACCACTCCTTTCGTCTAGATTTTAACTCAAACAAGTACATTTTTATAATTACAGTAATTTCTAAATCAAGTTTTAAATTTGAATTAATAATAAACAAATAGTAAACCAACCAGTAGAACCTTAGTACGTGTAAAATGGTTTATAGAAAAAAGGGCACGCAAATAGTATTTACGATTACTATAGCATTAAAGTTCTACGAAAAAAAATACGGTTACTTTTAACGAATGTTAAAACTAATATCACCGTAATGTAAACTAAAAGTACAAATACTCAAACACGTAGACATTTTTGGTATAACAAATATTATAGAGAACTAATGAAGTCGCATATTCTATCCCATGGTACCGTGGGGTATATAAAATAATCATAAACACGTATTTGTAACAGTAGTATAAAAATTCACAACATGCCGGACGTGATTCAAAAAACAAGAAATGTACAGCTTAATATCGAAGTAAGCGGTCAGTTCATACTTAATTTTATATAACTGCTGTAAATCCCCTTTCTATAGCAATACACAAACATAACCATTGTCATAAGAATTTGTTTTATTATCTGTAATGATAAAAATAAATAACAAGACCAAATCCGTAAAAAATAAATAAATAAATGTGTAAATATTAAATTAAATAAACAAATAACTAACTCTAACTCGGAAATCTAGATTAAAAATAATTAAATCATTTGGTCACAAATAAACAACAGCAAGTCCGGTAAGTAGCATGAGAACCAAAAATCGCGTAGGGAACAATCTAAATGAACCATAATGTGATTGAAAATTATGTAAGTAAAAAGTAAAGAAGTATATATATATATATATATATATATATATATATATATATATAGAGGTGTATTTTAAAATCACCGACAAACGAAAACTGGAGATTCTATGATTCAAAATAAGGCAAAAATGATCATAAACGCTTTTACGAAAATGCTTCCTAACCGAGATACAGATTGATTAAGAAATAATTTTTTTAAGATTTTTTTAAGATTCCTCAAAAACTACAAAAATATTGCACTGAGATCTGGTACACCTAAATGTCTAATTAAGTACAATTAATCAGGTGAGTTTGAGTCAACTGGTTCCATACAGTGGCGTAGAATATGTTAAGTTTGTCACTTTAAGTAAAAAAAAAACGCAGGTCCCTGTTTTTTTTGAAGAAATATTTTTTTGTTAAATTCAATATTTAATTCTGCAAATAAAATCATACTTAGTATTTTTTCGGTTCGGTGTAATACCTTTTGTAGTTTTTGAGGAATCTTAAAAAACCTTAAAAAAACTTATTTTTTAATCAAGCTGTATCTCGATTAGAAAGCATTTTCGGAAAAGCGTTTATGAACATTTTTGTCCTATTTTAAAAAACACTCTGTATATATATATATATATATATATATATATATATACTGTCAAGTATTACCTGAATACTTTCTCTTTAAAATCGTATTTAAACATTCGCCAATATGAATGAATTGTAATAACTCAAATCTTGAATTTCCACTTAATAAAATATCTTGTTATCAGTGTTCTGTATTTTAGTAAGTGTAAAATAATTCCGAATAATTAAATTTTGTAATCGATCTGGCTCAATAAGTAATTTTAGATCAATCACTAAACACAAAATACTCAAAGATTAATTAATTCTTGAAAGGTGTAACCCGTTATGTATTTTCATATAAGGTAAGAATAAAATTTTATCGAAGTTTAAACTAGTATAAAGGAAATTAGTTAAATAACAAATCTGTATTACCAATCTTTATGAGGTTTTTTCAGGGGGTTTTCCTCATAGACACGACACGTAGCGGCATGGTCACTGCATATACGCACACCACGTGCGGCTACTTAGGCGAATGCTGGGGTAGTATTTTCCCCCTTAGAACACTAAGTCCGTTCCTTTCGATGCTATCATGACCACGCCCATCCTTAATCCCACCATGCATATATATATATATATATATATATATATATATATATATATATATATATATATATATATATATATATATATATATATATATATATATATATATATATATATATATATATACGTAATGTATGTAATGTTGGGAATCCATGATTGTGGTTGAAGGAGCTTGAAAGGCTCAAACAACCCGCCTTCGCCCTAGGGGAGGGAATGAAATACGTGGCCTTTCTTTTCATTTCCTTCCAATCTTTAAAGCAGAAAAATTACAGACAATGCTCCGAAAATCATTAGTTTAAAATTCCCAAATCTTATAATCTAATTACATAAAATCCGGTGGCAGAGTTTGATTATCTTTGTATTAAACAATAAAATCTCTAATGATAATCAAACTACTGTCATAAAAAAAATAAAATTACTCTTACCATTAAATTTGGTAATCCTTTGTCTGGTATAACGTGTCCATGGGAGGTAATATCTAAGTAATTTGGCCGGTGTGCCATTTGCAAACGTAACTGTCTGTTATTCACTCGCACAATCCCCCTACTAATAAAGTCGAAGACCAAAACAGAAAAGGCAAGAATAGAAGACAATTTCTGCGTTTCAAATTATGTGTAACAACGGTTTGTGGTAGCATGAATCCTGCTTTTAAAATGGTTCCATTTGTACCATCCTCTAAAAGACCCTGTCAACGCGCCGCATATTTCCTTGAGGATGAGACACCTACCGACAACTGGAGATTGAACATTTTTCAGGTGTCTTCCTTTCCGACCGGCAACACCCACACTGAGAATACTGTCACTTCCTTTAATGGTGCCGAGATCGCTATACAACTGGAAACTCCCCTTAATTAAAATTTATCCGTACGGACACCACGACACCGCTAAAGAAGACATAGTGGTTGGAGGATGTCACTTTTGTCGACAACCGTGTCCTCATGAACCAGCGTCCAGAAACCGAACCCGACGGTAGCAAAGAAGTCAGTGTCGCGTGGGCATCTATCAACCAGAGACAGTATAAGGGTGAAAAGGGATGACACCCGCTTGTGGACCACACAGTCCCGCAGGAGGAAGAAGAAATGGTGTGAAGAACTGAAATTCCTCAAATATTTCATTTTGATTAACTGTTTAATAATAATTTAATAATTAAATTTCGCTTAAATTGCATAATTAGTTTTATCTCATTTGTAGTTGACGAGAAAAGAGTTGAGAATGTTCTACGTCCCCACCATTCCCACTACCTAGACAGTAGCCATAGTCACACCTAACAGAAGCCGTATAGAATCCTATGTAACTGCAAGATTTGCGAGCTTAAAGGCTCTACCGGGCACCCTGGCCCGCTATCGCTAGGATACGCGTTCACTTGTACGTAATTTTTTTAAAACACCCATACGAAGACTCGAAAAAACGTAAGTTTGGAACCGTAATTTTCGACGTCGTAACCTACTGATTCCACCGTTCAGAAAGGCCGTTTGCTAAAATTTACCTCATTCACTGAGCGTAAATGGTCGCTTCACATTTGCTCCTTTTACGAGGTTTTGAAACGAATGCCTGATTAAATTACGTTATGCACTACAATACTGTAAAGATTAACTTCAAGAGATATTCCTATTTCAATTATTCTCCAATACCAGAATCGTCCCGATCATTCCCACTCTTTAGACAGTTGCCAATCTCTGACCTAACAGAACTCGTACCCGACTACAATGCAATCCCACATTTGTCTGCGAGCTGAAAGACTCTATCAGTCATTCAGGCTCGCTGTCGCTCGGATGCACTTTCACTTGTATGTAATTTGTTTACATATACTCCAAGACTCGCAGAAACAATAGGGACAATAGGGTCCACCAGACAGCACTAAAGGAAGCATATCCAGTTCTAGACCAAAAAGTAAACACACTCCACCATCGTCATCTAACAAATGCTGGGTGTTGTCGTATCAAAAGTGAAGTGAAACAGACCAGAATACAATCATTGATTCCTGCCCTAAAGATTCAGACATCAGAAACTACATAATGTAAATTTTAGTGCTAATTTGCTTTACTTAGTGTATATTCCTGCTTCATACTCACTTCTTCCAAGAAGTTCTATATCAAACGTATGAATAAATTGCATTATTCTACAGTATCAGAATACATAAAGCTTTCAGTTCTACCACACCCGCCTGTGTAAATATGTAATTTATCCACGTAAACTAATCTACACTGAAGGTTTAAACACCTTTTAGGATTTATTACGATATAATAGATTCACCCTGTACAATGCTATTTGAAAAATCCACCACTAGTGCGTTTTTAACCACCTCTACACTCCTAGAGATCGAAGAGATCTCAACCAACGATTACTTCCTGTAGAAACAATTCATTACGAGGGTTGCTATTTATGTATTGAGAATAGATAGAATAAACAAATGAATTTGATGAAAAATATTTTTATGGCTTTTCAAAATAATCGCCTTTAAGATCTATACACTTTTGCATGCGATTGAACCACTCTTCAAAGCACTTTGTCCAGTCAAAAGATGGTAGCTCTAAAACATACGTTTTGAAAGCCTCAACTGCTCCTTCGGGCGATGAAAATCGTTGTCCACGCAGTTTATCTGTAATTAGTGGGAACAAGAAGAAGTCATTGGATGCCAAGTCGGGACTGTAAGGCGGATGACCCATCAATTCGATCTTTTGTGTATCCAAATACTCGTTTGTTGCATGTGATGTGTGTGAGCTGGCATTGTCGTGATGCAAAATAATTCGTCGTTTTGGGTTCGTTTCTCTCAATTTACCGAAAACTTCAGGCAAACAAATGGTCGTATACCACGCTAAATTAACGGTCTTTTGATTTTTGATAGCCATAGTTACCACAGGACCGGTTTTCGTAAAGAAAAACGCCACCATTTGCTTCTTAACGCTTCGAGAACGAACAACTTTTGTTGGCTTTGCTTCACATTGAAACACTCAAACTGTGGACTGGCCTTTTCTTTCTGGCTCATACGCATAAATCCACGACTCGTCATCTGTGACGATGTTGTATACCGCTTTAGATGCAACACAGTTGTATTTTGGAATCATTTTACGGCATCAATCGACACGAGCGTTTTTTTGAGCATCTGTCAACAAATGTGGAATCCAACGTGCACACAGCTTCCGAACACACAAATGTTCGTGCAAAATCTTATGTATGCTGGTCATACTAATGCTTAAACATCTCTCGATTTCGCGATATGTCACATGACGATCTTCTTCAATGTGTTTTCGCACAGCATCGATATTTTCCGGCACAACGACTGATTTTGGACGACCTTCTTTGACTTCATTCGTGAGCGAACTACGTCCACGTTTGAATTCAGTGTACCAGCGATATACAGTGGCTGCGGATGGCGCTTCATCGCCAAAAGTTGAATTCAGTATTGATGCATTGTTCTTGAGTTAGACCACGTCGAAAGTCAGAATAAATCATAGCTCTAAAATTTTCACGAGTGAATTCCATATTTTGGCTGAGATGAAATTTTCAACTTACTACAAACAACACAAATAGTGCTCGCACGGCAAAACGTTCTGAGTACGTTTAACCTTAAAAATGTCAAACTTTAAGATGACAGTGACAAATTTCACCTGGCAATACCAGTGTTGCCAATTCTCAATACATAAATAGTATCCGTCGTATAAAGCATTAAATGCGAAATGATTTTTATTTGTATTAAAACAGCGTACAGTAGCTTCGTGCTATCATCTTATGCAAGCAACAATCGCTATAGTTGGCAACAACCTAATCATTTTTTAAAAAGGAGAAACCTTTATTCTAATTTTGGTTAATTATTTCTGTATGCAATCTCGTCTCATATTCTCTGATTTCTTAAAACATATTTAAAAAAAGCAATCAAACGGGATTTGTTATGGATTTTTATACCTTATAACTTTAACATTGTTATTCCCGTTACTTGTAGTTCAGAGACGTATTGAGGAACATTTTCCGATTTTTATTTTTAACCTATTTTGATTTTATTGTTTTCCAGGTTGCGTGACTATTATTTTGTGTACTTTTAACGTTTGATTAACTCGGTCCTCGTCTTAGACCAGATTCTGCTGGACTCGTGAGCTGGACCTATACCGCCCGGGATTTCGTAACGCAAGAGAACCGACCGCCGCGATTCCCAATTCCCTTACTGTATTTGAAAAGTGTTTATTGCCGGTTAATTTTTTTACATTATAGTACATTTATTTCGAATAATAGAAGCTATAGGGTAGTACATGTATAAAGTCTTACTGTTTATTTGTCAGTGCAGTAAGCTACTAAAAAGAACTCTCGACCAATCTTCTTTTTCTGAGCTAAAGTCGTGCTAAAATGCATTGAAATCAAACGTAGCCCATGGGGGCTACAATTTGACGTACTGCGATTTATTATTGTGGGACTGTCTGTAGTGTAAGGTATTTATTGGCTGAGATGACACTCAAACGCTAAATACCGTAAGCACCTGTTGCTTAACAATGTACATCTGCATACTTAGTACTAATTACCCGATGAAAAATACTTGTATAACAAATACTAATATTTAGAAAAAAAAATTTGGAATTAGGGCAAAAATAATTAAAAACGAAATATTTTTCAGATGAATTATGATTTTTATATGAAAACATGCAATAAACCCTAATTATGTCAACGTATACATTTACATAAAAGGATTGTAAAATAAAACTCATGTGCTTATTGTGCTGCTGTTAATAAGTTGAAACACGATGGTTGATAATAACACTACCATAGAGATCTCCATACCTTCTCTTACAGTATAAGAGTTCCAATTGTATTTAATTTTATTTAAAAGAGTAATAACAAAATATATTTATTTAAAGCATTTTCGTTTAGTCAATAATAATAAATTACTTTAGCCGGACGTTTCAAAAACTGTAATTAAATTTTTTTCTAAATATTTGTTAAAAGGTAAATCCTCTAAACGCAAACCGTATTTCGTCTGAAAAGAATCTAAATTCGTTTTTCATTTAAATATGGGGTAAAAGCGGAGGTAAAACCGCTGACCAACTCAACAAAGTATAAAATTCGATTAATCCCAATAACATCGCATAGCAAGGGGCAATACTGTGTATAAAGGCAAAAGAATTCTTCCGAAAGCGTTCCTAACCCCCTATCTCATTTTATTCTACTTCAACCCTCTGATGCACACATCGACCCAAACCTTTCACTTAACCCAATTAAATTAATGGACATCGGCTCAGAAAACTACCTTTACATTTATAGAAAAGGTTATAGGAATTCACCCCAGGTTTAGTTATTTTAGAGACTCTCTCTTTATGCAATTTATTGTATGAATTTTTCGTTCGTAAAGTTTTAAAATCGACTGATTTCTTATAAGGTAGGGTGATAGGGGTACGAGTTGGCCAAGCCAACTTGATGAATATTAATTGGGTTTACCAGTCCCAATTAGAGAGCGATTGGACGTAATTTCCATACAAAAACCATTACTCCTTATCGCCTGCCTAAAAGGCACCCCAAAGCGTCGCATCTAATTGTTTTTTTCTAAAAATAGAATGCTATATATTCAATTTATTTCTTTTTTTTTTTTTGACTTGTTTTTCATATGAAAATCTTATACGAGTGGGTTTTATATACGAATAATTCAAATGCTTAAAGTTAATAATGCTACAATTTACTTTGCATAAAGTGACACTATTTTCTGAATTTACATTAAGTTTAAATAGTGGACTGGGTCACAGATACTTACATTGTAAAAATAAAGCTATTTATTACGATTGTTCTCATGTGGAATGTAGAAATAAGTGTATTCATACATAATTGGAAAACGTTTCTAGCTTTGAATTCAAACTTCGAACTGTTCTACTACTAACATTAACGTTCATTTTATTATACAATGCCTTTATTCTGACTTGTTTAGTTACAACAACAGCTCCATTCCTATGCTTTTAACGGGTAAAGTTACTAAAGTCGTTCAGTAAGGTATCGTGAATTTACTATTTTTTATCAAAAAAAAAACGTGCTGTAAGATTATGTTTTGTTGGCACCAGATGCAGAAATAGCGATCTGACACAAATACTCTAACGGCATTTCTCGAATTCGGAAAAGGAAGGAATCTTTCTAAAATTTATTATATCTGAATGACACAGAAACGATACACATCTCTTTATTTTTTATAGGTAACGTTATTTGTAGTAATTACAAAACGTAACAGTAAATGACAGCAACGAGGATATCCAATTCATCACCGAAGTTCTACAGTTCCACTAAATGCAAGGCTCATTATTGTATTTTAACGTGTTTGTTTGGTATGCTGATTAGAGAGTAGTCATTTGTACATAATCAAAACACGAAAACCGGCATCATTATAACAACATCAACAATAATTAATGTAAGACGGACCTTTATGTAAAAGAGAGGTTAATAGACATCTAGATGAGAACTTGAAAAAGATTCTAAAGCCACGTGCTGCACACGCGCACACGCACACACACGCGCACTAACACGCAATTTCACGCACTATACACACCCACACCCACACACTTGGGCTCAGGTTCACGATCACGCTCAGACCCACACTTACACTCACACTGATACCCACACTGGCACCCTCACTCAAACTCACTATAGCAATCGTGCTCACGCTTACACTAACACTAACACCAATACCAACACCAACACCAACACCAACACCAACACCAACACCAACACTAACACTAGCACTAACACTCACACTCACACTCACACTAACACTAACACTAACACTAACACTAACACTAACACTAACACTAACACTAACACTAACACTAACACTAACACTCACACTCACACCAACACCAACACCAACACCAACACTAACACCATCACCATCACCAACACCAACACCAACACCAACACCAACACCAACACCAACACCAACAACAACACCAACACCAACACTAGCACCAGCACCAACACATACACCAACACCAACAATAATACTAACACTCACAGCTAAACTCTCACATACGCGCGCACACAAACATACACGCGCACGCGCACACTCATACTTCATAACTGATCTATGTAAAAGTTTACCAGACGTTGTAAAATGGGCTATTAAGTCAATTTTAAAGTGAAGCAAATGTCGATTGCATAACCTTCGTACTTACATGTGTACATGTAGGTCGGAAGATAACTAAAAACAATAATATCCGTTTGTATGGGCAAACTATCGTTTAACTATTTGAAACGCTGGTATTAATCGATTTGTAGGAAATTTTTTAACCAAGAATAACCAATCTGTATTGGGTCTTAGCGAAACGGTTTTCTTGTTCCCGTATTTGTACACAGAGTGATTGAAAAACAATAATGAATTTGGCACTCAAAGAAATAGAAAAAGTCAATTTTTCTAAATTGGAATCCATACTTTTTGCATCAGATTTGGGTTGAGCACCAGAAATAACTATGATTTTTAATTTAAATGCCTATACCTACATCTAACCCTTTTCATTTTATTGAAGAAAAAAAAAATTCACTTGCCCATATTCGGTTGCGTTGTTGAACTTTTTATTTTTAATCTTAGCTGGTAATGCTGTTGCTAACTAGACATCTTGGAAGCTATCAAGATATGCCAACTGAAAATATGCCATCACGACTCGGATATCCAAACGAAGATCACTTAAATTTGTTTATTATTTACGGAGAATATGATAAAGTGGTGAATAGAACATGTGTGACGTTTGCTACTCGTTATCCATCACCGAAAGCCGTGAAGGAAATTGTTGAAAATTTTAAAAATACCGGTTCCGTTAAAAGAAGAATTGGTAAAGCTAAACCTATTTTTAACAATAAAAATGTGGAAATTGCAATTTTGGGTTACGGTGTTGCAAATCCAATGATGTCAATAAGACAGGTTTCGATAGACTCAGGAGTATCAAAAAGTTCAATTAATAGGATTCTAAAAAGCACAAGGTTCATCATTTTGCATTTTCCCTAGAGCAACATTGAAAAGAAGATGATTTTCCAAGAAGAGTTTTGTGTAATGAATTCATACTTACTAATTACTACGGAAACGAACGATTTTTGGACAACATAATTTGGAGCAACAAATCGAATTCACTGAAAATGGCATGCTTAATCGACGTAATTCGTACTATTGGAGTGACGCAATCCCTTATGCTCCTAGGGAACGAAACTTCCAAAAAAACTGGAGTTATAGTATTTATTGCGCAGTAAGAAACGATCAAATTGGTATGAGACGTTTCTATCAGGAAAACTTGAACGGAAGTTCTATCAAAATGTAAATGTTCAGAATATGTCCTATGTTCTTACAGGTGAACGATGTTTAGCAATACTACAAGAGTTGGAAACTGAGCATCTGGAAAATTTACCTCTGGCCAACAGAACTCAAGTGCTATACTATCATGATGGTGCATCGCCTCACAATAACCATATTGTAAACACTTTCCTAGAGCAGACGTTTGAGGACCATTGGGTAGCTAATAACAGACCTTTACAATAGCCACCGCGTTCACTAGGCATGTTGGTTGTAGATTCTTTTGTATGTGGGGCCATTAAGAGTGAAGTATGCAACACCCATTTAACAATGAAGGAAAACTGTGTGAAGAGAGTACAAAACGCATTTCGCTCTTTGAGTCGACGCAACTGTCTATTTCCATAATCAATCGACGTAGTTCGTAGTGGGACACCCTATATGCATATATAGGTATGCTCTGACTCATGAAAATTGGTATACTATTTTCACGAGTCAGAGCAGTTGCGTAATAACTAACTTTGTTTCATTACCACGTTTAGAACCCCGTATTGTGCACGAGAGGATGCAGATAGAACTGATTTAGGTTGGAAATTCTGTCCAGCGTAGTCAAGCATTTCTGACATTAAACATTTGACATTTTCTGATATTTTGTTGGCTTAAATTTTATTATTGTGGTAAAATAAACGTAACCCCTGAAGCTGAGATTTGACGGTTTTCAAACTGTTATTTGCACAATCTGACAACAACGGGGTCCTCTGACTGTATTAGTATTAATGATGCAACTGCTCTGACTCTGAAAATTACTATATGTCCATCAATTTCTGTCTGACGTAAAATTCTAAATGTAATATTATTTCATGCTTTTAATTTGTTAGCATCTAGGTGTCTATTAACCTCTCTCTGTCTGACGAAGTTTTAAATGTCTGTTTGGCATAGATGATTTTTTTTTACAATGTTACGTGTTTTTGTAATGAACTTCTTATAAAATAGGTTACATAATTATCCTAAAAATGTTATTAAAGGTATTTCATTTCTTTTAATTTCCATTTTGTAGGTTGGAAGGACATGTGGTGTTCCGCGCCAAATATGTTCAAACGTAATGTTTTATTGGGAGTGAGAAATGGCGAAGGAATTGTGATGCGGAGATAGTCCAGCTATTCCCAAAGAGGGGCCGTGCTAATACATGTACCAGTAAAAAGAGATGTATTGAGGCCACCGTAAGCGGACATATTCACACAGGCAATATTTTACACTAGGCAGGTCTGATTCAAAAGCAATGACTTTGTAAATGAAAAATTTCGAGTGAAAAGTGTTCATCTATGGAGGTTGTTAAAACAGAGCCATTATAAAACACGAGAGCATGGTTATAAGAAAACGGCTAGTTATTTGTCGTAACTGCTTTAGTAGGTTACCACCGGTAGTGACCCTTATTGACAGGGTAACTTTGATCAGATTTGCCCTACTTTAATCATAAAGGTTGTAACGAATCTTTTACGTTCTTCGTTCATTTAGTTGTAAAATATAAGAAAAAAGAGTTTTTAATTATTAATGATTTATAAGTTGTGGTAGGCAACTTAATTTGCATGTCTTTTTAGGGATTTATGCTTCCGTATCATGAATTATTTTTTCTGCACTTATTTTTTGCGCACATTTTTTCGCGCACCGCTATATCATCTGACATCCTAAGCGTCCTTTTCTTCATTTCTTGATGTATTCTGTGTTGATTAGGAAGCCATTTTGGGTTTTCACCTAAATTTTGTGAAACGTGCCATTGATTTAATGGTAAGGTACACTTAATTCGTATTATATTAAAATTTAAAACATTTGCTCTTTACAGGCACTTTTACACTTTTAGAACTTTTTCTTTGATTTTACCACTTTTAGTTACACGTTAATTCTACTTTTACGTACGCTTTCATTTTTTTATTTGAACTTTCGAGAGAATGCTATAAACACTGGATTATTCAAATTTCATGAAGATAAACTTATAAGAAGTATAATTCAACTTTGGTATGGTTTACAACATGCCGCATTGTTATTACGATATATTGCGCAATATTGGTGCAAAGATTACATCTCGTTTGGTTTGCATTTCCGTATTCGTTTAGATACCAGATGTTATCAAAAAGTTGTGTACAGAAATTTTCGAACAGGTATTTATATCCATTATTTAGTAATTTAAGGCTATTACAATTAGTTTTAAGATATATTTTATATAATTCTAAATTCAAATATTTAATAAATATAGTTTGTATATCTTTTATTTTGACTTTTTGGTGAATTTTTTTATTATATCCTCGGTTTAGTTATTCCGATCATAATCAAAAAATAACTTGGCGTCCGAGATAATTTTCATTATTGTTACATTGCAGTTACTGTATTTATGTTAAGTCGAAATAACCAAGCAGAAATTGGGGTAACGACTTTATTATACTATATATACTATTATACTATAGTCGTGGACAAACCCTTTCCTGAAATCAATTTTTTTAAGGGTATCTCTACTTAAACTACTAATGACGCACTTGAATGTAGCATTTCCGTTGTAATATTATGGTTTCGGTTAAATTTTTTTTAATATAACGCAGGGTAAGTCAAACATTTAATTAAGTATGAATGAAAATGGTTATACTGCATTATTTATATCTTATAGAAGCAGGTGGCTTTGGATTTTTTTAAGTTATCAAGCATAAGTATATTATCTATCTGACATGAAGTTTTAAACGTCATTCTGACAGATTATTTTTTCTGTTTTTACAATGTTGCATATTTTCGTAATTCAAATGATAAAAGGTTGCATAATTATCCTAAAAAAATGTTACTAAGATTATTTCTTTTCTTTTAATTTCCATTTTGTAGGTTGGAAGATCGTGTGGTGTCCCACACCAGATATTTTTTAAAAACCCTTATACTTTGTGGTGGAGAAGCATCCCATATTTTGTCTGATATTTCAGTTAAATCATTAATCACTGATTTTCCAAAAGCTACTAAGGCAATACTAATTACTTTAGGTAATTTCTTCAACTGTTTGAGAAGGTCTATCCCAACAGTAGATGAAGAACCTGCCAAGCTTTCCATAGACCGATATAAATCTGATGGTTTACGGTCACCTAATTCTGTATTCGAGCGCAATTCCTCAAATTTTTTCTCTTCACTAATTGTATGGCGTTGTATAAAGATTGATTTAAGTTGTATATAATTTCGCTTACCTAAGTTTTTAATTTTATCCCAAATTGTCAAAATAACCTCTTGTGGAATCTGTGGATGCTAAAATATGTTCAAATTTCGTGGAATCACGAGTTATGCCTTTAATTTTAAATTGATTTTCTACTTGTAAAAACCATGCTTCAGGGCACTGAGTGCAAAATTGAGGAATCTTTATAGATTGTTGTGGCCAATTATAATTTTTTAGTTTGAATAAAAGTTGAAAGATACATAAATTTTGGGAATCCCGTATTACATAGTTTTCCGTTTGTTCCGGGTAGAGAGTAAATGTTTAGTGGATTGTGCGAAATCACGTATATAGAATTACATTCCAAATTTAAAACGACGAACCGCGCAATTAGTGATCATATTTGGTCCTTCGAGCCGGATATCATACCATCGTAATTATTATTTCCACCTGATATTCCATTTTTCTTCTTTTACATAATTGATGAGTTGTAACTATAGCTATAGTAAACATTAAAATACATATCCCTGTATATTGTACAATATTCTGTGTTACGCATTAAAGATAAATAGTGCCTGATACCTTGCACTGTATTCAATAGCGTTCTATATTAAAACCAATTGTTATTCTCTTGGATTATGACAGAACAAGAAAAATTGCAGTGTAAATTAGTAAAATTAATGGCCAAAAAAGAAATATTATTTCGTAGGGTACAGTTGTTAAGAGACGAAAAAAGTGTGTATAATTTTAGATCATTTAATCCTTGAATGCTAAATGAATTGGCACAGGTAATCCAGCGAAAAAACCGATGCTCTTCATAAATTTATTTAACTAGTTCCAACTAATTATTCATGTTACTATTTCGTAGGTTAACATAACTTAAAAAAGGATAGAAACAATCTAGAACGTTGAAACTACTTACTTAAATTAATGACACGCATTGTTTTGTTCGCTGGATTACCTATGCAGTGAGGACATAAAGTCCGTCGCCCCCCCCCCCCTCTCTCTAACTTTTGAACCGTGCGGTATATTCCGATGAAATTTGGAACGGTATTATATGAGACAATTGTCTATTCTTTTGAGTTGAAAATGATAACTTCATTTGTCAAAATGACTGCCTGGCATAGCTTCGATTTTTTTTAGTAGAATAGTGAGTCATGTGATACATCATTCTGAAGGTCTCTTTGCTTCATTCAAACTTCGAGTTTGAAGACATTTGATTCATTCATTTTCAAATGGCGACCAATAACGTTTTAGCAAGACTATTATTATTAATATTAGTATTATTAATATTAGTAATATCTAATACAAAACTAATTAAAATCATAAAATAAATTAAACTCATTAAAAAATTTAAACTAATTAAAAATTAATTATTTAATTAAATTGAATGATATTTTCCTAAGTTATTAAATCACTTGGTAGGCACGTTTCAAAATGACAAATATTAGGAAACCATAGCAACAAAATTTACTTATTGCATAATTAAGGTAGAAAATACTTACCGCCAGAAACTACTTAAATTAAATCAAATTTTAGATTGGTCGCCATTTGAAAATGAAACGTTTTCAAAATTGAAGCAAATAAAGACCTTCAAAATGAGGTATCACATGACCCACTATTCTATTAAAAAAAACATGTTTTAATTTTTTAAATTTGACAAAATTGTTTACAACATCTTTAACAATTTTTAGCAAACATTACTACTGACGAAGATAACTGTAAGTGTTATCGAAACGTTTAGATCGTATAATTTAAAGTACACCATTAAAAAACCCCAAAAAAGATAAGTATTTTATTATGAGTGTTAATGGTGAAAGTTTACATTTTCATAATAATGATTATGTTCGGCCTATAGTGAAACTTTGTCCACTTCCAAAGCAATAATGATTAGTAGAAAAAAAAATTTTTTTGTTCTTGTTTGTTGCATTTATTTCGGCCGCCCAGGATGTTGTTGCCATTTATAATTTTTTTGTTTAAGTGCAAGTTTAAAGATGGCAGATAAATGCTGGTATTTTAATTTTAATTTTTCAATGTTAATATTGTACATATATTTTGGGAATCCCGTATTATATAGTCTTCCGTTTGTTCCGGATAGAGAGTAGATGTTAAGCTAGTTACGATTGTACGAAATCACGTGTAAAGAATTAAATTCCATGCCGTTTTATATCTGCAAAATTCATCCTTCCTTCCTATATTCCTTTATGGTGACTGGAGCAGAATATAAGGGGTAAGTCGTTAGATATAATTTACACTCTATTATATAAATTGTCTTCCTTATTTAAAACGACGAACCGCGCATTTCGTGAATATAGATGTAGCGGGTGGTCCAACGAGATTGCAACATTTTATTCCTTAATAAAATACACATTTTTACAAATTTTTTATTTCAACTTATGTTGCATAGGTTCCGATTAAGTATGGAACAAAATTACGATTAAATGGCCGCCACGACTTTGCTGGCACATTCTTGCTCTTTTCATGAAATTTTCGAGAACAATTTCGCGCTTTGGCTGATCAATTTCTCCATTTTAATTCGTCAAATTCCATCTTTAAGCTCATTTATTGTTGTCGGATGATCGGAATATGCGCGAGACCTCACAAAAGACCACAACCAAAAGTCGCATGGCGTGAGACCACACGATATCGGTGGCCAATTCTGGTTGGAACAACTGGATTATTTCTTGTTCTTGACAGGTTGCTTCGTCCTGCTGGAACCACATGTTGTCCAGATCCATACCGACCAATGCAGGCCACAGGAACTCTCTTATCATGTTTCGATAATGGTTACCATTCACAGTAACTGCATTGCCGGCTTTGTTTTGAAATAAATATGGCCCAATCACTACTTGCTCCAGCCCAAAACCCACACCAAACAGTGACTTTTTATAGGTGCCTTTCTTTCTCATGAACCAGCCGAGGATTCTCAGCAGCCCAGATGCGACAGTTCTGTGTGTTCACATAACCGTCTAAGTGGAAGTGCGCTTCATCGCTAAACATGATTTTCCTCCAAAAATCAACGCCCACTTCTTGGTTTTGCAATATCTAATTGACGAATACACGCCTCTGAGCATGATCTGCTGCCTTAACTTCTTGAGTTAGCTGGAATAAAGATTTTTTTCAAAATTCGAAGTAAACTGGTTTTTGAAATTCCCAACTCTTGTGAACGACGGCGAGTGAAGGTTTTTGGATTCTCGTTTTTCTCGATTTTCAGTAACTGTGGCAATATTTTCGTCAGATCGTCCTGGCCGACGACGAATCGGTGTTTTTTATCAACAACTGAACCAGTTTCCTCAAATTTGTTGATGACTCGCTGAACGATTTGGTGAGTTTTCTCGACCGAAAATTGCGCGTAATCTGCGAACTGTATCGGCAAAACTTTCCCCATATTTGAAGTAAGTTTTCACAATTAAAAAGCGTTGTAGAATTGTGTAACGCTCTATTTCTAATAATCATGATGCGTCTGCTTGACATTCAAGGTAATTTGAGTGCAGTTGGGTCGCCCTTTAGATCTTCGTTCATTTTGGGTTCTTTTTTTTACTTCTTGGTATTTTTCTTATATTTTTTATTTCCTTCAATACTTTGTTGAAATAGGACGTATTATTAAATCTTCGGAGTCACCAAATTTTTGCTTTCTCATATACGTACATATAAAGAGAAAGCTTTGTAACCGATTTACATCTCCAAACACTTTTTTTTAATTTCTCGGCGTTTTGTGGCCAAAACAATACGAAAAACACATTTCTAGAAAAGAAAATCTCGTGTTTGGTGGTGCGTCTGTGTGTGAGTGTGCGCGATATCTTTTGCAACATTAAAGCTATCGATAAAAAAAAGTTTTTAGAAACAAGAATGTCGTGTCTGTCTGTGTGTGTGTTTGTTTGTTTGTTTGTTTGTTTGTTTGTTTGTTTGTTTGTTTGTTTGTTTGTTTGTTTGTTTGTTTGTTTGTTTGTTTGTTTGTTTGTTTGTTTGTTTGTGTGTGTGTGTGTGTGTGTGTGTGTGTGTGTGTGTGTGTGTGTGTGTGTGTGTGTGTGTGTGTGTGTGTGTATGTGTGTTGTGTGTGTGTGTGTGTGTGTGTGTTGTGTGTGTGTGTGTGTGTGTGTGTGTGTGTGTGTGTGTGTGTGTGTGTGTGTGTGTGTGTGTGTGTGTGTGTGTGTGTGCGTGGTGTGTTTGTGTGTGTATTTGTGTGTTTGTGTGTGTGTGTGTGTGTGTGTGTGTGTGTGTTTGCGGGTGGGTGGTTGGATGCGTGCGTGCAAACGCTCGTGCGTGTGTGCGTGCGTGCGTGTGTGTGAGATATCTTCTGAACCATTAAAACTATCGATTTGAAATTGGGAACAGAAATTCTTTGCCATAAAATCTGGGTCAAGTTCGTTAATGAGCAAAATCCAATCAGTGGCTGGGCATTTTTAGGGGATTAAAGAATTAAAATTCATTGCTTCAAATTTTAAAAAGTGACGTAATTAAAAAAACAAAATAATACTTTGTTTATATAATTTCAAAATAAAAAGTATATAATAACCAGTGACGCGCCGTTTTTAAGGTACGAAATTGTGTATTTTTTAATTCACCAACAGATTTTTTTGAAAGTCGGGTATTGGTGGTTTTTAAGATCGCTAAGTATAAATTTTGTCAAAATTAAAAAATTAAAAATGGCGGATCAAAAATGGGGGATCATCGTGTTTATTTAATTTATCAACCGATTTTTTCGAAAGTCTGGTATTGGGGGTTTTTAAGATCGATAAGTATAAATCATTTGTCAAAATTAAAAAATTCAAAATGGCGGATCAAAAATGGGGGATTGTCGTGTTTAAAATCCGATATGACTAAAATTCAGGTATTGTGGGCTAATGATCAATTTTGCAACTTTGTAAATTTGTAAAACGTTATCTAAATAAAAATAATTTTAAAACTGCCAGTGGCGCACCGTTTTTAGGGTGCAAAATTTTTTTTAAAGTCGGGTATTGGTGTTTTTTCAAAATGGCGGATCAAAAATGGGGGATTATCGTGTTTAAAATCCGATATGACTAAAATTCAGGTATTGTGGGCTAATGATCAATTTTGCAACTTTGTGAATTTGTAAAACGTTATCTAAATAAAAAAAATTTTAAAACTGCCAGTGGCGCATCGTTTTTAGGGTGCAAAATTTTTTTGGTAATTGGGTATTAGGGGTTTTTAGGATCGCTAAGAATAAATCATTTGTCAAAATTAAAACATTCAAAATGGCGGATCAAAAATAGGGAATTCACGTGTTTAAAAACCGATATGACCCAAACTCAGGTATTGTGGGCTTTGAAGTTAATTTACATATATGAAAGTTTTTTTTGTATATAATCATAGTATGTTTCATTATTTTTAAATTGACATCTGTTCTTTTTTTATCTAAGACTACTTTTTACAACTACAATTGAAATGAAATATACAAAAAATAATACACTAGGTTACATAATTAAACTATTGAGTTGCTGAAAATTCAATATATCTATGGACCAAAATGTATGCTAAAAAGTTTTAGCTATCTTACAACTTATGATGTGCATAATATGAATGACTCTTAAATTGCAACAACTTATGATTAATATAATATGCAAAAATGCAGTAATAACAATAATATTAATAAGATAGTAATTCTTAAAGGGTGTGACACGGTTTGTTTAACGGGTTGGTGATTCAATTTAATGTTATTAAATTACATAAGGAGTGGACCCAATTTAACTGTATCAATCCTTCAGTGAATCACGTGAACAATTTAATGACTATAGTAATGGCTCCATTGCGGTTTTCGGTTAACCGAGAACACTCGTATAAACCCTTACTAAATATTAAGTGAATTTGTTAAACTTAATGGATTTTAAAATAAATTGCAATTTTTATATAAGTAAAACGTAACAAATAGATTAAGTTTCTCTTGCACAGTAATTTGGGATCAAAGTAGATTGAAAAAAAGCTTAAAATGGTCTCTGCTTTAGAGTTTTTAGCATGGAATATAAATCGTTATTACTCGAACCGTGTCCATTTCCCTAAGCTTAGCTAAGCATATTCCAAAGTAATTTTAATTTCCTCAACCGCAGCGACGTTAGTTATCCTGCGGTTTCTCATAAACCTGCGGTCATTCCTCTTCTTCTTCTTCTCCGTCGTCGTCGTCTCGGAGATCTTATTTATATTCCTTACGTTCTGAATATTACAGCTTTAATTATTCCATTTCGAATACTTTGATTTCAATTTAAGTTTATAAAGAATTTTTAATACTTTTATATTATTCCTTTTTAAGCTATAAGCTTTCTTTCGTTTATGTATTATTATCTACAGTTGGTAAGGTATTAAATTTAACAAGGTGAGAAAATAACTCCTTTTTTTGTCACTACTGTAATTTTAACTTCAGTTGTTTAACGTCAATATTGAAATTAACGAATCAAAATTTCCATTAAGCGTACTGTTACATAATATCGCATTTCCACGCTTTATAGTATTCTTAATACAAATAGGTTTTCTGATTAGTTTAATGCAAGTCAGCGGTCCTCAAACACTGTCATTTTAAACTATCATGTTTATGTCGTTCCGAGAAGTGTACATTTCCCAAACATAAATGTAATATTTCCAATTCTAAACACGTTCACAGAAAAAGGAACGTAGGCATAAAAAAAAGTAATATAAAAAGTTGTATTAATGAAACAAATTTCAGCCTACGTAAAATGTTAAAAATTACAAGAGGTAAATGCAATGTAATGATAGCGTCCACTCTTTGAGTAGTAGATTAATTAAATTATTAGCAAAATATATGACAAAGTAATGTTGGATGCGAAAGTTAGTAGATGGTGCTTTTAAATGGAGTAGTAGAATGACGCCGACTGAATCTAGAGTTGAAAATAAGATAAGTCAACCTAGCACACCTTAGTATAGCCTTCTTAAATCACAGAAAAAACACATTTTACTAATACATCGAGAATAGGTCGTAGCTGACACAGATTCATTCCTGCATGTAGTACATTCTTTACTATAAAATTTACCTTCTTTAACGTTACTTCGTGTAATTCCGTATTGCACAATTTCTTTATATGATTATGTATTTCTCTACACAATTACATATAACATGTATCATTATCAATAAGTAACAAATCATTAAGGTAAATCAGCAAACGATGTAAACTGTAACTATATTTAAAATATCTGATAAAGGTGATTCTATAAAATCAACCTGTTCGTTCATTAAAGGTCTTTTGTTTATGTTTATAAATTTCTAATGCTTCAAAACATTTGTCTTTTTTATTACATACACGTAAAAATTTAATGTTCTTTTGTGAAGTCATAAGGTGATTATTTACTATTAAATGTTTGATATAATTCCGTTTGTCTGTGTATCTATATTTGTAACATCTAATGTGTTCTTTGTATCTAATAATAATAGTAAGAACAATAATATTTAGTTGTAAAATTTGAATGTGTTGCATTTAAAGATATTATTATTTTTTTTTCTTTTTTTTTTTTTTTTTTTGAAGCATCGACTACTAAGGTCATTAGCCTGTTGGTCTGCTGTATGTAATTTCTCTTTTTATTTATTTATTTTATTTTTTAATTTGTCTTTTTTTTTAGATTAACTGTTTGATTCCACTTAATTCACAGTAGGTAAGTATGTTTCTTATTGCCTCTTTTTTATTTTCAAGAATTTCTTTTAGATCTGCTGGTATACGACATCGTTCGCGGAATTCTAGAAGTTCTGGGCATTCTATAAGCACGTGATTTACAGTTAATCTTGTATTGCATGTCTCGCATTATGGCCTGCTCTGTCCAGTCAGAAGGTACGAGTGAGTAAGGTTTATATGTCCTATCCTTAAGCGGCACATGATTACTTGATCTCTCCTGTTCAAAGACGCTACATTTGCCCACTTCTGGGGCGTAGGTTTTATTGTTTTCAGGTAGCTTTCATTGCCTTTCCATATGTTACTCCATATATCTGATATCGTATTGATTATTTTATTTTTTACGGTTTCTAGCATTGGAGGGATTTCATTGTGGTAATTTTGATTGTTGGGGTCGGATATATACGCGTGTGCTTTGTTTATTATATTCGGTATCCATACAAGTTTAATTAGTACACCATTATTTGCTAAGGAGGTTACGTTGTCAAGTATTTTGTTTGTAACTATATCCTGTAGCAGGGTTTTTTTTATTTTATTTAATGCGTACATGGAGCTTGTAAGTATGATTGTTTCTTGTGTGTTCCTGCGGATTGCTTTTATGTGTTCTACCTCCTTCCAGATTGCTAGCTCATGTGTTTCAGTCATGTTTGAGTTTTTGTCTGTTTTCCACGTGATGAGTATGTCGTTTGCGATTATGGAGGAAAATGTGTTTCGGTGTGACTTAAAACCACAGGTATAAATTATTGTTGCTTTGTTGTTATCTGATAAGTTATTTATGTAGTTCGTATAAACCTGTAAGGGTGTGTTCTTTAAGTCGTATTCTAATAACTGAAAATCAATTGTAATCGTTCCCTTGTCCACGGGGGGTATTTGCTGATGCTCCATGTTAGTGGAGTGTCCATTTCTATATCTTTCTTCTTAGCGAACTCTATTGCCCTACTTTTTAGAGGTTTCATTGCTGTGGGTTTTTCGGCAAAGTTGTTGATTTCTAGATTTGTTACCAATTCGTGGTTGAGGTGATGGGGGATGCTACTAATTTTGGCACAGTAAATCATGACGTATTTCATTCTATTTAAATCGAGCGGTTCTACTCCAGATTCGCAGAGGATTGAGAGTTGCGGGCTAGTTCGGAACGCGCCTGTGGCTAAACGCAGAGCTACTAATTGGATCTTATCTAATTTTTTAAGTTTTCCGGGTCTTGTTGAGGAATACACTATACTGCCGTAATTGAGCTTAGACAGAATTAGACTCTTGTAAAGTGATATTAGTGATTCCCTATTTGCCCCCCATCGGATGTTTGAGATGCATCTTAACAAGTTAATCGTTTTTTGGCATTTGTCTATTAGGTGGTCTATGTGATTGGTCCAGGTCAATTTATGGTCAAACGTCATTCCCAAAATGCGGAGGTTATCCGTAGTTGTTATTTGATTACCTTGTAGTGTAAGGTTTAGGTGATCGTGTGGCGTTCTCAAACGGCAAAAGTGTATGCATTGTGTTTTCGCTACGGAGAAACGAAAACCTGCCTTAGAAGTTAAATCCTCTAGTCTGTCGATTTATTGTTGTAATATGTTTTCTATTACCTCCATAGAATTGTGTCGGTGGCTTATAGTTAAGTCATCGACGTATATTACAGATTTAATTTCTTTTTTATTTGATTGCAGGATGTGGTTTATGGCGATGGCAAACAGACTCACGCTTAAGACTGATCCCTGTGGTATGCCGTTTTCGATGGACCGTAGCTCTGACATGTATGCTCCTACTTTGACCTTAAAAGTTCTCCCACTGAGAAAGCTCTGGATACAGATAGGCAGATTACCGCGTAATCCCCATTTCTGAAGTTGTTTTAGTATTCCGAATCTCCAGCATAGATCGTAAGCTCTTTCAAGGTGAAATGCGACTGCTACCAAGTGCTGTCTATCTTTGAATGCTTCAAGGATTTCGTTTTCTAAATGTACTAATGCATCTAGTGTGGAGTGTTTTCTTTTAAATCCTATCTGTAATTTGGACAGCAGTTCTTCTTTTTCTAATATCCACATAAGGCGGTAATTAATCATCTTTTCATAAACTTTGCTGAGGCAGCATGTTAAAGATATTGGCCTATAATTATTAGCGATAGTTTGATCTTTTCCCGGTTTGGGGATGGGAATTACTATAGATTCTTTCCACTTTGAAGGGAACACGCCAGACTTATAAATGTTGTTATATAATTGTAATAATTTTTCTTTTTCAGGTGCTGGGAGTTGTTTGATCATTAATGGAGTTGATCGGCCTATTTCCACAGTTTATGCTTTTTGAGCGCGACGTTTCGGAAGCGGACTCTGCTTCCGTCATCAGGCTTAGTCCTGAGAAGGACTGTTTTCGCACTTGAGTCGAATTCATTTGTTATATCTAATTTTTCTCAAGCACTTGACTGCTCTCAGATTCGAACTTGGTACCTTTCACTTACTAGTCTGACACCTTTACCGCTGAGCCACTGAGTAATCCAATATATATTTGTTAGAACTTATATATATATTAAACTATTTTCGTGGTTGCGCAGAAGTTTATTGCGCATGTTGCGCCGTGACCTCTTGCGCAGGTGTATTGCGCTTAAGCTCTTCGCGCATTATTGGAATCCATATGGGTTTCATTTCTACACTAGCTTGGCTTATTGGATTTTCTGCTAGTGCGATGTATGTGGCTTCTTTGAGTTTCCGACGAGTTGTGTTCTCGTCCTTTGCCACTATCTGTATGTTTTCCCATTGGATGCGGTGGTCTTCGTTCCAGACATGTTCAGCGATTCTTGATCTTTCTGTTTCGCCCTTGCGGACGTTGTTCTTGTGTTCCTGAGTTCTCACTTTGAGTGGTCTACTGCTCTCTCCTATGTATGCTCTGCCGCATTCGCATGGTAGGTTGTATACACAGTTCTTGGAATTCTGATCTTCATTGTATGGTTTGGTTTTGGTTAGTATTCCCCTGAGCGTTCTGGTCGATTTGAAGGCAGTGCGTATCTTGTATTTGCTGCCTATCCTTCGTATTTTGTCTGAGGTACCTTGTATATATGGTATTATCGCTGTATATTTAGGTTCTTCTTTTTCGGTTACCCTTTCCCTGTTAAGGTTAGGTGTTAGATCGGGGTAGCCATTTTCTTTGAGTGTTCTAGCGATATTTTCTTTTCTCTGTTCAGGTCCTCTTGTTTTGAGCATATTTTTTGCTCTATCGTACAAGCATTTTGCTACGACTAACTTCACGTTTTGTGGTGATTGAGTTGTAGTGTAGGTACCTCCCGTGTGGGTAGGTTTCCTGTATACACTTGTCGTGAAAGTGTTGTCATTCCTGTGTACAAGTACATCCAGGAATGCCAGTTTTTGTTCCGACTCCAATTCCATTGTGAATTTGATGGTGGGTGCGCGGCTATTTATATGATCTAGGAATTCATCTAGCTTATGCTTGCCGTGTTGCCAAACTACGAAGGTATCGTCCACGTATCTAAGCCATATCCTTGGTTTCTCTGTGAATTCGGATATCGCTTGGTCTTCAAAGTCTTCCATATATATATTGCTCACTATGGGTGATAGTGGGGAACCCATAGCCATCCCAAATTCTTGTTGGTAGAACTTGTCTTCTACCTGGAAATATGTAGTTCTAATGCATATTGTCAGAAGTTCCATTATTGTGTTTACCGAGAGTTTCGTGCGTTCGTCTAACGTTTCATCCTTTTCCAGCTTGTCCCTTATGATAGTTAGTGCCTTATCAATAGGCACATTTGTGAATAGACTCACAATGTCGAAGCTTACCAGTATTTCTTCGTGGTTTGGTTGGAAGTTTCTGATGGTTTCCACGAAGTGCTGCGTATTCTTGACCATAGATCCGGTTTTTCCCGATAAGGGTGTGATGATACCTAGCAGATAGTGTGCTAATGGGTGACAAGGTGAATTTCTCGAGCTCACAATTGGTCTCAGAGGAATTCCTTCCTTGTGGATCTTTGGTAGGCCGTACAGATGCGGAGGTTTGCTGTAGTGTGGGGTAAGTCTCGTTCTCTGGTAATCGGAGAACTCCCCCTTATGTTTTGCCAGCGTCAGGTATATCCGTCTTTCGATTGATGGTGTGGGGTCTTTCGAAACCCCAAGACGAACGCACGAAACTCTCGGTAAACACAATAATGGAACTTCTCACAATATGCATTAGAACTACATATTTCCAGGTAGAAGACAAGTTCTACCAACAAGAGTTTGGGATGGCTATGGGTTCCCCACTATCACCCATAGTGAGCAATATATATATGGAAGACTTTGAAGACCAAGCGATATCCGAATTCACAGAGAAACCAAGGATATGGCTTAGATACGTGGATGATACCTTCGTAGTTTGGCAACACGGCAAGCATAAGCTAGATGAATTCCTAGATCATATATATAGCCGCGCACCCACCATCAAATTCACAATGGAATTGGAGTCGGAACAAAAACTGGCATTCCTGGATGTACTTGTACACAGGAATGACAACACTTTCACGACAAGTGTATACAGGAAACCTACCCACACGGGGAGGTACCTACACTACAACTCCAATCACCACAAAAACGTGAAGTTAGGCGTAGCAAAATGCTTGTACGATAGAGCAAAAAATATGCTCAAAACAAGAGGACCTGAACAGAGAAAAGAAAATATCGCTAGAACACTCAAAGAAAATGGCTACCCTGATCTAACACCTAACCTTAACAGGAAAGGGTAACCGAAAAGAAGAACCTAAATATACAGCGATAATACCATATATACAAGGTACCTCAGACAAAATACGAAGGATAGGCAGCAAATACAAGATACGGACTGCCTTCAAATCGACCAGAACGCTCAGAGGAATACTAATCAAAACCAAACCATACAATGAAGCTCATAATTCCAAGAAGTGTGTATACAACCTACCATGCGAATGCGGCAGAGCATACACAGGAGAGAGCAGTAGACCACTCAAAGTGAGAACTCAGGAACACAAGAACAACGTCCGCAAGGGCGAAACAGAAAGATCAAGAATCGCTGAACATGTCTGGAACGAAGACCACCGCATCCAATGGGAAAACATACAGATAGTGGCAAAGGACGAGAACACAACTCGTCGGAAACTCAAAGAAGCCACATTCATCGCACTAGCAGAAAATCCAATAAGCCAAGCTAGTGTAGAAATGAAACCCATATGGATTCCAATAATGCGCGAAGAGCTTAAGCGCAATACACCTGCGCAAGAGGTCACGGCGCAACATGCGCAATAAACTTCTGCGCAACCACGAAAATAGTTTTATATATATATATATATAAGTTCTAACAAATATATATTGGATTACTCAGTGGCTCAGCGGTAAAGGTGTCAGACTAGTAAGTGAAAGGTACCAAGTTCGAATCTGAGAGTAGTCAAGTGCTTGAGAAAAATTAGATATAACAAATGAATTCGACTCAAGTGCGAAAACAGTCCTTCTCAGGACTAAGCCTGATGACGGAAGCAGAGTCCGCTTCCGAAACGTCGCGCTCAAAAATCATAAACTGTGGAAATAGGCCGATCAACTCCATTAATAGGAAACCACAGTTACAAAACACTTATAATACAGAATTGTTTGATCATCTCTTAATTTATTTGATCTGGGCCTGGAGACGTGTCGCTACTACTTTCTAATGCCCGATTTAGCTCAGACATAGAGAATTCCATGTTATAGTAGTAAGATGCACCTGTTGCATAGTCTACCCCCGCTTCTTCTTCAGCCCCTTTACGTGTCCGGAAAATTGTCGAGTAATTTCCAGAGCTGCTTACACTTTGGATGTGGTTGACAAACTCTTCAGCTGTTTCTTGCGGATCGTTGGTAAGTATATCGTTAATCTTTAGTGTGGGCAGTTTATAATTTGCGCTAGACCCTGTTATCGCTTTTATCCGTTTCCATACTTCAGCGTTTCCTGTTTCTGGAGTAATTGTAGCGATATATCTCTTCCAAGATATTTCTTTTGGCTCGTTAATTTTTAGTCGTGTTTTTGCTCTTAACCTTTTAAAGTTAATCAGATTTTCTAGTGTGCAGTTTTTTTTATACTTGTTAAACGCTTTTTTCTTTTGTTCTATTAATTCTTTAATTTCAGCATTCCACCATGGGACCTTCTTTCCAGGAGCGCAACTTTTGCTTCTTGGAATGCTGCTAGATGCTGCTTTGAGGATTTCATCGGTTACTTGGCTTACTGCTTCATCAATTTCATTCGGGATAACACGTAGGTCTACTTCATTTTTGAATACTTCCCAATTGGCTTTTTTTGTCAACCACCTATCTGTAACAATAGTGGGCTCCTTTCCAACTCCTATGTTTAGGTATATAGGAAAATGATCGCTTGTTCCTTCACCAGATAGAACTTCCCATTCAAATTTTGTTGCGGTAAAAGGCGTGGCTAATGTAAGATCAAGTGAAGATAGATTGCCTTCGTCTCTTACACTTAAATGTGTAGGATCCCCATTGTTCAAAGCTATTAAGTTGGATCGGATAATAAGTTCTTCAATTACTCTTCCTCCTGTATCCGTTTTATCACTACCCCACAGTGGGGAGCGGGCATTGAAATCACCCATCAATATTAACGGTTTATCCAACTGTTCTATCAAGTTTTCTAGTGACGAAATGCATACTTCTTTATTCGGTGGTTAAGTACAAATTACAAATTGTTAGCTTTATGGGAAGCTCAACTCTTATTGCTACTGCTTGTAGTTCTGTTTTGATGGAAATTTGCGTGGCGTGGCAGCTTTTTTTAAAAAATGTAATTACGCCACCTTTGGCTCTTTGGTTGTAGGTATCATCTTTTCTAATACAGGCATATTGCCTCAGGTTAAAATTTTGATAATCCCGTAGATGACTTTCTTGTATTACTAAAGCAAGCGGATCCCATTTTGCTACGATAACAGATATTTCGTTTGCACGATTTAATAATCCATTACAATTCCATTGAATAATGGAGTGATTTATTTTTTTGGATTTATCCGTTGATAAAGAATATAAATAAGGACAGTGACAAAAAACAGAAAATAAAGTACAAAATGCAAAGAACATATATAGACAAACGTAATGGATTAAAAGATATCACAGATGTTTCTTTTCAGTTGTGAGTTTATCACAGTTTAATATCACAATTTAGTATCACAGATGTTATCACAGTGTCAGTTGTTTGGTTTACACTGTTTACACTATCACAGATCGTGTCACAGGTATATTTAGAGGTTATTCACTGGTACCCCTTTGGGTACTTGTGCCTCTGGGTTTACCCTTGGGCCAACCCTTTTTTTTCTTTTGGCTTTTAGCCTCATTCAATGTTTTCTCATCAACAGAGAAAATACTGAGTCCGTTGATGGGTTACGTTCCATAAGTGTTTTCCTTTAGCACCCTCGATTCGTCCTCCATTTGCATTTCATCTTTGTTCGTCAGACTAAAAGAACTGACGGCACTTGTTGGAGGCCCTGGCAACGACTGCTTAACGTATGTCATTAAGTCAGTGGTGAGTTGTTTCACTTCATCATTAATATTTTTTTGTTTCAGGTATTACACTGCTCAGCTGATTAACGTCAGTGTTACGTGCCGCGACGCTCGAATAAGAATTGGTCGACGTTACTGCAGTTCCCAACATTCGCCTAGCTTCAGGGTAAGTAATCCTTCTCGTGACCTTAATTTCCTGTATTTGTAGTTCTTTTTTGTACGTGTCACATGCTTTGGAATTTGCAGGATGATTACCTTTACAGTTCAAACATATGACTGGTGTTTGACATGGGTTGCTTTCATGTAAAGATTTTCCACATACACATACTTGGAGATCTACACACCTTGTAGTTGTATGCCCGAACTTCTGGCACCTGTAGCATCGCGTTGGTGGTGGAATATACGCTCTCACATTGAGATTATAAAACGCTGCGACTATTCTTTTTGGAAGCTGTAAGGAGTTGAACGTAAGGATGAAATTAGGGGTATCGACAAGATTTCCATTAACTTTCTTTTTCATTCTTTTCACAGCTACTACATTTTCTTCTTGCAGCCCTTCGAGGATTTCTTCTTCGCTGCAGTTCAGAAGGTCACGACAATAGACTACACCTTTAGAGATATTTAATGTTTCGTGTGGTTTTATTTGCACTTCAAAATCACAGAAATGCGTGACTTGCATCATTCTTCTTGACTGTTTATTGCTAACCGTTTTGATTAATAGCATTCCTTTCACCTTTTTAACTTCTTCCACTTTGCCAATTAAACCGAACAATGCCTTAGAGATTGCAAATGGACTCACTTTGGAGAAATCTCCTTCTTTTCTCTCGATGAACAAGAAGCGGGGATAGTTCTCCTCCTTTTCGCTGCTTACCGTGTTGAGCGAGGGAAAGCTTCCACTCTCTCGGGTGGTGGATTTTTTACGCTGCCCACCTTCAGCGCCCATTTCGGAGGATGGGTCCTCAAAAGATAAGGTATCCATAAAAAATGAACGGTAATTCACCCCCCAAGCTCTCCACCCTCCACGGAGCCTCAATATGGGACGGCAGGGACCGTGGAAAACCTCTAGTGTGCCGCCAGAGATACCTGAGAACTATAGCCACCCCAATTATGATACGCGAGAGCCTATCAGCACCAGGATGACTCGCCAACGTCGACTCAAAGAAGGAAGACTGAAGTTGAAAAGGAGAAAAGGGGGACAAAGGGATAAAGTGAGAGAGAGCGAGAGAGAGAGAGAGAGAGAGAGAAAGAAAGACTAAGAGAAAAGGTAAGAGAGAAGGAAGTGGAGGAATAACAGAGCCGACAAGCCGATTGATCTCATGTGGCTAGCAGGAGACCACCCGTCTACAGAGAAGCTGGGGCCAAAGTAGTGTGTTGGTGGAGACGCTCCCCTCAACTACCAGGATCCTCTTTTCCTCCTTACGGGTCGCCATGCACGGCAAAACACGCGGGTCCATTCTTACCCCGCACCCACAGGGGTATATATTATTATTATTATTATTATTATTATTATTATTACTATTATTATTATTATTATTATTATTATTAATATTATTAATATTAATATTAAGCCGTAATCTATTTTTGATTGAACTGTCTGTTTATAGATTCGTAAAATAATTTCAGGATCTCCTCCCCACTTGAGACTTGACATTGCTCTTATGACGTTAAGAGCTACCTTATACCGTACTATCAATTTATTTATATGTTCCTTCCACGTAAAGAATCATGAACTCTACTAAAAGCTCGGTCTCCGTCATGTTCTCAGCTACTGGTGATGGTCACATGTTGCCGCCTTACGTAGTCTACAAACCCACAAACATGTACGATAGTTGGCGAGAAGGAGGACCTGATGGGTGCAGATTCAACAGGACCAAGCGTGGTTGGTTTGACAACTATTGCTTTTCTGATTATATTGAAACCATAGCACTTCCATTTCTTAGGCGTTTGGATGGTAAAAAGTACATGATCGGAGACAACCTAGCTAGCCACCTGTCATTAGACATCATCCAGAAATGTGGAGAGCATAATGTCCATTTTATATTTCTGCCCGGAAATTCTATACAACTCACACAACCATCAGACGTTGCATTCTTTCGACCGATGCAAATGGCATGGCGTAAAATTCTTCATGATTGGAAACAAGGACCTGGCCGAAATGAAGTAACCATCCCTAAAAGCAAGTTTCCACATCTTTTAAAAAAACTATGTGAAGCATGTAAATCAGAAAACATCATTTCTGGCTTTTGAAAATGCGGCATTGCACCTCTGGATCGCAGCAAAGTCCTTAGTATGCAACCGTCAACAGATATTTCTAGCCAATCTACAGGATCCTTATCTCCAGTACAATCTGCTGCTGCTGCTATTGATGACTCCTTTAGAGAACTGTTGAACACTTTAAGACAGCAAGAAACTACGGAACCGCGGAAAAATCGTGTTGAGCCTGGTAAGAGTGTTTCTGTTTCAAATTTTGCAATATCAGCAGATCAGGAAGCACCTGGTGGGTCTAGTACAAGTACCACTACTAATACGGTCAATGATAATTCAAAAAAAACAAATGTCAAAGGCCTCCAGAAAAAAAAATAAAGAATCTCTCTATCAGTCTTCATCGGAAGATTCAGACTATACAGTTCAAGACAGCGATGCAGACATTATTCTATCTGACACCTCTGCAGACGAATTTATAAGCTGCCTTCCAGAACTCGATAGATGCCTCCAACCTGATGATTTCGCAATTGTGAAAGTGTATGGAAAAACAAAACATGTTTATCGAATGTACATTTGCAAAGTTACTCAGTTTCAAGATGACGGTTATGTTGGATTGTATTATAAGAAAACTCTGGATAGTAATACATTTTCACCAACTGAAGAAGAGTCTTTCTTTTCTAAGGACGAAGTTGTCAAAAAATTAATGCCACCTGTTGACGCCTCCAAGTCATCTTCTCGTTTAACGAACAAAATAAGTTTTCTCGATGACATTAGCATGTTCACAATTTATTAAATTTATTAACACATTCTTGTATTTTAGGTTTTAAGTTTTACTTATTTGTGAAATTTGTTTTTTAGATGTTTGATTTATTGATTTTTTCTTTAATGTGAGTCATTTTATATCCAATAAATTTTTTGTTTAACCAGAATGATGTTTCTACTCACCCCTCAGCATTACTAATTGCTTCTTTTCACCCTACAGATTCTGTAATAGAAACAGAATAGAAAAACCATGCCTGTTTCTATTGACCCCACTCTATGGGGTGTATAGAAGCAGTATGTTTACATTTTTTATTTTTTTTATCTTTTACCTAAAACCAAAACTAATAAAGTAGGCTTGTAAAGGATGGCAAGAGACATAAATCAAGGTAAGTTTCAATTCCATATGTATTAAAATAAGTGTCGATTTTCATGGTCAAAGTTCAAAACTGTTGCTATTCACCCCATTTTACGGTAGGTAGGTATTTTAGTTCGCAGTCGATCAAATCATGAAGTGTTATATATTGCTAAAATCGGCATAACATTCTCCGTCCAACGCCATAAAAATATGTCTTAACCCCGATAAGAAAAAATAAACCTGATGATGGTTCAGAATAAACAAAACGTCGCATAATATTTTTAATACCGTATTAGTATTGTGCGTAAAAAGTTGCCTTAATAATGTTTAATCGAATTTTGAAAATTCCTAATAATAAGGTAGCCAAACGCGAAAAACAAAATTCGAATTTTTTAGTTTTTTGAGCATAAAACCAAATCCATTCGAGTTAGCTCAAATTTCTTTTCAAATTATTACTCGGCATCGAATTTAGCAAAGGTGCCGAATTTAAACCTATATCCTATCTCTTATAATAAGCGAGATCCCCATGCTTGCCCTCAAATTTGGGACAGCTTGTATAAGCAGATCGACTGCCGTGGTCTTTAGTGCTATTTACTATTCGTATTTAATTACTATACTTTATTGTACATATTTATTACTTTCAGGAACTGTATTGTGTTTTTGATACTCGCACTGCATTTTAAGTTATCTCTAAGATTGCCAGAGATAGAGAACAGTTTCCGTATCCAGGTTTACGTTACACAGTTACATATTTTGTGTTCAACGGTTAGCTGTGTTTGGCATTGCAACTGTGCGTTAACAATGTGTGACCTATTCTAATTCTGTGAATAATGCTGCATTCTTTTCTAGTTAGGTTCTTTGGAGCTTCCCATTTTATAACAGATGGATGGATAGTTTTCAATTGGATATTGCATCTTGTCTAGTTTTGTTGCCATAATTCGTTTAATTTATTTTCAAGTAACGTAGAAAAGTTGTTATAGTTGGTAATCTCGATGCTTTCATTCAAGTCTATCGCTGCTGCTTTGTGGGCAGCTTTATCTGCAAGTTCATTTCCCTCGATGTTACTATGGCTCGGGACCCATAAGAATTCTATTGTGCATTGTAAATCTGTAAGGTATTCGATCGTAGAAATAAATTATTGTACTACAGGGTCTGTTGAGTATGGACTTTGGATGCTGGTAAGAGAGCTGTGCGAGTCACTGGCAATAAGGAATTTATGGTTGTTGGTAGACAATTCGCAGTAACGAAGTGCCTGCCATATACTGTACAATTCACCAGTGTATATCGAAGTATATGGTGGCATAGTCCAGCTGTGCTCACTGCCATTGATTGAGAATACACAGCCCACACCTGTACTTGTTTTTGACCCATCCGTGTATAATATTAGGTGGTCTCCATATTTAGATTTCTTTGAATTCCTTACAGTAAACTGATTGCGGTGTGTTGTCTTTAGAGAATTTGTATATGTCATTTATGATTTTGTAACACGGTACTAGCCAGGGTGGAATTTCTAGTGGTCCAAGTGGAAGCATGGGTGGGAGTGTTGCCCTATAAGTTCTAGTGATTTTTTTACACTATACCATAATGGCTTATGTAGTCTTCCTTCGAATCGGGACGGTATATCATTATGAAATAAAATATTGTAGTTTGAGTGGTTTGGGAGAGCTTTAATTTTAGATGCATACATTAAGAGCCTTTTTGTTCTATGTAGAGGTAAGGGTAGAATACCAGTTTTAGCCATTAGATTCTCCCTTGGACTAGTATAATGTGCGCATGTTGAATACCTTATAGCAGCATTTTGTATTATTTCTAAAGGCTTTAAAATACTTTTTGAAGCCGATGAATATGCTTCGCAGCCGTAATCTATTTTTGATTCAATTGTCTGTTTATAGATTTGTAAAAGAATTTCAGGATCTCCTCCCCACTTGAGACTTGACATCGCTCTTATAACGTTAAGAACTACCTTGCACCGTACTATCAATTTATTTACATGTTCCTTCCACGTATACATGGAATCAAGTGTTAAACCTAAGAACACTCTTGAGTTTTTATCCTGAACATGCTTATTTTTTAAGGTCAGAAGTGGACCGTAATGTGGTCTTCTCGATCTACAGAAATGCATACAGTATGTTTTTTCTGCCGATATTTTATATCCTATACCTTCTGCGTTTGATAATACGTAGTCAACGGCTTGTTGCAGGTTTCTATTAATTTCTCCCATTGAAGAGGCAGAATACAGAAGGGCTAGATCGTCAACGTAGAGGTAAGTATGCATATTAGGTGGAATTGAAGGAGTTAATGAGTTGATTGAAATTGCAAATAGTGTTACACTCAAAGTTGAGCCCTGAGGAATGCCATTTTCCAATATTCTGGAAGAGGAAATTGAAGTTCCCACACGCACACGAAAACGTCTTGATTCCAGAAACGATGATATGAATTTAGGTAGGTTACCTCTAAAGCCCAATTTATATAATTTTTGTACAACACCGTACCTCCACGTCATATCAAACGCCTCCTCTATATCAAAAAAGACAGCTACTGCGTGCTGCCTCTGTGCAAAAGCGTTAAGGATAGTATTTTGCAAATGTACCAAGTGGTCCACAGTGGATCTGAATTGCCTGAACCCTGGTTGGCAATTTACTATATGTCCGTTTTTCTCCATAGTCCACATTAATCTGGTAGCGACCATACGTTCTAGTATTTTGGCTATACACGAAGTTAGGCTAATTGGCCTATAATTAGTGACCAAATATGGATTTTTTCCACTTTTTAAAATAGAAAGGATACTTGACATCTTTCCAAATTGAGTTAAATACATCTAGGAGCAATTTCTTACATGGGTCGGTGAGATTTCTTAGCATATTATATGTTACTAGATCAGCTCTAGGAGCAGACGATTTGGTAGATTTCAGGGCTACTTCGAGTTCAGTAATATTAAACGGACCATTATAATCGGCAATTTCCCTGTCGCTAAAATCTAGCTTAACCTCTCTTTCATGTTTTAAGCGTAAAGAAGAAGCATCATAATTTTTCGAGCTGCTGGTTTCTTGAAACTGATTGGCCAATTCTTCCGCTATACGGTTAGGTTCGCTAAGTATAGTGCCGTTCACTTGTAATTGTATCTTGGAGACAGTACTTTTCCCTGATATAGTTTTAATCCTTCTCCAAACTTCTGAAGTAGTTTGGTTTGTTATAGTAGATACATAAGTATTCCAGGAATTTCTTTTACTTTGTAATATTATTCTTCTATCTAGCGCTCTGGCTTTTTTGAAGTTAACAAGATTTTCTGTCGTGGGGTGCCTTCGGTAGGTATTAAATGCTTGTTTTTTCTTTGTTACTACTTCGCTGACAGTGCGATTCCACCAGACTACTTTTCGTTTTACTGGTATACCGCCTGTTTTTGGGATTGTGATGTTATCAGCTCTAATTATTATATTAGTTATTTCTCGAATGTCAATTGAGGTAGATGTATGACTGAAAGGCATGTCTAGATGTCATTTGAAGACATCCCAGCGAGCTTCAGATAATTTCCATCGAATTGGATTTATTATTGGGCTATTGTGTCTTTCATTACCCAATACTATTGGGAAATGATCACTGTGGTATAAGTCGTCTAATACTTTCCATGTGAATAATGTCGCAATTCGTGCGGATGCCATTATAAGGTCTATGGATGAAAATGCCCCGGTTCTAGCGCAAAGATGAGTTTTCTCTCCAGTATTCAACAAAAATAATTGGTTTACGTCCATTATATTCTCTAAAAATTCTCCGTTTGCATCCGTACGTAGAGAGCCCCATAAACAATTATGGGAGTTGAAGTCTCCCATCAGAATATAAGGATTCGGTAGCTGATCTATAATATTCTGCACATCTTGCTGTTGCCAATTTGTGTTTGGGAAATAGATATTTCAAATAACCACATTTATCGGTGCGGTTATCTTGACCGCGATTGCCTGTACAGGTGTGTTCAGTGTAATTATGGCAGATTGAACATCCTCCCTAATAATGATTGCTACCCCGCCTCTAACTCGCAGATTCGGAGGCGCATCTTTTCTAATAATTTTGTGTCCACGTAAATAATATGGCCGATTTGGCTTAAGATGTGTTTCCTGGATACATATACATAATGGGTTAAACTCGTTAATAATAGGTTTAAGTTCACAATAGTGATGAATGCAACCGTTACGGTTCCATTGGAGTATGGAGTCCATAATTGATTTAAATAAATTTTGTTTAAAATATTATACAGAATAAATAACGAGTAAACGAAAAGTAACGACGAATATAAATAAATAATATATACATGTAGAATAAAATAACAAACAAGGACAAGGCAGTTATAAATAGTTAAATTAAAATATCACAGATAAAATTCGCATAAAAAGCTTGTACTAAAAACAAGAAATAAATAAAATAAAATAAATAATTATATCACAGATGTGTATCACAGTCAACTAGTAGTATTCATCTTCGACTTGAATGTCTGAGGAAATCGATGATGGTTTCCTCGGTTTACCTTTTGGCCATCCCTTTTTCCCTTTTTTTGTCCCTGATTAGATCGATTCATCCTCAGACAGAGCGCTTCTATCTACGGGAGAGCGTTTGCGTTTTTCAACGTATACCGGACTCAAATTGGTGGAGTAAGTAGAGGGTGGACCTATAAACGCTTCTGGTGAGGAAGCGATATTGGGTTTTTGAAGCAAAGGTGAGATTGCTTCAATCAGATGAGGTAATAATTCCTTCGCTAGAGCTGGAACTTCTACCTTGGATTGAGTAGCTACAGAAGTAGCTGCTGCCTTTGCATAATTCGTTTTAACAGGTGTTGGTGCAACTTTTCTTTTCGCCTCAAAATAACTTATATTTTCGTTCACACATTCTTGGATTGCAGTTTCTTGCTTAAACATTGAAAATGTTGAAGAACTGGCGAAGTAGGATCCTCCACAGTTAATAGACGTGATAAGTTGTTAGGAGAGCCAATGTGTAGCGGTTTACCACATGCGCATAACTGCTCTTGGACTGTGCATCTCAATGAAGTGTGACCAAACTTATTACACTTAAAGCATCTCACAGGAGGCGGAATGTATAACCGCACACTTAGACAGTAGAAAGCCACTTTAATAGTTTTAGGTAAAATAGGCGTGTTGAAAGTAATTATATGGTTCGGCGTGTCTACTAGTTCACCATTTCTTCGTGTTTTAATTTTTCGAACCTCCATAACTTTCTGGTTACCAAGTTCCTCACAAACATCACCTACTGGACAGTTAAGTAGGTCATGACAGAAGATAATTCCTCTTGATACGTTCATTGTCCTGTGTGCATGCACTTCAATTTCAAAATCTTTTTCGAATCTAATACCTTTCTTGCTTGTTTGCTAGAGACCGTTTCGATTAGAATGCCTCCTTTAATCTTCCTCATCATTTTCAAATCCCCATATAATCCATACATTGCTTTTTGAATATATAAAGGGCTAATTTTATCGAAACTTAACCCATCCTTTAAGGCGAGGAACCGGGGCTAGACCTCCGTCTCCAAGTTCTTATTCTTGGCGGATTTTGAAGAACCCTACTGAACTTCCATATTTAAGGAGCTGGAACTCCGTGATTCAGTTTTGGTTTTTGGGTTATCACTCATATTGATCCCACGAGTTGGGAAGAAAATAAACGGTAGACCACAGTAGTACTCCCATGCTATGGTAAGGCACTGTATACTGCAGAAAGGCTCCAATCTCTACACAGGCGTTTCATCGCTAGGAACCAGGCTTCACCCTAGCCACGCTCAGACTTCCTTTCGCGCAATCTCTTCGGCACCTAAAACTGCCAAACGACCTTGGGATTGGGTGATTTTTTATAGAGGTTACCTTCCTCGTAGCCCAGGCGGTAAAGCCAAGACCACCGACCGCTAGTTGTACGACGTTCCCTAGACACGTCCTGCTAGTCTCTGAAGTCCAATTCGCGGTTGCGGTATTAGTAGACGGCTAGCGGTCAGCCGTCCCCAGCAAGGACATCCCGGGCTTGCAACACCCATATACGCTTTTGACGACGCATGCCCTGGGAAGGGTAGAAAGAAAAGAAAGAGGTCTCTCAGATTTAACTGGTAGCCTAAAGAGATCAAGTGTTGGAACGAGAGTGTTCCGATAGGAAAGACTTAAAGTAAGGGAAGCCACTCAAGACTAGTAGAAGAAAAGTGTACTTCCGCGTGAACTGGTCCGCGTCACCGTATTGTGTAGAGCTAACAGTGACGGTTTTTAAGGCCACGAGCTCATATTTCGGTGTTAGCCTTGCATCACTTACGATCATTTGCAATGTCGTTTCCCTATCCGCCACCTGGGGACGCGCCTAGTAAGTTGGTCAGCCCCTAGGATATATTTTTTTTGTAATGGCTTAAACTTCCTGGTTATTTGCCATTTTCTATGTACTTATATTTATTTATATTCATACCTGTTTTTTTTCTATATTTTATAATATAGATTAATAGCTTTTAAATATTGAATCAATCTTTGTATTTTATCATTATTTATTTTAAAATCATTCTTTATTCCATTATTCATGTTCCATTTTGTTCTCTCTTATTAATTCATCGCATTCCTCAAATATATGTATCATTGTTAATCGTTTGTCGCATTTCATACATGTGGGTTGTTGTGTTTTCGTCAAAAATGTGAGTATGCTGCATTTGTATGTCCTATCCTTACTCTAGTAAGAATAATACTATGTTTTCTTGTCATGGGTGGATATGGTTTTCTATTGTGGACTGTAGGTGTATGTAGTATTGTGAATCTTGTTTCTTTCTCCCTACTCCTGTTGCCAACTATTCAACACATTGTTTTTTAATTCATGCATCTCTTCAGTCATTGTTAGGTTCAATGATGTAAGTATATATTGTAGTCTGGAGATTTGGATTAAACATCATTTTGTTAATGTAGTGTGTTGGATTATCTTTAATTTTTTTGCATATTTTAACATGATCCACATTCGTCTGTAATCTAACGGTAACATTCCGGCTTCAACGTGTAGGCTACTGATAGGGCTTGTAGGATATGCGCCTATTGCGTATCGTATGCACAAATTTTGGATTGTATCTAGGCTATTAAGGTTGGTTCTTTCCGCTGAGCTATATGCTATACAACCATAATCAAAGACAGACAGTATTAGCGTCTTATATATATATATATATACGCAAAAGTATCTCTCTGTCTGATCCCCACTTGGAATGTGGCAAGCATTTGACCACATTTAACGCCTTACGCGCTTTTGCAGTCATATAATCAAGGTGCGCTTTCCATGTTCGGGTCTCGTCTAGTATTACCCCTAAAAATTTATATTGCGATACACACTATATTTGTTGTTGTTTTAAGAATATATTCGGCCGATAATGCGGATGTCTCAATTTACAAAAATTTACGCATACCGTTCTAGTTTGGGATATTCTAAATCCTACCTGCTCTGCTTCATGTATAATATTGTTAACCGCAGTTTGGAGTGCAGCGTTCTGTGATTTGTTTCCTTCGGAGGATGCGAATATAACCAAATCGTCCACATACATACACCTACCTATGGTGGGATGGAGTGATCTTGTTAGTTCGTTGACTGAGATTAAGAATAGGGTGACGCTGATAGGTGCTCTTTGTGGTATTCCTGTCTCTAAGCAGTGTTTGCTTGACAAATTGTCTCCGATCTTGACACGAAAATACCGTTCTGTAAGGAATCCTAGAATGAAATTCGCCATGTTGCCTCTTATACCATATGCATGTATTTTCTCTAGAATTCCATACCTCCATAAAAAAAAAATCATACGCTTTCTCGAGGTCAAAGAATATTGCAGTAGCGTGTCTTCTCACATTGAGAGATTCTACCATAGCGGATACTACATATGAAATATTATCGCTCGTTGAATATCCTTTTCGGAAAGCCGATTGGTAATTATGTAATAGTTCGTACGTTTCTAAATATTTTATGTCTCTCGTTGACCATCCTCTCCACCATCTTTCCTATACAACTGGTTAACGATATTGGGCGGTAGTTTGACGTTTTTAAATATTCTTTGCCTGGTTTCAGTATGGGAATAATAAATGAAGTTTTCCAATTTGTTGGATATGTCCCCTCAAGCCATATACGGTTGTACATTGATAATAAATCTTCCTTTGTTCCTTGAGGTAAGTTTTTAATCATTGCATACGCAACTTTATCTAACCCTGGAGAGGTCTCCTTAGTTTTACTAAGTGCGGAGTTTAATTCGTCCATAGTAAATGGTACATTATATTGATTTGTAGTTTCTTCGGCAAAGTCTATCGCTACTTCTCTTACAGTTAATTTTCGTCTAAATTCTTCATTATAGTTCTTCAAGCTACTAATGTCTTGAAAATATTCAGCAATTTTTTTTGCTAATTGATCAGGGTCAGTAATTATATTATCTTGGTCTTCCAATCTTATAGAAGCTATATGCTTACATTTACCTGATACAGCTTTAATTTTATTCCACACTTCCGAAATTGGTGTTTTTACTGTTATTTTTTATGTATATTGAGCCCATGAGTTTCTTTTTTCAGGTAATACTGTACGTCGTGCAATTTCTCTGCGTTTCTTGTACTCAATCAAATTTTCCATTACCGAGTTTTTTTAAAATGTTTTTATCGCCTGTTTTCGGTTATCTATTACTTCTCTGACCTCTGCATTCCACCAGGGTACTGGTGGTTTATTTAATTTGTTGATGGTTTTAGGTATAGACTTCGTCGCAGCTTCTATTACCATGTTGGTAAAATTTGTTGTTAAACAATTTACGTCTTGCTGCATATCTACTTTCTTTATACTACCTTTAAAATGTTCCGAATTAGCCTTGTTTAAACGCCATTTACCAGTTAAACTCCATTTGGTCTTATTTACTAATGTAGTTAAGAGTAGTGGGTAATGGTCACTTCCATGGAGATCGGCTACTTGATCCCATCCAAATTTTTATTATTATTATTATTATTATTTGTCAATTGTATTGTATTTAACTATTAATCAATTATCCCTTTATAAAAAAAATTTAAACCTATTATACGATCTTATTATAAATTTTTGTAAATATGTAATGAAAATTACTATTAATTTTATTAATAATAGGATTTGAACCTACGACCTGTACTTTGCTAGGGTACCGCGCTAACCAACTGCGCTATCGAAGTACAAGCCCCGATCGATGTAAATTTTGTCTTTATGTATGTAGAACTGATGCAAATTCTAAATTTAATAAGATAACAATCAAATTACTTATATTAATGGAATGTGAGCCTACAATATCGCACATACAAGCAACTTAACTAATATTAAATTATTAAGTTTTTGTTCTACATACATAAAGACAATATTTACATCGATTGGGGTTTGTACTTCGATAGCGCAGTTGGTTAGCGCGGTACTCTAGCAAAGTACAGGTTCAAATCCTACTCCAGGTAAACTTTTTATTTACGTATTTAATAAAATTAATAATAATTTTTAATTACATGTTTACTTTTGAACTTATCCATTCATAACAAAAACTTATAATAATTTAATATTAGTCAAGTTGCTTTGGTATGTGGAAATCCTTGCGATATTGCAGGCTCACATTCCAACAATATGAGTAATTTAATTGTTATCTCATTACATTTAGAATTTACGTCAGCTCTACATACATAAAGACAAAATTTACATCGATTGGGGCTTATGCTTCGATAGCGCAGTTTAGCGTAGTACTCTAGCAAAGTACAGCTCTTAGGTTCAAATCCTTTTCGAGGTAAATTTTTTATTTATGTATTTAATAAAATTAATGAGTATTATTATACCATCTGTTTTATAATTTAGATTTCCTATAACAAAAAACTTTGCGTTGAACTCTTGACCATGAATGACCAAATCTAAATGCTTGTTTCCATCAGAAATTAATGAGCCAGTTATCCCATTGATTTCTAGATTATCCCTAATAATCTGCGTATAAACGTTCATACTTAATAAGACAAATTCAAGCACCTGTGCCAACTATTAACCCTAAACTAACATTTTCTACACTTGCATTTATCCAGTTTATATTCAGATCACTCCTCGCATACACATTATTGATCATTTACCCGAAAAAAACAGACTGATGTTATCCCTGCTAACATCCTTCGTGTTCTGCTGCACAAGATTTACATAATCTCTCGGCCTACTATAATTTTGTGTAGGCATAGGCCTATCATTATCGTTATTGTTATAATTGTTTCTAAAATTTGGCTTTTGAATCGAATTTTGGCGCAAACTTTCATTAAAATTTTTGGTATATTAAAATTTAAATTTTTTGATTTAAAATATCTATTCCAATTACCACCATAATGCATTACCTACTTTTTCCGTTACCATCAACCCCAGCTTTGCCTTTGAGGTAAAACTACTAATGTCCCGTCCATTTATATTTTGCACTAATAATTTTGATTCTACCAAATCTGAACTTTCGGATTTAATTTTTTTCCTTTAAAATTAGTTTTATCGTTAAAATCTAATACCTCAAAAGACCTTATTTGGCATTACATGGCGATCCTAAAAGGCGAATTTTGGAGAAGCAGAAGCAATTATATTTTAATTGGAATATCAAATGGGACATAAAAAAAGCAAAGGTTGTAGATACGATTAATATTGAGAGTGAGAAAATTTTTTATATATTATTTTTAATCTTAATTCTTAGAATAGATGAATTTTTACACTTACTGTACAGGGTGGCCAACTAAGAATGCGAGGTACTGCATCTCGGAAACTATCCATCGTAGAGGCTTGCGGAAAAAAAAGTTATTACTAAAATGGCCAATACAAAAACCTGGAAAATATTTTCAAGTTTCTGAAATGGCCGCTAGTGGGCGCAATTACAATCTTGAATCTAAAAAAGTGATGTTTCTGTGAATTCTGCTATATTAACCTAATAAAAAAATAACTGATCCTTGAAGTCGAGGATAATCTGAACTTTTTTTGTTTGGCACGTTTTGACGTATGTCTAAAAATAAAGTGGTGGAGGGTACTCAATGGTTTTCTTAAATAACCCCTTATATCTTCGAAACGGCTAAGCCGATTTTAACAAACTTGGGCGCATTGAAATGAGCTATTCTTGGGCTACAAATGTTATAATATTTGAAGTTTTGTTAGTTTCACATGCCGTCGCTAAAGGGCTTTGTTCGACTTTCCGACAGAAACCGTTAATTTTCTCAAAAAAATTAAACGCATTGGTATTCCTTTTTTTCATGAACAAGTAGCTAAATGATGCCTAAACAAGCTCGAAAAAAACCGGATCTCGATATCTTGTTCCTAACCTAAAATATCGGCCAAAGAAGACTTTATACGAAAATCCCTTAAATTTTTATTTTTTTTAACTATATTTTTCTGAAATTGTTTCTATTATGTAGGTTGTGGCACTGAAAAGGACCGATTTAAAGGAGGAAGGTTTTTAATGCCCCCGTAAATGCTCGAAATGCTGACCATCACGCTCTATGCATTGCTGAAGCCTCTCATGACTAGACAAAACTGCAGCTTCAATTTCGGCTCTCGGTATGTTACGCATTGCGTTACGAATCCGGTTTTTCATATCTTCTCTAGTAGCAGGTTTAGTCCAAAACACGATGTCCTTTAAGCGCCCCCATAAATAAAAATCGAGGCAAGTTAAGTCTGGCGATCGCGGAGACCATGGAAACGGACTTCCTCTTCCAATCCACCGCTGTTGAAATACTGCATTAATATGCTCTCGCACATTAACCCTTTGCGGTCGGTGTCATGTACAGCGGGCCACCCACTGTACTTGTATTTAAAAGCAAGTGGACCGTCCCTGAACTCGAATGGCATGCTACGCATGCAATTTACAAATTTGGGTTCCGGTCGGTGGCATGTCTATCATGCCACAACTTCAAAGTCTCTCAACTCGTAAAGCATGAGTCGGATGAGAAAGCTGATTGAAGATTCGTATTCTGTCGGGAAAAATCACCTAATGTAATGTGGCTAGTTGTAGTTTGAGTTATAAAACGAAGCTGAAAGCACGTGTTAAAAACTGCGCTACTGAACGACCGTTTACGCTAGAATCAATTTATTTTTCTTCGCTTTCAAACATCGAAATTAATTCTTTGAACGTTTCAGGTAAATAATTTTCACTTATAATGAAATAATTGATGTTAATAAATATTTGTACAGTTAAAATTTAAAAATTTAACATTTACAAATAATGTTAAAAATTAAATTTAAAAATATTTAACGTTTCTAATGTATTTTTTTAAACATAGACATTTTGATTAAAATGTGCAAAAGAAAAGGGTTCAGTGACAAGGAGCTTGAGGAATTATTATATTGCGATGATGATTTGGAAATCAATTATTTAGACGATGAATCTGATTCCGATATCGAAGAAAGTGTGCTGGCTGGCGATGGTCTTGGGGACCCTGAAGATTTAGAAGAGGATGAAATTGATAGTGAAGATGGAATAGGAAATTGCGGAATTTGGAAAGATAAGAACGAAGGTTTAAAGAGTTTTCTTTCACACAAGATGTTGGTTTTCATTCACCAAGGAATGGTAATCTAAACAGGGAGCTCAACTTTTTCCAATTGTTTTTCACGGATGAGCTGTTACAGACAATTTTGGATGAAACACACAGGTAGCTATTTTATTTCATGCTACATTTTATCTATTTTCAATATACTGAGATATTCAGCTGAAAAGGTTCAAATTAACACTCCGCTTACAAAGCGATCCATCTGGTCTACTTGGAAACGTCTTAATTTAAAGGAATTTAAAGCATTTTTGGGAGTCCTTATTAATACGGCATTAAATCCTAAACCCGAAATGACAGATTACTTCTCTAATGCCTGGGTGGATTATCAACCATTCTATAAAGATATTGTCTCCAAAGATAGGTTTTTCCAAATGTTTTGGAATCTGCATGTTTCAACACCGGAACCTAACCGAAATGTAAATAATGTAAAAAGTCGCAGTACAAAGGTAAAAACTGTGCTAAACTATCTGGAATCGAAATTTATGAAATTATATACCCCAACCAAACATGTTTCTGTGGATGAAAGCACAGAAGGATTCAAAGGCAGGGTTTCATTCCAAGTATATAATAAAGATAAGCCGATAAAATGGGGAATAAAAGTTTATGTCCTTGCTGACTCTTCAAATGGATATGTTTTCACTTTGGAGACATACTTTGGAAGTAAAACCACAGTAGCGCTAATTAGACCCGACCTTCCCGTTACTGCACGCATAGTGGTCCATTTAACAAAAAAAGTGTTTGATTCTGGAAACGGTACAGGAGGATACCACGTTTATACAGATCGGTACTATACGAGCCCATTATTAGCCGAGAAATTGTATAAAATGAGAATGCATCTTACGGGAACTTTGATGGCAAATCGCAAAGGACTTCCACAACAAGCAAGATCTGCTTCTACTAGAAAAATGGGAAAAGGGGAAGTAATTGGCGTCCATAACAATACCATTTCAGTGGCATGGAAAGATAAGCGTGTTGTTACAATGCTATCAACACTTTATGACAATTCCGTAACGGACGTAAGTAGACGAACTAAAACAGCTCAAGGTGTATGAATAGAAGAAGAGGTTAAAAAGCGAAAAATGATTTGCGATTTGCGAACCATATGGGGGGTGTAGACGTGGCAGATCATTACGCTACGTCTTACGCTTTTGTTCAAAAAACGTCGAAATGGTGGAGAAAAGTATTCTTCTGGCTGTTAGACGTGGCAATTAACAATGCATACATATTGTATAAAATCGATAAGCAATTGCCCAGCACATACAGATCACGAAATTTTCGGGAAAACTTAATAACACAATTAGTTGGAAATGTAAGAAATACTAATAAACGCCGATGTGATACAGTGGTTGGAAACGAAATACGTTTAAATGGAAAATTTTATGCCATATATTTGAGAAAGAGCAATACGGATTGTAAAGTATGCAGCGACAGAAACAAACCCAATGGACGTAAAACTACAACTTACTCTTGCAAAACGTGTCCTAGCAACCCCGTTCTCCACCCGGGCGAATGTTTTGATAAATATCATACCCAAAAGAACTTGAAATAATTTATATTTTTCTATGTGTAATTCACAAATATATTAAGCCTTTATATCAAATGTTTTATGGTTTTATTTCAACTCCAACATACAAAACTTCGAATTTCAAAATTAGTTAGAAAAGCTTGCGAAACTAATGCAAAAATTTAGGATTACTTTAACGTATTATATAGATAGAATTTCCAGATTTTTTTTACATAGACAGATGCGCCATTGTATTTTCTAAAATATACGTGAATATCAAAGCTCTATTTCAACGGGGACAAAAGATATTCAATTTTTTATGGACTGATGCGTATTTGCTAATTCCGCGCGAAACGCCCTTACGAGTTGAGCGCACTATGCGCGTCGGTTACTTGACGAGTGCGTGCAGCGGCATGGTACACATGTCAACGACCTGTAGGACAGTGAAACTGCAACAGTGTCCGACCGCAAAGGGTTAATAGCAAAATGTGCTGGGCAACCATCCAACTGCAAAAACAATTTTTGCCTTGTTTCCAAAGGCACACCTTCCAACAACAACTGTAATTGATTGGCCAAAAAGTCAAGAAATACATTGCCATTTAGGGGTTGCTCGAAAAAATATGGCCCAATAATTCTGCCTCCCAGTATGCCACACCATACATTTAAACTCCAACGTCCTTGGCACTGAACTTCACGCAACCAATGGGGATTTTCTGCAGACCAATAATACATATTGTACAGATTGACTCTCCCGTCACTACTGAAGGTGGCTTCATCCGTCCAAAGAATTTGAAATAAAAATTCTCTATTTTCGCGAATCTTGCCTAACATCCAATGGCAATAGTCCAACCTTCGATCAAAATCTTCCTCTTTCAATACCTTATGCAAAACGACATGATATGGGTGCATTCTTGAAGTAATTAAAAAAAGTTTAAACGAATACCTATATATTTTGATGGCCACTAGTTCTTCAAAGTATTTTGAACCGTTGTCCGTGATATGCCCAACTCAGTGGATAATGCTCTTGTGCTAAGATGAGGATTTTCTACAATATAGCCCAGTACACGGTTAATATTTTCTTATGTTCTTCCAATTCATTGCCGTTGAAACGTAGGCCGAAAACTACCGTTGGCTCGTAAGCTCGCCACTAATCGGGGAAAAGCTCTTACATCGCAAGGACGCCAATTTGGATATCGAGCCGCGTAAACTCTTTTAGCTACTGCGGCATTCTGAAGACATTCAAAATAAACCGCAAGCATATCAACAGCTTCATTATTCGTAAAACGTATTTTGAAAGCACAAATATTGCTCAAAGTAACGCGAAAGTATTGACAACTATTGACAATTTGAGGATTATCTATGTTTTGTTTAGGTGCCTGTTTCCATTGCCTGCTTCTATTAATTGTATTTTTCGTAAATATCCATAGTGAATATGCATTTAAACAAACAAAAATTAGGCCTTTCGTATAACTTTTAGCATTGCTTACTTGCCCGTAGTAATTTCAAAAAGGGTGATTTTATTCTGGTGTATAAATTTACAAACATTTAAAATCGCAATTTCTAGGTAACCCATTCAGAGCCGAAATTAAAGCTGCAGTTTTGTCTACCCATAGAGGCCTCAGCAATGCACAGAGTGATGGTCAGCATTTCGAACATTTATGGGGGCATTAAAAACCTTCCTCCTTTAAATCGGTCTTTTTAGGGCCACAACTTACATAATAGAAACAATTCCAGAAAAATATAGTTAAAAAAAATAAAAATTTAAGGGATTTTCGTATAAAGTTTTCTTTTGCCGATATTTAGGTTAGGAACAAGATATCGAGATGCGGTTTTCGCGAGCTTGTTTAGGCATCATTTATCTACTTGTTCATGAAAAAAAATCATACCAATGCATTTAATTTTTTAGCGAAAATTAACCGTTTCTGTCGGAATGTCGAACAAAGCCCTCTAGCGATGACATGTGAAACTAACAAAACTTTAATTATTTTAACATTTGTAGCCCAAGAAAAGCTCTTTTCAACGCGCCCCAGTTTGTTAAAATCGGCTTAGCCGTTTCGAAGATACGGGGTGATTTAAGGAAACCTTTGAATACCCCCCACCACTTTAAGTGCCAAACAAAAAAGTTCAGATTATCCTCGACTTCAAAGATCAGTTATTTTTTTATTAGGTTAATATAGCAGAATTCACAGAAACATGACTTTTTTAGATTCAAGATTGCAGTTACGCCCCCTAGCGGCTATTTCAGAAACATGAAAATATTTTCCAGGTTTTTGTAGTGGCCATTGTAAAAAAAATTTTTTTTTCCGCAAGTCTCTACGATGTATAGTTTCCCAGATGCAGTACCTAGCATTCTTAGTTGACCACCCGTACAAAAATCATAAGAAGTCATTAAAAAAGAAATTTAACCAGTTACAGTTTAATGATGTCAGTAAAAAGAAATGGATATGTAAGCAATTATTAATCTGTAAAAATTGGAATATAAAAGAAAATTGAAATGTATGGCAATGTTAATTATTAATTTTAGTGTATTTTTAATTGAATGGTTATGTTATAACAGTAAGAATTATTCTCAGGCTATTTTCAAATAATATTTTATAATAGTAAACATTTGTTTAAACCAAACGCTGAAAATCTAATGTGGAATAAAGAATACGATGGAAAGGAAGAATTTGTAAACGATATATATATATATATATATATATATATATATATATATATATATATATATATATATATATATATAATATTATTATAGAAAAATAAAATACATAAAATCCCCGTTTCTAGAACGGTGTTTCAAAAGCCTAAATAATATTTTGATAGGGTGGCTAGCCCTATGCTCTCTCTCCCTTTAGTATTCTTGCTACAAATTCCTTCCAATTCTTGCTGTTTTGGTTATTTCTTTCCATGTTACTCCAAGTACGTCAAGCTCTTTTTGTATTGTTCGCTTCCATGAGCGTAGCGGACGACCTACTTTTCTCTTTCCAACAACATTGTGGGTTAATGCTTGTTTTATTATACTCTGGTTTGTTTTTCTAAGTGTATGCCCTATCGAGTTCCATTTATACCTTTTTATATTTACCTCAATTGGTTCTTCGTTTGAGTTTTTCCATAGGTCAAAAATTCTATTTGGCCTAAATATCTTATGTATTTTCCATAATCATTTATTTACAAATGTTTTTTTATGCATTGCTTAGATTGTTTTCATGTATCTGATCCATATAGTAGCACAGTTTTTACATTCGTTCTAAACAACCTAAGCTTTGTTTTTGTTCTAATATTCGTCGTTTAACGTGGTAAAAGTTTTGCGTGTTGCCTTTATTCTTGCATCAATGTCTTTTTCTGTGCCCCCGTTTGTACTTGCTGCCCGAATATTTAATTTAGTTTACCTCTTCGAGCTCCTCCTTCCTCCCAATTGAATTTGTCTTTTATCGTCGTTCCTGCCTTTATTCCTTTGCTCAATAGCTTGGTTTGCTTGGGGTTGATCTTGAGTCCCATTTCCTGGCATGTGTTTCCAATCTTGTGGTTTTCTTTTGCATTTGTTTTTTGCTTGACGTTAGGAATCAGATATCGTCCGCAAAGTCTTCTAACTTCTGGAACATTCCCCAGTTGATGCCAGTTATTTTATCTTCTGTATTCTTCATTATCCAGTCTACGACTACAATAAACATGGTCGTTGCCAGCATACATCTTTGCCGTACTCCTTGTTATGGCTTAAATGTGTGGGATGGTGCTCCTTCATGTTCTACTTGCATATTGGAGTACTTTTATAAATCGTATGTATTTGTCTGGTGTGCCAAACTGTTTTAGTATTCTCCAAATTGCACTTCTGTTGATGGTGTTATAGACTTCTTACGTATATTTCGTCTTCTACTTCGGCTATTTGTTCTAAGATGATTCTAAAAGTTCCTATGCGGTCTATACAGGTCCTGTTTGGTCTAAAACCAGCTTGACGTTCTCGTAGTTTATCATAGATCGCGGCTTTCATTCTTTTTATTTTATTGACCACGCCAAATGGTGTTATTGGACACCAATTTTAGCATCGTGTTAAGTTGCCTTTTTTAGGTAGTTTAATTATTATTCCATTTCCCCACTCTTTTGATGTTCTCTCTTCTATCCATATTTTATTTATCAATGTATGCAATATCTCCACTGTTATTTATATATGACCTTTTAATTGTTCTGCTGTTATTCCATTTGCACCAGGCGCTTTGTTGTTTTTCAACTGTTTTATTGCGGTTTTATTTCTTCTTTAGTAAAAGTGTCTTCCTTTATGTCCAGTTTAGCATATTCATTTTGTGTTTCGATCACTAATTATACTTCTCTCCGTGTGCTGTACGCTTGCCCTCCTTGTTTCGCATAAACTTTGGTTGTCTTTATGTATTTATTTCCTTTTGTAGTTCTTGTGAGATCATATAGTGTCTTCATATCGTTTCTTGTTGCTACTTGTTCGGCTTTCTCCGCAATCTCTTCCATAATTATACAGTCTCTTATCTTTTCTTGTACTTTTCTTTACTTCTTTATTTTTCTTATTATATTCATTCGTCCTTATATGTTTTTGTTCTTAGTCTCCTGTGTTTATTATCTTGATTTTTAGTTTTCTTCTTTCTTCTATTTTTTCTTTAGATTCTCTTATTGTCCATGGCTTATCTATTTTTCGTTTGTATCCTATTGTGGATTTGGCTACTTCTTTGGCAGATTTGTTCCATATATCTTCGATATCCTGCGATGCTAGGTTTTCGAACTTACCCATTTTTACTTCTAGTATATTCTGATATTCTATTTGGGTGTTTTGATCTTTCAATTTTGTTGTGTTTTATTTCGGTCTAGTTACCTTTGCACCATAGTTTGCCTTAATACTGATCTTCACCTTAGCCCGTATTAATTTATGATCTGATGCTATATCCGCGCCTCGCATAGCTCTCACGTCTAAAAGGGAATTTCCCTTCTTGTAGTCTACTGCCGTTATCGTTCATTTCCCCAATTACATGTTTCCCCACCACAAATTCATTACCTTGATCACATTTTTTCACTTTAGCATTCCAGCCTCCCATAATAATTCTTATGTCTGCTGTATATTTGTTGTAGTTTCGTGGTGGTACACTGTATCTCTTAATAAAAATCATCCTTTTCTTTATCTGTGTTTATTACTAGTAGGTTTCAAAATATGGCTTTGAATCTTGCCCAGATTATTCTTTCAGAAATTTCTTTCCAGTCCATTAATGATCGCTCTGTTTTCTCACTTAGCATTATCGCTACTCCTTTTTCTTTGTTAGTCTACTCATCTTCATAACCAGAGTAGATTATGGTGGTATATACTTGTAGTCGTATTTTTCCAGTTTCACTCCATCCAGCTTCGTAATTCCTGATATGCTGATATGTATTTGTTCATTTCGTTTGATATTTGGTACGTTTTACTTATTTCTGCCATGGTTTTTACATTCAAGCATCCGGTAAAAATGTTGTTCCTTGTATCTATTATTCCTTCTGTATGCTTTCTGCGTTTGTTCTTGTTTTTACCTTTTTACTTGTGTCTAGCTTAGTGTTACGTGTTTTTATTATGTTGTTTGTTTGTTTTGTTCGGATGTTCCGTTTTCCCATTGCCGTTTGTATTCTCGTTTGTCATTGCCATTTTTGAGTGTTTATATTTCCCATTTACCATCTCATGGGCCATCATCTTTGCTGTGTCCGTTTCCTTTCTCTTCCCTCTCATAGCGCTAATCAGTTTTTTGATATTGTGCTTTCATCCTTTTTCAGGCTACCTCCTTCTTCGTCTGACCACTTATAGTTTGTGCCCTCTATTTGTACTTTTCAGTGTCCTACTCGTATTTATTTTCCTTTATTTCTTTCCGCTCTTGCTATTTTCCCTATCGTACTGAGCTGGTAGCGTGGTGGTGACACGATCTGCTTAGCATTCGGGAGGTAATAGGTTCAATTCCCGTTACCGTCTACCTTGTATGAGGTTTTTTCAGGGGGTTTTCCTCATACACATGTAGCGTATATGCACACCATGTGTGGCTGCTTAGGCGAATGCTGGAGTAGTATTTTCCCCCTCAGAACCCTAACTCCGTTCCTTCCGATCCTATCCTGACCACACCCATCCTTAATCTCACCATGCATATATACGTAATGTATGTGTGTATGCTAGGAATCCATGATTGTGGCAGAAGGAGCTTGGAAAGCTCGAACAGCCCGCCCTCCCCCTTGGGGAGGGAATGAAATACGTGGCCGTTTCCTTTTTTTTTCCTTATCGTCGCCTGTATCTTTTGTTCTTCTATAGTTAAATGTTTGTCTAAATATATACCCTTGGGTAGGTTTTGTTTTCGCTGTAGAATTTCTAGTTTTTGTTGAAAATTTTCGCACTTCACTACTATAGCGTTTGCCTTAGGTTTCCCTACCTTAAATGCGTCTTTTGCTGTCATCGATATTCCCATCTGGCTCTGCAAAAAATCCTTAACTCCTTGTTCCAACTTCGTATTTTGTTCCTTGAAATCTGCCCGTTATTATTATATTATTTCTCTTAGTACTCTTTTCCATATTTTCGAGTTTCGAATTTCGCCTCGCATTTATTTCTTTTCCCTTTCCCAGTCCACTTCTCTTTTTATGATCTCTTCTTTAGGGCCCATATTACTTCTCCATAGCTCTTCATCTGATTTTTAATTGTTTTTATATCTTCTTTTGCTCCTTGGATCTTTGTTCCGATTTCTTGTAATTGGGAATTTATCTGTGAGTTCATATCTGTGTTTCAAGTTTTTCCATGTTTATGTCAGGCTTTCTTTCCTTTCCAGGTAGCGTTCTTTGTATCACCTTGTTTCTTTCTTTTGTAAATAAAGTCTTATATTGATCCCGTGCTAGCCGCCCTTTCACATACACCTTTATTTTCAGTCATTTACGTATACACACTGTTATACAGGGTTATTACAAATGATGTTCATGATTTCAAGCATACATAAATCAAGTTTTACTGGTTTTACAAATATAAAAAATAGTTACATTTGAAGGAAAACTCAAAAAGTTTCATAACAGGTATTCAGAATTACAAATGTTCAATATGGGAGCCCCTTGTGACACGACAGATGTCAAGCCTGTAATCAAGCTCTCGCCATACGTTGTCGAGAGTTTTTTGATTGATTGTTTCGATGGCATTGGCAATCCGTCGCTGGACATCAAGTATGCTCTGTGGTAATGGTGGTGTATCTCCACAAGAAAGAATCACAGGGGAGTTGCATTCTCTCATAAAAAGAGAGTCTTTTAACTTTGTCATTTTGTTTTAATGCTTGAAGCAGTTGAAGTTTGTAATGTTTGAATTTAATACGTTTACGTAAAATTTTCCAAACTGTTGGCTGTGGTATACCGAGCTCTCTGCTGCATTTAACAGTAGATTTCTGTGGACTGCGGGTAAAACTTTCCCTTACCTGCTCCACAACTTCATTGCTCACTGACGGCCTTCCAGTTGATTTCTTTTTACAAATGCAGCCATTTCTCTTAAACGTCAAGTACCACTTGCGAATAGAGTGACTGCTATGAGGATCTTCATTAAATCTGGTTCTAAAGTGACGTTGAACACTAATAACTGATTGGTTAACGTGATAATCTAGCACACAAAATGCTTTCTTGTTTTCAAATTCAGCCATTGCACAAAACTGTCAACAATGGACTTAAAAAACAACTGATACATACCGAAATCAATGTAAACAAAACTTTATGAGTTTTTCTTTCCAGCGGTACCAACCAAAATGGTTTTAATACATAATATTCCAGTGACAGATGCAATCGAAATCAGGAACATCATTTGTAATAACCCTGTACATATTATTCGCGCTGTTGGGCTTTAGTTTTCTGTTTGTCCGATCGATTTCTTTATTTACGCGCCAAACCTCACTATTTCAAATTCCGCGATTTTGTAATTATTTTTGACTTGATTCAGAAGCCTTAAGGTTACTTTGCACCGAAAACTTTGAACCGAACACTTTAGATCGTTCAAATGCCTGATCTTTATTAATCCAAGCACCACGTTAATTGTCGGTTATTTGAATGTTTACCTAAACTCCCGTTGCTTATGCACGATGTTATTTTTAGCGCATGTAAATGTAAAATATTAAGTACGGACCTGCCTTTTATTTATTTTGAGAATAACCGTGGCGACCAGCTGCGTTCTTATCTGACCCTGCGGAAAAGGTTAACTCCGATTGCCCCGTCTAAAAATCGCCCTCTTATGTTCGTTAAATAGTAATGTTTCCTGTTTTCCTTAATTCATAATCCTACCTTATTTTGTTCTTATCTATAGCTTCCTTGGACAAGACGCAAATTGAGACACGTATAGCGCGTATGAGGTGACGCAGCACAGCACATTTTTTGTTAACTACAGGATTGAATAGATCGACGCAAATTGACAACACAGCGCGACCTAGCACTACTCGCGTCGGCTGACAGTCGCGTGACGCAATAGGCCATACACAGTTTTGTCGTACCGCGTGCGTGTGTGCAAGTCGTTTTACAACAACTGTTTTCATTTTTAAAAATGGCAGAAGAGAAGTTGATAAAGGCGGTAAGGCAACACAAGGCGCTTTACGATACAAAAGATGCTAATTATATGAAGACAAAACTAATGAATCGGGTTGGGGTGATATTGCAAATGATTTAAATTTAAAAGATGGTAAGTATAAACACGTTTTGTAATATACCTATTGTATTTTTATACATACCGTATCAATGTTTCAGTACCTCATTCGTACAGAGGGTCCCATTTTCGTGTGTTTTAGGGTATTTCTCACTTATGAGTAGATACACAAAGTTTCGGTTTGTCCAGTACCGTGCTGTATTTTTGTGAAACTAAAGATGCCATATACAGATTTCTTCTAGCCCTCTTAGTTTCTAAGATACAAGGCATGTTTGAAAATTCTGCACTTTCAGACACCCCTCGTATGTTAGCTATCTGATAACTTATCGAAATGGTAAATACTATTCCTTACATAACTTCTTCCGTAGAATAAAGAGAAAGAGGGTTACGAGAAATCTGTGTGTGGCATTTTTAGTTTCACAAAAAAGTGGCACGGTACTGGGAAGACCTCGTAAACACACGAAAATGAGGACACCCTGTACATAAAAAAATATAATATTTTTGTTATGAGGAACTTTTATCACTACATAACCTAAAAATGTACAAATGAATAGTACTATAATATTGTCAATATTTTCGAAGCATAACGGATTGATGTTACGACGGAATTGTTCCCCAATTGTTGAAATATGCAGTAAAATTCTCCCTCACTCTAAAAGCAGCTGATGAAGTCCTCACCCTGCTTGCTTGTACTAGTAGTAGCTGAGTTTGTGCCAACTGTCTAGTATTATTTACATCTTCTATTACCATAACTGAGGGTAGTAAGTAATTGTGCAAAACACAAGCGGCTTTCTCACAGTGTCCATTTTATTTTAAAATGGCCTCCTGAACACACGAAACCGCGAGGATAGTACACCGAAGGCATATACTACGATTGGCGAGCTCGAAAAAGTCTGGCGTTGAAAACTTGCTATCCGTAATTTCCAGTTCATGCTTCCTAGGATATGATCTCATTAGGTTTTCCGATAGGGAATGCCTCATCTCCCACAAAAACGTACGGGGTGACTCAGCGATCGTAGGTATTTGCTTAGGAAGTGGAAGTTGTAAAGTGTATTTCATCATTTTCTTGCCTAAGCCACTACTAGCAAAAACATTGCCATCGCTAAATCTTCCCATAGCTACAATGTCATCCGTGACAAATTTGTAGTCCGCGCCAATTGTTGCCACCAAAATAATGGAGAATGCATGTTTATAGTTAAAGTATAACGATAGGATTTTGCCAGGTTTTTTAACAAGAACATGTTTCCCGTCGACTGCACTAACGCAGTGTGGAAATTGCCATCTTTGTTCAGGTTAGATTTAGTAGCATTGATAATCAATGACGTCACGTGGCTTTCACGGTCACGAGTAGGATACTAATCCGAGTTTGTCACTAGAAATTTTCATCGTTTTACATTGTTTTTCAGCGTTTTACATTGTTTTTCATCGTTTTACATAGTTTTTCACTGGTTTACATTGTTTTTCATCGTTTTACATTGTTTTTCATCGTTTTACATTGTTTTTCATCGTTTTACATTGTTTTTCATCGTTTTACATTGTTTTTCATCGTTTTTCATTGTTTTTTATCGTTTTACATTGTTTTTCAGCGTTTTACCTTGTTTTCATCGTTTTATATTGTTTTTCATCGTTTTACAATGTTTTTCATCGTTTTACATTGTTTTTCATCGTTTTACATTGTTTTTCATCGTTTTACATTGTTTTTCATCGTTTTACATTGTTTTTCATCGTTTTACATTGTTTTCAGCGTTTTACATTGTTTTCATTGTTTTACATTGTTTTCAACGATTTACATTGTTTTTCATCGTTTTTGTTTCATTGTTTTTCATCGTTTTACATTGTTTTCATCGTTTTACATTGTTTTTCATCGTTTTACATTGTTTTTCATCGTTTTACATTGTTTTTCATCGTTTTACATTGTTTTTCATCGTTTTACATTGTTTTTCATCGTTTTACATTGTTTTTCATCGTTTTACATTGTTTTTCAGTATTTTCAATGTTTTCATCGTTTTACATTGTTTTCATCGTTTTACATTGCTTTTCATCGTTTTACATTGTTTTTCATCGTTTTACATTGTTTTCATCGTTTTCATTGTTTTCAGTTCTGTTTTCATTGTTTTCATTGTTTTACATTGTTTTTCATCGTTTTACATTGATTTTCATCGTTTTACAATTGTTTTCATCGTTTTACATAGTTTTTCATCGTTTTCATTGTTTTCATCGTTTTACATTGTTTTCATCGTTTTACATTGTTTTTCGTCGTTTTACATTGTTTTTCATCGTTTTACATTGTTTTCATCGTTTTACATTGTTTTCATACTTTTACATTGTTTTTCATCGTTTTAGCGTTTTGTTTTTCAGCGTTTTACATTGTTTTTCATCGTTTTACATTGTTTTCATCGTTTTACATTGTTATTCATCGTTTTACATTGTTTTAAATTGTTTTTCATCGTTTTACATTGTTTTTCATCGTTTTATATTGTTTTTCATCGTTTTACATTGTTTTTCATCGTTTTTCATTGTTTTTCAGCGTTTTATATGTTTTTCATTGTTTTACATTGTTTTTCATCGTTTTTCATTGTTTTTCATCGTTTTACATTGTTTTTCATAGTTTTACATTGTTTTCATCGTTTTACATTGTTTTTCATCGTTTTACATTGTTTTTCATCGTTTTACATTGTTTTTCATCGTTTTACATTGTTTTCATCGTTTTACATTGTTTTAAATTGTTTTTCATTGTTTTACATTGTTTTTCATCGTTTTACATTGTTTTCATCGTTTTACATATGTTTTCATCCTTTTACATTGTTTTTCATCGTTTTTCATTGTTTTTCAGCGTTTTACATTGTTTTTCATCGTTTTACATTGTTTTCATCGTTTTACATTGTTTTCATCGATTTACATTGTTTTCAGCGTTTTACATTGTTTTTCATCGTTTTACCTTGTTTTTCATCGTTTTACATTGCTTTTCATCGTTTTACATTGTTTTTCAGCGTTTTACATTGTTTTCATCGTTTTACATTGTTTTTCATCGTTTTACATTGTTTTTCATCGTTTTACATTGTTTTCATCGTTTTACATTGTTTTTCATCGTTTTACATTGTTTTCATCGTTTTACATTGTTTTTCATCGTTTTACATTGTTTTTCATCGTTTTTCATTGTTTTTCATCGTTTTACATTGTTTTTCATCGTTTTACATTGTTTTTCATCGTTTTACATTGTTTTACATTGTTTTTCAGCGTTTTACATTGTTTTTCATCGTTTTACAATGTTTTTCATCGTTTTACATTGCTTTTCATCGTTTTTCATTGTTTTTCATCGTTTTACATTGTTTTTCAGCGTTTTACCTTGTTTTTCATCGTTTTACATTGTTTTTCATCGTTTTACAATGTTTTTCATCGTTTTACATTGTTTTTCATCGTTTTACATTGTTTTTCATCGTTTTACATTGTTTTTCATAGTTTTACATTTTCATCGTTTTACATTCTTTTCATCGTTTTACATTGTTTTTCATCGTTTTACATTGTTTTTCATCGTTTTACATTGTTTTCATCGTTTTACATTGTTTTCATCGTTTTACATTGTTTTTCATCGTTTTACATTGTTTTCATCGTTTTACATAGTTTTTCATCGTTTTACATTGTTTTTCTTCGTTTTTCATTGTTTTTCAGCGTTTTACATTGTTTTTCATCGTTTTTCATTGTATTTTATCGTTTTACATTGTTTTTCAGCGTTTTACCTTGTTTTATCGTTCTATATTGTTTTCATCGTTTTACAATGTTTTCATCGTTTTACATTGTTTTCATCGTTTTCATTGTTTTTCATCGTTTTAAATTGTTTTTCATCGTTTTACATTGTTTTTCATCGATTTACATTGTTTTTCATCGTTCTACATTGTTTTTCATCGTTTTACATTGTTTTTCATCGATTTACATTGTTTTTCAGCGTTTTACATTGTTTTTCATCGTTTTACCTTATTTTTCATCGTTTTACATTGCTTTTTATCGTTTTGAATTGTTTTTCAGCGTTTTACATTGTTTTTCATCGTTTTACATTGTTTTTCATCGTTTTACATTGTTTTTCATCGTTTTACATTGTTTTTCATCGTTTTATATCGTTTTCATCGTTTTACATTGTTTTCATCGTTTTATATTGTTTTTCATCGTTTTACATTGTTTTTCATCGTTTTACATTGTTTTTCATCGTTTTACATTGTTTTCATAGTTTTCATTGTTTTCATCGTTTTACTTTGTTTTCATTGTTTTCAGCGTTTTACATTGTTTTCATCGTTTTACAATGTTTTCATCGTTTTAGATTGCTTTTCATCGTTTTTCATTGTTTTCATCGTTTTACATTGTGTTCAGCGTTTTACCTTGTTTTTCATCGTTTTACATTGTTTTCATCGTTTTACAATGTTTTCATTGTTTTACATTGTTTTGATCGTTTTACATTGTTTTTCATCGTTTTACATTGTTTTCATAGTTTCACATTTTCATCGTTTTACATTCTTTTCATCGTTTTACATTGTTTTTATCGTTTTACATTGTTTTTCATCGTTTTACATTGTTTTCATCGTTTTACATTGTTTTCATCGTTTTACATTGTTTTCATCGTTTTACATTGTTTTCATCGTTTTACATAGTTTTTCATCGTTTTACATTGTTTTCTTCGTTTTCATTGTTTTCAGCGTTTTACATTGTTTTTCATCGTTTTTCATTGTTTTTTATCGTTTTACATTGTTTTTCAGCGTTTTACCTTGTTTTCATCGTTTTATATTGTTTTTCATCGTTTTACAATGTTTTTCATCGTTTTACATTGTTTTTCATCGTTTTTCATTGTTTTTCATCGTTTTACATTGTTTTTCATCGTTTTACATTGTTTTTCATCGTTTTATATTGTTTTTCATCGTTTTACATTGTTTTTTATCGTTTTGCATTGTTTTTCAGCGTTTTACATTGTTTTTCATCGTTTTACATTGTTTTTCATCGTTTTACATAGTTTTTCATCGTTTTACATTGTTTTTCTTCGTTTTTCATTGTTTTTCAGCGTTTTTCATTGTTTTTCATCGTTTTAAATTGTTTTTCATCGTTTTACATTGTTTTCATCGTTTTGCATTGTTTTCAGCGTTTTACATTGTTTTTCATCGTTTTACATTGTTTTTCATCGTTTTACATTGTTTTTCATCGTTTTACATTGTTTTTCATCGTTTTACATTGTTTTTCATCGTTTTACATTGTTTTTCAGCGTTTTACATTGTTTTTTATCGTTTTACATTGTTTTTCAGTGTTTTTCAATGTTTTTCATCGTTTTACAATGTTTTTCATCGTTTTACATTGTTTTTCATCGTTTTTCATTGTTTTTCATCGTTTTACATTGTTTTTCATCGTTTTTCATTGTTTTTCATCGTTTTACATTGTTTTTCATTGTTTTACATTGTTTTTCAGCGTTTTACATTGTTTTTCATCGTTTTACAATGTTTTTCATCGTTTTACATTGTTTTTCATCGTTTTTCATTGTTTTTCATCGTTTTACATTGTTTTTCAGCGTTTTACATTGTTTTTCATCGTTTTACATTGTTTTTCATCGTTTTACATTGTTTTTCATCGTTTTACATTGTTTTTCAACTTTTTACATTGCTTTTTATCGTTTTGCGTTGTTTTTCAGCGTTTTACATTGTTTTTCATCGTTTTACATTGTTTTTCATCGTTTTACATAGTTTTTCATCGTTTTACATTGTTTTAAATTGTTTTTCATCGTTTTACATTGTTTTTCATCGTTTTATATTGTTTTTCATCGTTTTACATTGTTTTTCATCGTTTTTCATTGTTTTTCAGCGTTTTATATTTTTTTCATTGTTTTACATTGTTTTTCATCGTTTTCATTGTTTTTCATCGTTTTACATTGTTTTTCATAGTTTTATATTGTTTTCATCGTTTTACATTGTTTTTCATCGTTTTACATTGTTTTCATCGTTTTACATTGTTTTTCATCGTTTTTCATTGTTTTTCATCGTTTTACATTGTTTTTCATTGTTTTACATTGTTTTTCAGCGTTTTACATTGTTTTTCATCGTTTTACAATGTTTTTCATCGTTTTACATTGTTTTTCATCGTTTTTCATTGTTTTTCATCGTTTTACATTGTTTTTCAGCGTTTTACATTGTTTTTCATCGTTTTACATTGTTTTTCATCGTTTTACATTGTTTTTCATCGTTTTACATTGTTTTTCAGCGTTTTACATTGTTTTTCATCGTTTTACATTATTTTTCATCGTTTTACATTGCTTTTTATCGTTTTGAATTGTTTTCAGCGTTTTACATTGTTTTTCATCGTTTTACATTGTTTTTCATCGTTTTACATTGTTTTTCATCGTTTTACATTGTTTTCATCGTTTTATATTGTTTTTCATCGTTTTACATTGTTTTCATCGTTTTATATTGTTTTTCATCGTTTTACATTGTTTTTCATCGTTTTTCATTGTTTTTCATCGTTTTACATTGTTTTTCATCGTTTTACATTGTTTTTCATCGTTTTTCATTGTTTTTCATTGTTTTTCAGCGTTTTACATTGTTTTTCATCGTTTTACAATGTTTTTCATCGTTTTACATTGTTTTTCATCGTTTTTCATTGTTTTCATCGTTTTACATTGTTTTTCAGCGTTTTACCTTGTTTTCATCGTTTTATATTGTTTTTCATCGTTTTACAATGTTTTCATTGTTTTACATTGTTTTTGATCGTTTTACATTGTTTTTCATCGTTTTACATTGTTTTTCATAGTTTCACATTTTCATCGTTTTACATTCTTTTTCATCGTTTTACATTGTTTTTCATCGTTTTACATTGTTTTTCATCGTTTTACATTGTTTTCATCGTTTTACATTGTTTTTCATCGTTTTACATTGTTTTTCATCGTTTTATATTGTTTTTCATCGCTTTACATTGTTTTTCATCGTTTTACATTGTTTTTCATCGTTTTACATTGTTTTTCATCGTTTTACATTGTTTTCATCGTTTTACATTGTTTTTCATCGTTTTACATTTTTCATCGTTTTACATTGTTTTTCATCGTTTTGCATTGTTTTTCATCGTTTTACATTGTTTTTCATTGTTTTACATTGTTTTTCATCGTTTTACATTGTTTTTCATCGTTTTACAATGTTTTTAAGCGTTTTACATTGTCTTTCAGCGTTTTACATTTTTTCATCGTTTTACATTGTTTTTCATCGTTTTACATTGTTTTTTCATCGTTTTACATTGTTTTTAAGCGTTTTACATTGTCTTTCAGCGTTTTGCATTGTTTTTCATCGTTTTACATTGTTTTTCATCGTTTTTCAGTGTTTTTCATCTTTTTACATTGTTTTTCATCGTTTTACATCGTTTTAGATTGTTTTTTAACTTTTTACATTGTTTTTCGTCGTTTTACATTATTTTTCAGCGTTTTACATTGTTTTTCATCGTTTTACATTGTTTTTCATCGTTTTACATTGTTTTTCATCGTTTTACGAGAAATCAATTTTCAAGGTTAAGCTAAACGATAGTTCAAGGTGTTCTTGTATTGGTGCTCTTCAAGTAGCGAAATACGCATGGCTTTGCGTGGGTGAATACCAAGGTCACCTGTAGTTTCCAGCTACCCCATCCATTTAAATGTCAAGATCACAATTATGAAAAATCTAAAAATAGAATTTTCATGGTCATAGGTGGTAAAGTCAAGCTATTGAAGGTTCTTTTATTGGCTCTGTGTCTGCAGACCCACGTATCTAGCATCAAGGTCAAAGAAGTCGTAGTTTGATTTTGGAATAACTTGTCAAGGTTAGGCTAATTTTGCCCTAGTCAAGACCATGTGTTAATTCCTAGAAATAAATGGCCACCTGCAGAGGTATCTCGATCTTATTCGATAGTAATACAAGGGTCAAATTTTACCAAGCAAATCCTACCGTGGCTCCAAGGTCAAAGTTTATTCTTAGAATTATCATTGAATGTGTGAGTGATCCTTGAGGGTAACGTCCTTTTTGCGGGAAATGGTGACCAAGCAATTCTTGACTTAGTCAAGGTCATGCGTTCAAGGTTCCCAAGCAAATTGTCAAGGCCATACTATTCAATAAATTATTTTGTATAAGTCTTAGAAGTTATTACAATTCCTAGAAATCAATTTTCAAGGTTGCCTTCGAGGGTATTCTTAGAGTGGGCCAAGTTCATTAACGGTGTGAACCATCCATTGAAGTTTTTCAAGGTAATACCCTTTTGATGGGAAATTTTCAAGGTCACCAAACAATTATTAGAATTTAGTCGAATCAGGGTCATATGTTAATTCCTAGAAATCAATTTTCAAGGATACCTGCAGGGGTATCATATTACAATTCAAACAGATTGTTATCTATGCTAAAGTAAGTTTATGGCTAAATGGAGTCAAGGTCAAAATTTACTGGCATCAATTTTCAAGGTCACCTGCAGGGTATTCTTAGAAATCAATTCCTAATCAATGACTTTTGTCTTAGAAGTTGTTACAATTCCTAGAAATTGATTTTCAAGGTCAGTGGTATTAAACAGATTGTTGTCTATGCTAAAGTAGGTACATGGCTAAACGGAATCAAGGTCAAAATGTACTGATATCAATTTTCAAGGCCACCTGACGAGCAATTCTTAGAAATCTGAACGGTTCTCGGAATAGGCGTTTGTTGAAGAAAGGTTGTTGTCTATGCTAATATCAAGGTTCTTGTATTGACTAAATTGTTGTTTGTAATAATAAAAAGATTATTCTCACGTGGGTTCATATTACAGTCCTAACCGCCAAGATGGTGTAGTTTCCCAAAGAACCGGATCCGCTTCCCAAAGACAGATCGCCGTTCCCCAAAACAGGGAGCCGTTTCCCAAAACAGGGATCTGTTACCCAACACAGGTAACCGTTTCCCCCCAGAAAACAAGTCAAATAGCTCATTGATCGTAGCTGAGGCTAAATTGAACTAGGCTATGCAAGGTCAAAATCATTTCTTAGAAATCCATTTTCAAAGTTTATCTTAGAAATCTAAACATAGTATCAGCTCATGAGGGGTTAAAGTTTATTGCGCGAAGGACGTCATATTCTTAGAAATCTCAGTTCGTGGAAATATGAAGGTTGCTGTTGTTTATGATAAAAAGTAGGTTGAGGTTAAGTAGTGGATAAGTGGTGGTTAAATTGAGTCAAGGTCAACTTTTGTTGGTACAATTCTTATAAATCTGAAAGTAGGTCATGGTACTGATAGAGGGTAGTTTCTATATTATGGAAAAAGCTGGATAATCCCCTTAAATTATCCACTTTTAGGGGTAAAGGGTAGCTTTTCCAATAGTGATAGATACTGGAATAAGTCGACGGGGGTTATCGTCCAGGGGTGTTTTTTGAAAATACTGGTTCTGGTTCGTATCGAGCCCCCAACTATATGTAAACATGCTTTAACTAGAATCATTTTACAGAACTGTACAAAGAGTGTGCAAAAATTAAGTGTAATATGTATTGGGTTTAAGGAACGGTATTGTACAATTAAAAAATAAAGACTTTAAGTGCTGTGAATGTGGTGTTCTTTTAAGTTAAAGAGACGTAAACAGTAAAACAGCTTCGAAAAGGTTCCGTAATACTGGTTGCTTGGTATTCTCTTCTCCAATCCATCAAGGTTAATCGGTTCTTTATTGGCTCTGCGCATCGATGTTTTTTGACGTTTGGGTGCGGTAACTTTTTGTCAAACGTCTAGTCATTACGTTTATATCAGTACAGAATACTACCGTCCTAGTATTTTACCTGATATCAACCTTCTTCCTCCAGATGAGAAGGTAATACATATTATGTACTTTAAGCTGTCGAAACACTGAATAAGGGCATAAGGTTTGACAGCAATTAGTTCTAGGAAATTTTATGTAAGGATTTTCAGGATGTGTACCTTTTTTCATCTGAAAAACATCAAGGTTCCGTATGAATTTAGTAATTGGCGGGATTAAAATGTTGTACTTCTCCCGCATTCTTAAACAAAAACCAGTGCCTGGTCTCGTTAAAACAACTAATGTAATCCCCCATAAGGAAATAGAACTCCTTTTCCAAGCCTACATATGTTGGAACTGGCTTCAAAAGCGAAATTCAACTATGTACTAAGTATAAAAGATCAAATAGTGACAGCTATATAAATTGCAGTATAGAAAGGGAGTTAACATTGTACAGATTTAAATTTGATTGTACTACGCCTAATGTTAATTAAATAACATTCATAAAAAAATGTTGTAAGTCTAGTTTCTTATTTAAATGATCCCTAAATTAATAAAAAACTATGTGAAAATTAGCACCATATAGGTTGCGAATAGACAGATTTATTGGTTTTAATGTATGCAGATCGCTAGATAAAGAAATGTGATTGTTTTATATCAACAAATGGCATTTATGCATATGTTAACTAAAATTTCTTTTACTAGTAAAGCATTATAGTGGTTTTTCATTATTTAAAGTAATATAAAAGGTTGGCTTTCATAAAGGCGATGTTGGTAATTTTCTTTTAATTAAAGCTTGCAGAAAGTTTTTTATTTACATTAAAAGAGTACCATAGAAATGGCTTTATTCTGAATTCGTTTAATTGGCCTTATGTGTATAGGAATACATTTCATCGAGAACAATGCAATGCTTTCATATGTTTCAGATCATTTCTTTTCTTGCTACTGCAATTCTGGTGCTGCATCATTCCGTTAAATTTTATTAACAGTGCATATCGTTTATGTAAAAACACCTCCTAAAGTAGGTGGTTTATGCGGATTATCCAGCTTTTTCGATAATATAAAAACTACCCCCTATCAGTACCTTGACCTACTTTCAGATTTCTAAGAATTGTACCAAGCTTGACTCAATTTATCCACCACTTAACCACCACTTAACCTCAACCTACTTTTTATCATAAACAACAACAGCCTTCATATTTTCACGAACTGAGATTTCTAAGAATATGACGCCCTTCGGAGCAATAAATTTTAACCCCTCATGCGCTGATTCTATGTTTAGATTTAGATAAACTTTGAAAATGGACTTCTAAGAAATGATTTTGACTTTGCACAGCCTAGTTCAATTTAGCCTCAGCTACGATGAATGAGCAATTTGACTTGCTTTCTGGGGGGAAACGGTTACCTGTGTTGGATAACAGATCCCTGTGTTGGAAAACGGCTCCCCTGTTTTGGGAAACGGCTATCTGTCTTTGGGAAACGGATCCAGTTCTCGGGGAAAGTACCTCATCTTGGTGGTTAGGACAGTATAGTCCTTTTATTATTACAAACAACAAGTTAGTCAATACAGGAACCTTGATATTAGCATAGACAACAACCTTTCTTCAACAAGCACCTTTTCCGCGAACCGTTTAAATTTCTAAGAATTGCTCCATCAGGTGGCCTTAAAAATTGATACCAGTAAATTTTGACCTTGACTCCATTTAGCCATAAACCTACTTTAGCATAGACAACAATCTGTTTGAATTGTAATATGATACCCCTGCAGGTGACCTTGAACATTTATTTCTAGGAATTAACACATGGCCCTGACTCGACTAAATTCTAAGAATTATTTGGTGACCTTGAAAATTTCCCATCAAAAGGGTGTTACCTTGAAAAATTTCAATGGATGACCCATTCTAAGAATACCCCTACAGTTTGCCTTGGGAATTGATTTCTAAGAATACCCTCGCAGACAACCTTGAAAATTGATTTCTAGGAATTGTAATAACTTCTAAGACTTACACAAAGAATTGATTGCACAGTATGGCCTTGACAATTTACTTGGGGACCTAGAACACATGACCTTGACTCAGTCAAGAGTTGCTTGGTGACCGTTTTCCGACAAGAGGACGTTACTCTCAAGGATCACTCGCACCTTAAATGACAATTCTAAGAATAAACATTGACCTTGGAGCGATGGTAGGAATTACTTGGTAAAAATTTCCCGTCAAGATTTGAGCCTTGTATTACTATCGAATAAGATCGGGATACCTCTGCAGGTGGCCATTGAGTTTTAGGAATTAACACGTGGTGTTGACTCGGGTCAAATACCTAAATAACCTTGAAAAATTCGTCCAAAATCAACCTACGACTTCTTTGACCTTGATGAGTACCAATACAGGAACACCTTAACCTATCGTTTAGTTTAACCTTGAAAATTGATTTCTCGTGACCTTTCTAGTGACAAAGTCGGATTAGTATCCTACTCGTGACCTTGAAAGCCACATGACGTCATTGAGTAGGAATGCTACTATATCTAACCTTGAACATTTCTCGACACATGGTCTCAAACAGGAATTGTTTGGTGACCTGGCCCTGAAAAGTAGAATTCCCCACACCTTGAAAAGTCTATTTGAATACCCTATACAGGTGATTTCTAGGAATTATGACCCTAACCCGACCAGAATTGCTTGAACAATGGATCGCCTTTGTCCTTGAAAATTGGTTTCTCAGAGGCGTCACCTTGAAAATATGCAGGGAAAGTGTACGTGACCTTGACCTACTGCGGTTGCGGGTTTTCCTTGTTAAATTAATAAATGGATCACTATACGTAGCCTTAAAGAATATGCGCAGGCAATGTGTGTAAACAATGGCCTTAAAAACGAGAAAGTGGATCCTACAGTATACGCTACCTTGAAAAGCATCCTCCTATGTGCCTTTACGGCCATGTATTGAGATACCTCTACAGGTTAATTTGACTTATGACCTTGAAAATTGATGCCAATACATTTTAGCCATTGACCTATATAAAAATCTATTTGATAGCCCTACAGGTGATTTCTAGGAATTATGGCCCTGGCTCAGCCAAGAATTGTTTGAACAATGGATCGCCTTTGTTCTTGAAAATTGGTTTCTCAGAGGTGTGACCTTGAAATTGTTGGAAAACGGCTACCTGCGTTGCGAAACCGCTATCTGCATTTGGGAAACGGTTATCTGTATTTGGGAAACGGATCCGGTTCTTAGGAAAACTACCTCATCCTGGTGGTTTAGGACAGTAGTGGTATTATCAATCCACATACTGTAAGCATAACCTTTGTATTACAATTTAGCCAATACAAGAACTCTGACTCACATTTTAGCATAGACAACGACAATCTGTATGATACCCCCGACCTTGAGAATTGATTTCTAAGAATTAACGTCTTGACTCAACCAAGAATTGCTTGGGTGACCCTGAAAGGTAGAATCCCTTACACCTTGAAAAGTCTATTTAATAACCCTGTCTTTGAGCATTGATTTATAAGAATTAACACCTTAGCTCAGTCAAAAATTGCTTCAACAGCGTGACCTTGAGGAATATACGCAGGCAACGTGTATGATGGCCTTGATCAAAACACTCACAGAAAAAGTATAGTGGAAGAGTGGTCTAGGATCTGCCTAGCTATGTAGGCAACTTAAGCGACCTTGAAAAACCATTGACTTGGGGAGGTATCCCTATTTGACCTTGAAGAATATACGTAGATAATGAGAGCGACCCTGAAATTCCGTTGACTTCGACGCAGGGACATCAAAGTAAATCCCTATAGTATCTCTCTTGTAATTGAAAATAAACCTTGACCTTGAAGCGGGGTGCGCGTACGTGCAAATAAACTTTAAGATAGGCACTGATAACGACCTTTACCACTTCCTGCCACGTGACCTTAAATCGAACAATCTGTAGGGGAGCGTTAATGACCTTGACCTTGAAAACCAATCTAGTAACTTATCTAGTGCGTTTTTAAAATCTAGTCACTTCAGTGACCTTGACTTTGTGGAATATACTTTGATGCAGGCAATGTGTACGATGACCATGACCTTGGATGTAGGCTATGTGATGACCTTGACGTCTGAAAAGTAACTGCTATAGACGAAGTGGCCTAGGGTCACCCTAGTATATCTACTTTAATAACATCAGCTTGAGGATAATTTTGGTAAATGATAACAATAACCATTTATTATATTATTGAGCTAGCTGGAGCGTCCCGTTAAAAGAAGAAAGGACTTTGTTAAGCAATTATTAAGTTCATTTACCCAAACAGAAATGTGATAATAATAAAAATAAATATTAGTTAATAAACGTTACATATATAAATTTAAACCACTTAGTTAAAATTGAAAAGTAATCATTTCACATTTTCATAAAAACAATATAAAATTTTTACTCAATGATTTTGAAATTAAAAAAGATTGAAGAAGAACCCCAAATATTATTCTTTGTAGCCAGGTGTATGCAAGCGAAGTAATAATCGCAGGTAATACGCCCGTTACAGAATGGTGACACTAATCCACCAACCTGTAAACCTGCAAGACATATTGTAATAAAAAATAAAATTAAATTAATACATACATGTAATTTGAACATGTGAATCCATAAATGATCCAAAAAATGTCATTGACAGTTGGAAAGGTGAATGTTGCGCAACAATACTGCCACCTGCAGATTAATTCTTATAGCGTTCGGTGTCACTCATGACATGAATGCCAACTCTCGCTGATCGAACCATACATTCGTTACTTACCTCACGAAAACTGCAAGTTTTTCTTCAATTGCGATCCGCTTCTGCGCATTACATCCATTTGAGTCAATGTCTTGGTGAATCATCACATGTACTTCAGAAAACTGGTGATTTTAATTTCTTGTTTATCAAGGAATAAAACAACATTTCCTCTTCAGCATCATCTAATTCTGATTCAGAACTTAAGTTTAACAATAACAATTATTTCGTTCGTGTATCAGACATTTTCCGATACAGGTTGGTCGTGAACTATGATAAAACTGTGTCTCAATATGCGGATCAGCGCGTGTTCACGTACGCGTCGTGTCTCTCGTGTCACGTCACCTCACACGAGCTATACGTGTTTCAATTTGCGCCTTGTCTATACTTCCTTAAACTTCACTCTCAAGTCACTTTATTTTTGTTCTTTCTTAAATCACTGTGTTTATGAATTTTCACTGAGCACTTGAATCTAAGCTGTTGGCCATTATATCGTGTAGTATGCGTCACTAATCCGTAAAACATTTGTTAAATATCGACAGCATCGGACTAATTAATATTTTGGTAAATTCTTCAATAATAGATACTAACTCTTAAATAAAGGACATTTCGTGAGGCAGGTGTATTCAGAACTCATCATCATTTAAATATTAATATAAAGTAATTACCGAGAAGTTTACTAATTAACAAATTAGTTTCATGTTGTGATCCAATCAAAATTTAATTGCAAATTAGGTCTGTGAGTGACTCTTGTTTGCGTTTATTTTTTAATAATAAATATAAAATCATGAATCTAGATTTATTAAGCTTAATTTTTAAAGTCACTGAAATAAGCAGATTTTAATTTAATTCATAAAGCTTTTAGTTTCATATTATTCGCTTTAGTATCAATGAATGTAATCCAGCAATATTGGGTAACAGGAAGTAAATGAAATAAAACTCAATTATTCTGCTCGTAAATTGGAACAAAAATTGAATAATTGTAAGTAATTTCATCTAGAGACTCTTATTTCTATATCATTTGGCAAAATAAGAGTATTTCCAAAATAAATGTAACAAAAAGTAACGAGAGTACAAAAGATTGATAGAAAATATATCCACCAATTAAATTTCTACAGTCAGAGTATCTGGAAAGCAAGTTAAGGACTTTTTGCATCATTGTTAGTAAATAATGCAAAAGAGGAGAACGTAGATCGCGAGTATTGTATCTGATACTATCTTAAAATTGATGGGGTACCAACGTGTAAAGTAGCATGAGTGAGTGAGTGAGTGGTGCCTCTGGCGCCAAATCGAACAAAGGCGTTGTCAGTGTTCCGTGTAAAGAAGATGCCTGTCCGGGACTTAGAGAGTCCTTCATCAATAATCTCATTTAACCTTGTCTGTTATATTGTTAGCCACCGACTGAAAGGATTTCACCTACCAACCTTAAAAATATACCGTTCAATCTAAATTTTCTTTCTAGAGAGAAAAAAAAGTGCTTTAACCGGTATTCAATCTAGAACAAAACTCCACTTAATCTAATTATTTAATTACAAATTACAGTTTTTAGGGATTAATTAAGTACAGTATACAAATTCAGTGAGGAAAGTAAAGCACTTCTCGAGTTGAAACAAATGCCCAACAATTTCTCAAAGTTAGAAGTTGGAAGCGAACGTCAAGATAGTAGGCTATGGAAATTTAATTAGCTACACTGAATATCAGTCAAAAGTTGATTAAATTTTAACAGATATATTTGTGCATCGGTTGCTTTAATTGCTGAAATGAGTTTGCTCGTTTTAAATACATTAAATATGAGGCTTGCTTTTATTGCATTTATTAAATGCATTTTGGTTGCTGCATTTCACAGTATGGTGACTTTAAGCAGTAAAACGCTAATTTTACGCTTCTCCAAATTTGCTTTCTGTTACATTTTTAACCAAAATACTGAACTTCTCTTAATACGATTTATATGCACATCATTCATACGTTTTATTATCACTACTAGTCCAAGGCAAAAAGTATGCAAAATAGTAAATCCTACAATCCAATTACTGGCTTGACGTATGTAACGTGTCGGTTCAGAATGCATTTTACATTACGAAAACAAGTGACTAACAATTTAGAAACTAGTAACATTAAGATACTAAATATGCAGATTTGCAGTATATTCTAATTTTGATCATGAAACGCCTGTGTTTATGCAACTTGTCATACCAACTTGTGTTAAGGCAAACATTTTCTTAAACGTAGCCGTTGCTATTCATAATACCGTAAACTTGGGTGGCTTTGGCCAATTTCTGAATTTGTTTCTTTCCTATACAGGGAGTTTCATGACGAACTTTCACTATCGATATATCAAGAAGTATAAAGATATAGATTTGAATGTTTGCATTCATAGCTAATCAAAGATTTCCAATTTAAGGAAAATATTTTGGAGTTCCTATGACTTCCGGTTAAACTGGAAGTAGGCACCAACTTCGGTATTGTGGACCAATTCTTTTTCATATGCATAGTTTTGGGTTCCTTTTGGTATGTGTAAGTCACATATGTATGTCTTTACATTGGAAAATTTAAAGTCCATTTTTTTATTTTACTCGGAGTTTCATGATCAACTTTAACTATTGATATATAAAAAAGTAATAAGGATTTCGATTTGAATTTTTGCATTCATAGCTAATCAAAGATTTCCAATTTAAGGAAAATATTTTGACGTTTCTAGGACTTCCGGTTAAACTGGAAGTATGCACAAACTTAGGTATTTTAAATGGAACACCCCATATATTTTTATATTCCTGAATTCCAGAAAATATGTGGACCAATTCCTTTTCATATGCATAGTTTTGGGTTCCTTTTGGTACGTGTAAGTCACATATCTTGATATTGGGAAAAAGTAATAAAGATGTAGAATTGAACTTTTGGCATTCATAGCTAATCAAAAGATTTCCAATTTAAGGAAAATATTTTGAAGTTTCTAGGACTTCCGGTTAAACTGGAAGTAGGCACCAACTTAGATATTTTAAATGGAACGCACCATATATTTTTAAATTTTTGAATTCCAGAAAACATGTGGACCAATTCTTTTTCATATACATAGTTTTGGGTTCCATTTGGTATGTGTAAGTCATATATGTGTATCTTGATATTGGAAAATTGTAGTCCATTTTTTTAATTTAAAAGGAGTTTCATGATCAACTTTAACTATTGATATATAATAAAGTAATAAAGATATAGATTTTAATTTTTGCATTCGTAGCTAATCAAAGATTTCCAATTTAAGGATAATATTTTGGAGTTTCTGGGACTTCCGGTTAAACTGAAAATAGGCACCAACTTTGTTATTTTAAATGGAACGCCCCATATATTTTTATATTTTTGAATTCTAGAAAATATATGGACCATTCTTTTTCATATGCATAGTTTTGGGTTTCTTTTGGTACGTGTATGTCACCTATGTATATCTTGATATTGGGAAATTTTTAGTTCATTTTTTAATTTCCAGGGAGTTTCATGACCAGCTTAACTATTGATATAAAAAAAAAGTAACAAAGATGTAGAATTGAATTTTTTTCATTCATAGTTAATCAAAGATTTCCAATTTAAGGAAAATATTTTTAAGTTTCCAGGACTTCCGGTTATACTGGAAGTATGCGCCAACTTTGTTATTTTAAATGGAACATCCCATATATTTTTATATTCCAGAATTCCAGAAAATATGTGGACTAATTCTTTTTCATATGCATAGTTCTGGGTTCCTTTTGGTACGTGTAAGTCACATATGTCTATCTTGATATTGGGAAATTTTAAGTTCATTTTTTTAATTTCCAAGGAGTTTCATGACCAGCTTTAACTATTGATAAATAAAAAAGTAACAAAGATGTAGCATTGAATTTTTGGCATTCATAGCTAATCAAATATTTCCAATTTAAGAAAAATATTTTGAAGTTTCTAGGACTTCCGGTTAAACTGGAAGTAGGCACCAACTTTGATATTTTAAATGGAACGCCCCATATATTTTTAAATTTTTGAATTCCAGAAAATATGTGGACCAATTCTTTCTCATATACATAGTTTTCGGTTCCATTTGGTATGTGTAAGTCACATGTGTATATCTTGATATTGGAAAATTATGGTCCATTTTTTTAATTTAAAAGGAGTTTCATGATCAACATTAACTAATGACCAGCTTTAACTATTGATATATAAAAAAGTAATAAATACGTGGATTTGAATTTTTGCATTCATAGCTAATCAAAGATTTCTAATTTAAGGAAAATATTTTGGAGTTTTGAGGACTTCCGGTTAAACTGGAAGTAGACACCAACTTTGATATTTTAAATGAAACGCCCCATATATTTTTATATTTTTGAATTCCAGAAAGTATGTAGACCAATTCTTTTTCATATGTATAGTTTTGGATCCCTTTTGGTGTGTGTAAGTTATATATGTATATCTTGAAATTGGAAAATTTTAAGTCCATTTTTTTATATACAGGGAGTTTCATGCCCAGCTTATAAAGAAGTAATAAAGGTATAGATTGGAATTTTGACGTTCATATCTAATCAAAGATTTCCGATTTAAGGAAAATATTTTGGAGTTTTGGAGTGTCTAGGACTTCCGGTTAAACTGGAAGGAGACACCAACCTTGTTATTTTAAATGGAACACCCATATATTTTGAAAGTTTTAATTCCAGATTACATTTTAAGGTGACTTTTATAATATGACTGTGTTAAAATTCTGAGCCATTTTTGACATATTTGCTTTTTTCCGAAAAATTTGACGTTTTTTCAGTTTACATACTTTTTAATTACTTGAAGGTAGATTAATGAAATGTAAGTTTTTTAAAACAAAAATCAGGGAGGTCCAAAAATTAACCACAAACGACCAAAACTACGTTTTTTGTTTAGTGGAGATTTGAACTTATAACGCAAGAAATATTAAATGGAAGGATTCAGAATAATTTTTGTTAGAAACTAAAATCACGTAGGCTTTGTTATTATTTTATCAGGTATTTGTTTATTACTTTTGACATATTGCCATTAGATTAATTTGTTAAATTTTGTTAGAAAGTTAGATTGAAGTTAAACCTACACTATGTCTCGGCTAAAACTCAGTAATGAGGATTATTTCAATTTAATTGTGATTTGTGGTAAGTGTGGTAGAGTAGTTATCAGAACAATACGCACTTTCCAGGAACGCTACTCAGACAGACCTAAACCCTACATGGCTACATTTTCATGCATAATAAAAGTCTTAAAAATCATGGTAGCTTCTAAAGAGAAGTGTAAAAGTAAAACCTGCCACCGATAAAGAAGAAAATGTAATTAATCTTATGGCATATTTCACAGCCTATCCTGCAGCGTGCTTAAAAGAAGCAGTAAGGGATGAACGGATTTCTAAAGTAAGTAGTTTTAAAATGCTGCATAAATTTAAATTCCTTCCCTATTCACATATTAGAGTCCAGCAATTAAAAGATCCAGACTTTGCCAAAAACGGCAATTCTGCGAAAATATTTTAATAAAAACCCAAGAAGATAATAACTTTCCCGATAAAATATATGGTCTGATGAGGCGAAGATAACGAGAAATGGAATTTTTAGCAGAATAAATTGTCGTTATTGGAATGATTCAAATCCTCATACGTTTCGTGAGAGAAATTTTCAGGAACCTTGGACTTTTAATAATCACTGTGCACTAAGAAACACGGAAGTCGTTGTGGTACACATCTACGATTAAAATTTAATAGGTAAACATCGCCAGATTTTTTTTTAATTTACTCTTAGACAGAAAAATATTAAACAAATTTTAGGAAACGGATACGTTAATATTTTAATAAGCAAGGTTTCTCCTATCGGCTAACCTGACTCCTGGTACCAACAAGATATAGCTCCGACTCACAACGGTAATGATGTTGTGAGGCTTCTTTATAATTATGAAAATGTAAACTTTCACCATTAACACTCATAATAAAATACTTATCTTTTGGGATTTTTAATGGTGTACTTTAAATTATACAATCTAAACGTTTCGATAACACTTACAGTTATCTTCCTCAGTAGCAATGTATGTTAAAATTGTTAAAGATGTAGTAAACAATTTTGTCAAATTTGAAAAATTCAAACATAAACATAAGCCTGCTATTAATATAACAGTTTGAGAAACGTATAAGCCAACTATAAAATTGTAGTAAAGAATAACTAGGTCATTAAAATTAAATATTGTTAAACTATCTTAAAGATGACAAACCAGAACACTCTCTACGACGAAAGCTAACAATGAAATTTGCCAGCCAAAAACACATTTAACAAAATTTAATTGAGTTATGATGTAAGTGTAAAGTTGTGAAAAACTTCAATTTTAAAATGATAGAAGCATTCACAAATCAAACATTACATCAAAAATAACCCAGTTAAATCTAACAAAGAGATATCTTTATCAATAATTGGAAGTGTTATTAACAATGAAAAGCACAATGCAGAACGTTCTTTGTAATTTTAATTTCAATTTAATTTCAACTACTTATGTTAAATTATAGTGCTGTGGAAATTTAACATATAATTGATAAAGCATTTGCTTCAAGGTCTAGGAAAAACACAGCAAAAACCTAGACATACCAAAAGCTGAAAACAAATTAAAATCAAGGCGTATCATTATGCTCTTTTTAATTATAAGATGCCAAAACCTATTTAAAGGAGATTTTCTTCTTGTCTATTAAAATTATTCGGGTGTTTATATATTTCAATAGCTTCACGTTGCAAACGAACATAATAATGGGTTTGTCTTGACAATATTTTCATATTGTCAAATTGAATGTCATGATTTAGATTATTCAGGGCATGGTCAGCCACAGCAGACCTCTCTGGTTGACCCAATCTACAAAATCTCATATGTTCTTTGCGTCTTGTATCAAAGCTACGTTTTGTGGTCCCGATGTATACTTTTCCACATGAACAAGATAACTTATACACTCCGGAAGATGATAAAGGGTTTGATACATCTTTAGGTGATCTTAAATGTTCTTTAATTTTTCTTGTAGGTTTAAAAATAGTCCTAATGCCATATTTGATTAGGATTTTTCAATTCTATTTGTAACATTAGCTATAAAAGGAAGAAAAGCAGTACCAACATTAAGAACTGGTTTTCTTTAAGGTTACGCCTAGAAGGTGTAATAACATTATTAATATCTGTAAGTGAATATCCATTATCTTGTAAGGATTTTTATATTTATATTCATCATTCAAAAATTCAGGGTCACAAATTCGTTTTGCTCGATCTTTATAAATGGTATACATCCTAGTATTCAGTTTACCATGGAAAAAGAAACTAATGGAAGTTTACCATTTCTTGACATATTAATATCTAAAATAATAATTCACTATCTTTTAAGGTTTACAGAAAGCCGACACACACTGATAGATATCTTCATAAATTATCCAACCACCATCCATGTCAAAAATTAGTGTAATTAAATCTTTAGTAGATCGAGCAAAACGAATTTGTGACCCTGAATTTTTGAATGATGAATATAAATATAAAAATCCTTACAAGATAATGGATATTCACTTACAGATATTAATAATGTTATTACACCTTCTAGGCGTAACCTTAAAGAAAAACCAGTTCTTAATGTTGGTACTGCTTTTCTTCCTTTTATAGCTAATGTTACAAATAGAATTGAAAAATCCTAATCAAATATGGCATTAGGACTATTTTTAAACCTACAAGAAAAATTAAAGAACATTTAAGATCACCTAAAGATGTATCAAACCCTTTATCATCTTCCGGAGTGTATAAGTTATCTTGTTCATGTGGAAAAGTATACATCGGGACCACAAAACGTAGCTTTGATACAAGACGCAAAGAACATATGAGATTTTGTAGATTGGTCAACCAGAGAGGTCTGCTGTGGCTGACCATGCCTGAATAATCTAAATCATGACATTCAATTTGACAATATGAAAATATTGTCAAGACAAACCCATTATTATGTTCGTTTGCAACGTGAAGCTATTGAAATATATAAACACCGAATAATTTTAATAGACAAGAAGAAAATCTCCGTTTAAATAGGTTTTGGCGTCTTATAATTAAAAAGAGCATAATGATACGCCTTGATTTTAATTTGTTTTCAGCTTTTGGTATGTCTAGGTTTTTGCTGTGTTTTCCTAGACCTTGAAGCAAATGCTTTATCAATTATATGTTAAATTTCCACAGCACTATAATTTAACATAAGTAGTTGAAATTAAATTGAAATTAAAAATTACAAAGAACGTTCTGCATTGTGCTTTTCATTGTTAATAACACTTCAATTATTGATAAAGATATCTCTTTGTTAGATTTAACTGGGTTATTTTTGATGTAATGTTTGGATTTGTGAATGCTTCTATCATTTTAAAATTGAAGTTTTTCACAACTTTACACTTACATCATAACTCAATTAAATTTTGTTAAATGTGTTTTTGGCTGGCAAATTTCATTGTTAGTTTTCGTCGTAGAGAGTGTTCTGGTTTGTCATCTTTAAGACAGTTTAACAATATTTAATTTTAATGACCTAGTTATTCTTTACTACAATTTTATAGTTGGCTTATACGTTTCTCAAACTGTTATATTAATAGCAGACTTATGTTTATGTTTGAATTTTTCAAATTTGACAAAATTGTTTACTACATCTTTAACAATTTTAACATACATTGCTACTGACGAAGATAACTGTAAGTGTTATCGAAACGTTTAGATTGTATAATTTAAAGTACACCATTAAAAATCCCAAAAGATAAGTATTTTATTATTCTTTATGAATTGTTTGAAGATCGGTGGTTTGTTCATAATGCTGCGCACACTTGACCATCAAGGTCACCTGACTTACGCAACTCCACTAACATCAAAGGCAGAATGTATTGACAGAGTTCGAAACACAATGCATTCTTTGTCCAACGCAGAAATTAGAAGAGCAATACATCAGGCTATTGAAAATCGTGTAGAAAAGTGTTTATTAGCCGATCGGCAAAATTTTGAACACTTCTTGTAGAAATTGTTAAAAAAACATTTTTTGGTTAATTAAATTTTGTATTTGAGTTGTTGAGTTAACATCAAAACACTTTTACATACTCTTTTAATACTGACACAATACTGCTGCTGGAGAAATAAAAGCTACTGGATCTTAGTTTCTATAAAAATTACTCTTTGCATTTCATGTTTATTGCATTATAACTTAAAACGTCTTTACTTTAGCTACATACATTATGTAACATTTGTGTATGGAGAATATGATGAAAAAATGGGGGCTTTCATTTAAGAAAACGTAGTTTTAAAAAAATTTACATTGTTTCAGTTACCTGCATATGTCATTAAGTGCTTTGCCAAATTTCAATAATCTACTTTAATTAAGTGCTGAGTAATTAAAAAATTTGTAAACCGATAAAAACCTCACATTTTTCGGAAAAAATGGTTCAAAATTTTAACATAGTCATATTACAAGAGTCACCTTAATATTTAATCTGGAATTCAAAAATATAAAAATATATGGAATGTTCTAATTAAAATAAAAAAATTGGTGCCTACTTCCGGTTTAACCGGAAGTCCTAGAAACTCCAAAATATTTTCCTGGAAATCTTTTATTAGCTATGAATTCACAAAATTCAAATCTATATCTTTATTACCTCTTCATATATCGATAGTGCAGCTCCCTGTATATAAAAAATGGACTTAAAGTTTTCTAATATCAAGATAAATATGACTTATACATACCAAAAGGAAATCAAAATTTTGAATAGGAAAAGAATTGGTCCCTCATATTTTCGTAAATCACCTGAGAATGTCCTTGTTGAAAATGTGTTTTTAGTCGTTGCCTGAATAAGCGAAACTACGGTCACCCATGATCGGCGACTCAAAGAAAACGTCCGTAGGTCTTTCTAGCAGATTTCTGTTTATATCCCATCAAGTCAAACTTTCACTTCTAGCGTTAGAGGGTGGTCACAGTCACCCATGCACTTTTGATGGTCTTCATGGGTGACTTTGGCCGCCGGTAATTGTTGTTGTTGGAATACTCTTTTATTGTTATTGGTAAGTTATAACTCTATTTATATGAATTTTATAATATAGCACTTTTGGTGGTAATTTCAGAACATGGGACGCTACAAAAAACACTTGGTAGTAGAAACTAGGTCAACTATACAAATGTTAGGTTAGAAGAAGCTATAAGAGATATAAAACAGACAGAAATATACAAAATACCAAGATCAACATTACAAAATAAACTAAACAATGCACGGGGTGGCCAAATAAGAATGCGAGGTACTATACATCGTAGAGGATTGCGGAAATAAAAGTTTTACTAAAACGGCCAATACGAAAACCTGGAAAATATTTTCATGTTTCTGAAATGGCTGCTAAGGGGCGTAACTGCAATCTTGAATTTAAAAAAGTGATGTTTCTGTGAATTCTGCTATATTAACCTAATAAAAAATAACTGATCTTTGAAGTAAAGGATAATCTGAACTTTTTTTGTTTGGCACTTTCTATAAAAATAAAGTGGTGGAGGGGGAGGGTAATCAAAGGTTTCCTTAAATCACCCCCCGTATCTCCGAAACGGCTAATCCGATTTTAACAAACTTGGGCGCGTTGAAAAGAGCTTTTCTTGGGCTACAAATGTTAAAATAATTGAAGTTTTGTTAGTTTCACATGTCGTCGCTAGAGGGCTTGTTCGACATTCCGACAGAAACGGTAAATTTTCGCAAAAAAATTAAATGCATTGGAATGACTTTTTTTCATGAACAAGTAGCTAAATGATGCCTAAACAAGCTCCCGAAAACCGCATTTCGATATCTTATTCCTAACTTAAAATATCGGCCAAAGAAAACTTTATACGAAAATCCCTTAAATTTTTATTTTTTTTTTAACTATATTTTCCTGGAATTGTTTCTATTATGTAAGTTGTGGCCCTAAAAAGGACCAATTTAAAGGAGGAGAGTTTTTAATGCCCCCGTAAATGTTCGAAATGCTGACCATCACTCTGTGCATTTCTGAGGCCTCTTATGGGTAGACAAAACTGCAGCTTCAATTTCGGCTCTGAATAGGTTACCTAGAAATTGCGATTTTAAATGTTTGTAAATTTATATACCAGAATAGAATCGCCCTTTTTGAAATTACTACTGGCAAGTAAGCAATGCTAAAAGTTATACAAAAGGCCTATCTTTTGTTTGTTTAAATGCATATTCACTATGTATATATATGAAAATACAATTAATAGAAGCAGGCAATGGAAACAGATACCTAAACAAAACATACATAATCTTCAGATTGTCAATAGTTGTCAATACTTTCGCGTTACATTGAGCAATTTTTGTGCTTTCAAAATGCGTTTTACGAATAATGAAACTGTTGATATGCTTGCGGTTTATTTTGAATGCCGCAGTAGCTAAAAGAGTTCACGCGGCTCGATATCCAAATCGGCGTCCTTGCGATGTAAGAGTTTTCCCCGACTAGTGGCGAGCTTACGAGCCAATGGTAGTTTTCGGCCTACGTTTCAACGGCAAAGAATTGGAAGAACACAAGAAAATATTAACCGTGTACTGGGCTATATTGAAGGAAATCCTCATGTTAGCACAAGAGCATTATCCACCTAGTTGGGCATATCACGGTCAACGGTTCAAAATAGGACTATATGTAAGTTATGATGGCCATCAAAATATATAGGTATTCGTTTAAACTTTTTTTAATTACCTTAAGAATGCACCCATATCATGTCTTTTGCATCAGGCCTTGAAAGAGGAAGATTTTGATTGAAGGTTAGACTATTGCCATTGGATGTTAGGCATGATACGCGAAAATAGAGAGTTTTTATTTCAAATTCTTTGGACCGATGACGCCACATTCAGTAGTGACGCGAGAGTCAATCGGCACAATATGCATTATTGGTCTGCAGAAAATCCCCATTGATTGCGTGAAGTTCAGCGCCAAGGACGTTGGAGTTTAAATATATGGTGTGGCATACTGGGAGGCAGAATTATAGAGCCATATTTTTTCGAGCAATCCCTAAATGGCAATGTATTTCTTGACTTTTTGGCCAATCAATTACCGTTATTGTTGGAAGATGTGCCTCTGGAAACAAGGAAAACATTGTTTTCGCTATTAATGCTATTAATGTACGAGAGCATATTAATGCAGTATTTCAACAGCGGTAGATTGGAAGAGGAAGTCTGTTTCCATGGCCTCCGCGATCGCCAGACTTAACTTGCCTCGATTTTTATTTATGGGGGCGCTTAAAGGACATCGTGTTTCGGACTCAACCTACTACTAGAGAAGATATGAAAAACCGGATTCGTAACGCAATACGTAACATACCGAGAACCGAAATTGAAGCTGCAGTTTTGTCTAGTCATGAGAGGCTTCAGCAATGCATAGACATTGATGGTCAGCATTTCGAGCATTTACAGGGAATTAAAAACCTTCCTCCTTTAAATCGGTCCTTTTTAGGGCCACAACTTACATAATAGAAACAATTCCAGAAAAATATAGTTAAAAAAAATAAAAATTCAAGGGATTTTCGTATAAAGTTTTCTTTGGCCGATATTTTAGGTTGGGAACAAGATATGGAGATGCGGTTCTCGCGAGCTTGTTTAGGCATCATTTAGCTAATTGTTCTTGATAAAAGTCAATTTTTTTGCGAAAATAAACTGTTTCTGTCGGAATGTCGAACAAAGCCCTGTAGCTACGACAAGTGAAACTAACAAAACTTCAAATATTGTAACATTTGTAGATCAAGAATAGCTCATTTCAACGCGCCCAAGTTTTTTAAAATCGACTTAGCCGTTTCGAAGATACAAGGGGTTATTTAAGGAAACCTATGAATACAAAAAAAGTTCAGATTATCCTCGACTTTAAAGATCAGTTAATTTTTTTAGGTTAATACAGCAGAATTCACAGAAAAATCACTTTTTAGATTCAAGATTGCAGTTACGCCCCTAGCGGCCATTTCAGAAACTTGAAAATATTTTCCAGGTTTTGTATTGGCCGTTTTAGTAAAATTTTTTGCGCAATCCTCTACGATGGACAGTTTCCCAGATACAGTACCTCGCATTATTAGGCCACCCTGTACATACAAATCTACCGGATGGTCAAACTGTTCTAATTATATACGAAGAGAAAATTAAAATTTCATATCATAGCTGCCACTTGACTTGTAAAATCATATCTATCTTGACCGCAAAGGGTGGCCATACGTAAATTTACAGAGAACATGCCACAAAGTCACAATGGGTTACACTCTTTCTAAAACGATACCCCAACCTTACACAGCGAATTGCTTCTAATATTAAAGTCGCTAAGGCCACTGTCACGCTTTTGTTGACCACTTACAGAAATACATAGTTGAGGCTGAACCAGTAAACGTATGGAATTATGACGAATCTAATTTAATTGATGATCCGGGTAGTAAAAAATCATTACAAAGCGGGTTGCAAATATCCAGAGCGGATTATAAATTCAACAAAAAAATCTACTGTATGTAATGTTTTGTAGAAATGCGTTGGGTGAAACTTTACTACCTTACGTAGTTTCCAAATCCACATTATATGATAGTTTGATGACAGGAGGACCAATGGAACCCGTTATAATCGCTCTAATAGTGGCTGGTTTGAAGCAACAATAGCCTGGTATTTACCCTTTTAATAAAAACATTTTTAGAGCCAATTCAAGCAATAACTGTCTAGACCCAGATGTACAGCTTACTGTAAGCGCCTCGGCAATAGATCTGCTGCAGGAAAGAAGCTTCCCTCAACAAACCGAAGGCACCAAAAGAAACAAATGAATGTGCTACCTGCTAGATATTCAATTAGAAGCGACACCTGGACCAAGTCAACTTACGAAAATTCCTTCAGAAAGGCGAAGACAAAGAATTTCTAGTGACTCTGAGTCCTCCTCTAATATTTCCATTTATTTGGAGACTGAATACCACTATGACCTTGATGAGGAATTTGCTGATGAAAAGCTCACAACACCAAGCGATGACAACAGATCTACTGACCATATTAATAATGGAAACTTTGTGTTTACCCAGGGCAAGTTACTCAAATTGAATTCACAAAAAAAACATTTAAGATTGAGTTTCTTGAAAAAGTGGACTACATCAATGGAAGTGGTCTTCGTCTGAAGACATCCTTCGGTATGAACCCGAAGACGTTTTAGAAGTCAATAATATACCACAACCCTCCAAGAAAGGATTTTTCAGTGAGATAGTAAGTTGTTTTTATTTATATGTTTACATAGAATACTTTTTCATTGTGGATGCTCAAAAGCTTATTTTGTTGTGCGTGGGCGTGTGCATGTTCGTGTGCGTGTGCGTGTGCGTGTGCGTGTGCGTGTGCGTGTGCGTGTGTGTGCGTTTGCGTGTGCGTGTGTGTGTAAAGAAATGTGAGGATTTGTGTCTCAGGTACGGAAGAGGTCATATCTCAAACAAGCGCATATCCGTTAAAACGTTTGTTCACATCTTGACTAAAGTGAGGGTTTGTTTCTCAGCTAAATAAGGGTTTCATACCTAAGCTAAAAAATGTTTTTCCAACTGTAACAAAATTGTATAAAAATTAACGTAGGGTCTTACTATCTAGACTAAACGTAGGATCCGTATTATGTAAGTGATAACAAGTTTAAAGTGAGGATTCATGTGTACTAAAGTAGTTTCCTCGGATAAGCGGGTCTCCGCTAAAGGACTGGTGCATATACAGACTAACATAAAGGGCTAAAAGGTAAGTTCATATCTAAGACAAGTTCGTCCCTGCTAGAAGATTGGTTCCTCAACTAATAGATTGTTTATGAACCAAAGATGGGAGATCACTGATATATACAATTTGAAATCACAGGTATAACCAAATCGAAACCCACGCAAAAGGAATTTGGTGTCGCTGGCCGGGAATCAACATTTCGATTCATAACAACTCAGTCCTAGACACAGCCGTGGAGTCACTCACAGACACTATTGTCTCTATCTTTGAGTGAGGGTAGTTGTAAGGCCCTTTTTAGGATACTTCTATAATTAATTTATCTAACGCAGTTCTAGCTCGAGTCGTAGCGGTGTGAGTTCTTTAAACAGGGCTGATCGTTTTGACCGGACTTTCCACGCAGACCAATAAACACTAAAGAGTTTAATAGATATATTTTCCTATACGAGTACAATGTCTAAATAAGCACACTTAAAGCTAACTTACAAATTCATTATATTTACATATAATTAAGTACTAAAACCCAAAATACGCAAAATAGAACGTCCACTAAATGATTAGCCCCGGACCTTAACTGGTCTATGTCCGAGTATTAGCGGCGGCGTAACTGACGTGGGTCCTGGAACAGCCGGTACTCTGGTGATCTCTTTAGTGCTCCTGCAAATTAATATTACTAGCATATTTATAATAGAAGTAACTGAAATGATCTTAATTCCCTATGTTGAAGAAATATTCTCCAACCCGGTGTATATAAAAAATGAATTGCGTTGTTGTAGTTACGGAAAAAATGTAACACGAGTTAGTTTAGTTTTTTCACAAATATTTTAATAATTTATTTTAATTCTCCAAAAATACACGCTCAATCTCTATATATAATCATATCCTAAGCTTAAAAAATATCTCTCTCGTTCTCGCTTAAATTATGTGCACATTTAATTACTATTTGCGTTTCTAAGAATTTAACGAATTTTGTTGGACTCTGATATTGTGTAATATTAGCGTAGTTTTGTATTGAAGTTCAATTGTGTTAATAAAGAAAGTGTTTTCTAAAATTACATGATCCTTCGTATTCTCAAATAAAGTAGGAAATGTAGTAAAATATCCTACACCCTATACAAAAGGATAAAGAAAAAGTGGAAATTAAAATATATACTGGAATAGTTTAAGTACGTCCCTGCCTGGTAGAAATCAGGGAACAGGTAACGCATTTGTCCAGTTATAGCAAAGTTATTTCTCGTTGGAAATATTTTTAAAGAGTATATTGCAGAGGTGAATGGTTTAGTACCTGTTTTTCTAAGGCGTTAAGAAAATCAATACTTTTAAAGGGACTTACACGGCTTGTATTTACGCAATTTTATATCTATTTTTATTAGAGAATTTGACACCTATCTAACTAATCTCTTTAAAGAGATTTTATTTAACACGCAGTAATCGCCTAATTGGTGTTTAACACTAATTACGGTCAACTAGAATATTTTCTAGTTATGTTTTGTAACTAGTTGGGATTTTAATGGAAGGATTTGGTGTTCTCTCTGACCTTTTTATCTTTATTATCATACAATTATTAATTAGTGGCTACTGTATTTATGGTTATTTACACACGGGAATTTATAAATGGATATTCTTGTATTGAATATGTGCGGAACGGCGTAATTCGTTTACCGCTTGTCTACGACGTTCATGACTGGTTTAGGTAGGGATGGTAGTGGTGGTGGAAGGCTACCTGGTGTGTCTAACTCGGGGCGATATAAGATATTTAAACCTTCGAAACTTTCAGTTTACAGAAATACTTATTATACAACGAGGCAGGATAAACCAAACGTTTTAAGAGCTTTCTTATTAAAGACGGTTTGATATAAGATAAATTCTGTAACTGGTGTTATATTGCGACGTGCGATCTGGGACGGATACGGTTTCAGAGCTTCAGATAAGAAGTAAACTTTAAAACTGGTAATTACGTTAAGGAAGTTGGAATTTTAATACTCACCGATTTTGAGTACCCTTTGCGGATTCTATCGCAAGGGTGCTGAGTATCGATCAATAGATTCTGAACAGTGAGCCCGTTCCGCTGTTTGATCGACACCTTGAGGCCTGCAGAATTAAGGCGGTATCCTTTCTATCTAACTGAGTAAGTGGAAAACTACTCCGGGAGTAACCCCAGCCATTGTGTTGTCCACGAGTGTGTGTGTGTGTGTGTGTGTGTGTGTGTGTGTGTGTGTGCATGTGTGTGTGTGTGTGAGTGTGTGTGTGTGTCTGTGTGTGAGTGTGTGTGGGTGTGTTGTGTGTGTGTGTATGTGTGTGTGTGTGTGTGTGTGTGTGTGTGTGTGACTGTGTGTGTGTGAGTGTGTGTGTGTGTGTCTGGGTGTTGTAAAATAAAACTTACATACAGGTGGCGGCAAATTTTAAGCAACTGGAGGCCTGGGATTGTTGAAGTATCCTAAGGCGGACGGAGTTGAGTGAACGAGTGAAGAATAGTGATAAAAGTGCGCGATCGGTAGCGCGGATCGCAGTTTTAATGAAATCCGCGGAAAGCGGGAACGGATTCTGGCAGCGGCGATAATTTAAGAGTGGGACTGGAGGGACTTTGATGTAGCACAGTTCTTAATATTTTCGGAACAACATCGAAGGGAATACAAATTCGTTATTTTGGTTTTCAGAAATTTTATCAAAATTGTTTAATTGGTGAATAATTAATTAAAAAATAGGAAAAAGGCTTTGGTCCTTCACATACCATCATTTCCCCACTGCGCGGCGGTGTGATTTAGAAAGTCCACTCTTTTAATCTTCATTCTCTCCCTGGTCATTAGAATTATTCCAATACGACGTCGGTTTGCTCGTGTTTTGTTGTTTGTCTGGTTCTCGGAGTTCAACTGTTACAGGCGATCGTATTCAGTGGATCACGTATGGACCATCATATTTTTCAGCTAATTTAGCTGCGAAATCTTTATTCAGGCTAGAAATATTATGCGTTCTTCGATAAACGGAATCTTCTTCGCAGGGGCGGTATGCTCTACGACGGTGGTTACAATGGTGTCCTCGTACTTCGAAATTTTGTGCCAATGAAATTCTGGTCAGTTCTTGTAACTCCCTTAAACTTCTCATCTGCTCTTCTTGTATTTAGGGGGTCAATGCATTGATATTGTAGGCTCGTAATCCATACACCTGGTGGATAGAGTTCTCGACCTAAATTAAGTAAGGCCGGCGAGAATCCTGTGGATCTGTGTTACGATGTTAATTGCGAAGGCTATTTCGTGAAGATGAATATCCCATTATTTCGCATTGTTCCTCGAAAATTGCGCGACCGTCGATCCGATCACTATGTAGGTTCTACTACCAGGTTCGCTTGGGGAGAATACGGTGGTATTAGGCTGTGGTGGATTCCTGCTCTTATAAGAAAGTGAAGAACATTCTACTGGTCCGTTATCGGAGATCAGGTTGCGGAGGTTGCAAAAACGGTAGATAATTTGTTCTCTAAGTGCCTGGATAAAGTGCGGACTGGTAGCGTTACAGAGCAGTTTAATTTCGACCCATTCTGTTAGTCGGTCCTAGAAAACCAGTATAAATTTGTATCCCTTTTACGTGCTGGGAGCGGTCCGATGAGATCGGTGCTAACGTTATTCCAGGGGTGGCTGGTAGAGTTCTTGTACGTATGAGAGCTCCGGCAGGCTTTTATATACCGCACGGCGTCTTGTTTTGCGGTGGGCTAGTAATAATTTCTGTAGATGCGGTACTTCCAGCGGGGTGGCTGCCTATTTGTCAGGATGCTCTCGTGCTTTCCGGAGAAGGTTCTGGTACTAAAGGCAGTTTATCTTTTCATTTATTCTACTTCCATAGGGGATAAGTCATTGGGTGACGCCGAGTCATCGTATAGGCGAGATAACGCGGCGGCGTGATACAGCACACCTTTTCAAAACTCAACGTGCAAGTCTAATTATTGTAATTCCATTATCCACAGGGCCAGTCGAAATGTCGGCTTTGCGAGTATAACAAGCCATTTAAGGCTCCGATGTTCCGTGAGAATTGTGATGTGGTAGCCTCATAAATATCCTTTCAACTTTTATATCGAACACACTACTGCCAGGCATTCTTGTTCGATGGTGCAATAATTTCTTTCCGTAGGGTTAGTGCTCGTCTGATATAAGCAATCACTTTCATTTGGGAGCTTGTCCTTAAGTAAGGACGTCTCCAATTTCATTGGTACTCGCGTCCGCCTGCAATATAAAGGCTGGAAAAGTCCGGGAAGGCTAATACTAGTGGGTCGGTTAATGCTTCTTCTATGGCGAAGGTGAGGGCTGGCTTAATTGGGTGAAACAGTTAACGTACTTCCTGTACCACGTCGCGTGTCCTAGATATTGACGAAACTGTTTCACGGTGCGAGGAGCTGGGATTTGCCTGATTGCATTGATTTTTGGGATCTGGTAGAATTCCTTACGGCGTGACTATGTACGAGGTACTCTAGTTGCGTCTGACAGAAGCGGCATTTATCTGGCTGTAGCTGGAATCCATTGGCTCTTAGTCGTCGTACGGTAGTGGTGTGCAGGATATTAGGATATACATTGTTAGCAACAAATAGATTCTTCACCTTCTGTGCTATATAGCTTCGTGATGCTCCGGTGTCGATCAGTGCATGAACAGGCATCTGGGATATCCACAGGAAATGAAGATTCAATTGTAGGAGTGAGGGCGAGATGGAATATGGTTCTGTTTCGGTTAAACTCCTTTACCGTATGTAGCCAGGCCTCCAATTTCGTCCGTGATCTAGAGGCTCCAGGTATTTTAACCGGGGTTTTCAATGGTTCTGGGTGTTTCCTTGTCGTCGGCGCAAGAAATTCCTCGGCTGCGGACACGGGCAGTCTCGAGATAGTACATTTTCTTTACGAATCGTAAACAGAAAACTTTAAATGGGCCTTTACACTCTTCCTTCACATGCCCTGATTTACCGCATCTCCAAAGGACATATTCGCGTCTAAACGGGTTTATCTCCATTTCGGCTCGCTGTTCGGTGGTAGCTGCAACCGCAGTTCACGGCCTGGTTGGTGAATATATTATTAATCCCCAATTTTTTGTAGCATCGCACTCGCAACCACAGTTGCAGCTTCACCGTCACCACCACCGCAGCAACCTTCACTCCAATATGAAGGAAAAACTAGAAATTAATCCGGCCAATGGGTTCGCCACCATCACCTATATCTCAAGACCCTACCCTCCAAACGCAGATTCCTACAGATATGCAAGAGTTTAAAAATAGTTAGGTGGTTGCAAAACATTTTATCGACATATATAAACTCAGAAAACTCGAACGTGGTAAAAGTGGAACGTATTATCAGCGGATTGGCTGAAGCCACCAACAATTTGAAAATTGTGCGACAGAACATTAAAAATGCAGATTGCGTGTTTGAGAAATTTTGCATTTAACTTAAGTAAATACAATACATATAAATTGAAACATTTGCGCTGGTTAATTCTTAACTATGATTTACTTCTCATTATTAAAATCCAAACTCTGTACATAGTTTCAATAAGAAATTCCCTATATAACTATTTTATTGTGGTGTAAATAGACCTTCGCATTCGCACATCTGCCCGTTTCCATACATAAACTAAAATTATCTCATTACACTTTGAATTCTCGTTCCAGTTTCATTAAAATGCTCCTTTTAATAGTAATGTCATCCGATCAAACGTGGTGGGTGAAGCTGCACCCATTCCACTTAAACCATTTATCTTCAATACACATTGTCGAAGCGCACGCCATGTAGTTATGCAACGCAAAATTACTCAATTGCATATCATTCTATTTATTTCAACCCGTACATAACTCATTCGACAATGCATTTCAAAAATATCTGGTTGGAACACTACACGACCTTCCAACCGACAAAATGAAAATTAAAAGAAACGAAATAATCTTAATAACAAAAGAGAGACAGACAGCCACAGGCACAGACACAGACACACAGACACAGACACAAAGACACACAGGCACACAGACACAGGCACAGACACTCAGACACACAGACACACAGACACACAGATACACAGACACTACAGACACTCAGTACACACAGACACATTTCAGACACACAGACACTACGACACAAGACACATCAGACACAACTACGTGACAGCACGACTACACAGACATTCCAGACACACAGACACATAGACAACATCGCAGACATAGAACACAGATCACAGACACATAGCATCTACAACACACAGACACACAGATCACATACACACAGACACATCTAGACACACAGACTACACAGACACAAGACACACATGACACACAGACACACAGACAATCAGACACAAGACACACAAGACACACAGACACACAGACACACAGACACACAGACACACAGACACACGACACTCAGACACACAGACACACAGAACAACAGACACACAGACACACAGACACACAGACACACAAGACACACACGACACACAGACACAGACACACAGACCACACTAGATACACATCAAGACACACAGACACATGAGACACACAGACACACTACACATGATACACATACACACAGACAACAGACACACAGACACATCAGACACAAGACACACAGACATCACAACGACACACAGACACAAAGACAGACACAATACACTAACAAGACACACAGACACAGCAGACACACAGACACAAGACACACAGACACACAGACACAAGACACACAGACACACAAGACACACAGACACACAGACACACAGACAACAGACACACAGACACACAGACACACAGACACACAGACACACAGACACAGACACACAGACACACAGACACACAGACACACAGACACACAGACACACAGACACACAGACACACAGACACAAGACACACAGATACACAGACACACAGACACACAGACACACAGACACACAGACACACAGACACACAGACACACAGACACACAGACACACAGACACACAGACACACAGACACACAGACACACAGACACACAGACACACAGACACACAGACACACAGACACACAGACACACAGACACACAGACACACAGACACACAGACACACAGACACACAGACACACAGACACACAGACACACAGACACACAGACACACAGACACACAGACACACAGACACACAGACACACAGACACACAGACACACAGACACAAGACACACAGACACACAGACACACAGACACACAGAACACAGACACACAGACACACAGACACACAGACACACAGACACACAGACACACAGACACAGACACACAGACACACAGACACACAGACACACAGACACACAGACACACAGACACACAGACACACAGACACACAGAACACAGAACACACACACAGACACACAGACACACAGACAACAGACACACAGACACACAGACACACAGACACACAGACACACAGACACACAGACACACAGACACACAGACACACAGACACACAGACACACAGACACACAGACACACAGACACACAGACACACAGACACAAGACACACAGACACACAGACACACAGACACACAGACACACGACACACAGACACACAGACACACAGAACACAGACACACACACAGACACACAGACACACAGACACACAGACACACAGACACACAGACACACAGACACAAGACACACAGACACACAGACACACAGACACACAGACACCAGACAGACAGACACACAGACACACAGACACACGACACAAGACACACAGACACACAGACACACAGACACACAGACACACAGACACACAGACAACAGACACACAGACACACAGACACACGACACAAGACACACAGACACAAGACACACAGACACACAGACACACAGACACAAGACACACAGACACACAGACACACAGACACACAGACACACAGACACACACACACACAGAACACACAGACACACAGAAACACAGACACACGACACAAGACACACAAGCACAAGACACAGACACACAGACACACAGACACACAGACACACGACACACAGACACACAGACACACAGACAACAGACACACAGACACACAGACACACAGACACAACACACAGACACACAGACACACAGACACACAGACACACAGACACACAGACACACAGACACACAGACACACGACACACAGACACCAGACACACAGACACACAACACACAGACACACAGACACACAGACACACAGACACACAGACACACAGACACAGACAACAGACACACAGCACACAGACACACAGAACACAGACACACAGACCACAGACACACAGACACACAGACACACAGACACACAAGACACACAGACACACAGCACACAGACACACAGACACACAACACAGACACACAGACACACAACACACAGACACACAGACACACAGACACAGACAACACACAGACACACAGACACACAGACACAGACACACAGACACACAGACACACAGACACCAGACACACAGAACACAGACACCGACACACAGGCACAGACACACAGAACACAGACACACAGACACACAGAACACAGACACACAGACACACAGACACACAGACACACAGACACCAAGCACACACAGACACACAGACACACAGACACACAGACACACAGACACACAGACACACACACACACAGCACAGACACACAGACACACAGACACACAGACACACAGAACACAAGACACACAACACACAGACACCAGACACAGACACACAGACACAGACACACAGACACACAGACACAAAACCACAACACACAGACACAGACACACAGACACACAGACACACAGACACAAACACACACAGACAACACACGACACACAAGACACGCAGACACGCAGACACACAGACACACAGGCACACAGACACTCAGATACACAGACAGACAGACACACAGACACACAGACACTCAGATACACAGACACACAGACACACAGACACACAGACACACGACACACAGACACACAGACACACAGACACACAGACACACAGACACACAGACACACAGACACACAGACACACAGACACACAGACACACAGACACACAGACGCACAGACACAGACACACAGACACACAGACACACAGACACACAGACACACAGACACACAGACACACAGACATACAGACACACAGACACACAGACACACAGACACACAGACACACAGACATACAGACACACAGACACACAGACACACAGACACTCAGACACACAACACACAGTGTGTGTGTGTGTGTGTGTGTGTGTGTGTGTGTGTGTGTGTGTGTGTGTGTGTGTGTGTGTGGTGCTGTTTTGTGTGGTGCGTGTGTTCGTAATGTTACTAGACACAACATATATTATATATTATCGCTTCTTTTTAATATGTTAGTAAGTATTAGCTACTGTAACTAAAATTGCTGTAAAAAAGTTTAGTAGTCATACACGTGGACGAGAACTGTTCTATAATTGAATTATATATATATATATATATATATATATATATATATATATATATATATATATATAATATAATAAGTTTATTGGGTATCGGCTTAGAAAATTTTTTTATTGATTTTTGTCAAATTTGACAAAAATCAATAAAAATTTTCTAAGCCGATAATAAACTTATTATAATCTAAAAATACAGCCAGTACTTTGCTTTTATATATATATATAATATATATATATATATATATATATATATATATATATATATATATATATATATTATATATATACACATCCATAATTTTATATACTTGCCACGACTAGCTTTAAAGACCTTATCCCTTATATGGGGTTAGGGTTCCATATCATACTTGTTTAAAACTATATTTTTACTTTAATTCAATTCCTTTGCAAAATGAATTTAATGTTGTTATAATTAAATACTGACTTTAATTTCGTATATTACTAATTGAGTATAAGTAATCGGAAGTATTAAAACGATGATTTAATTACAAAATTCTGTTTTTTTAACAGATACGCGTTATCGACATTTTATAACCACACTTATTTTAATTAAATGTGAAAATTACAGTTTTCATCTGTTATTGGAACTTTCTCACTTATTTTCGGTTAACCGATTTAATTACCCAGAATGATTAAAATTTTGACGTGCATTTTGTTTACATGTTTAACTGAGATAAAATTTTCAAGAGAGGCAGAAATTTCCGATGCACATCCTTATATAGACTTTCTATACAAACAATAAAATCCATAGTAATATAACATTGTACATAGAAACTTGATTAATTATGATTGGTCCAACACGTTTTGGAAAATATATAATTTTTATTTTTACTTGTAACTTTTTTATTTATGGGTCGATTTTCAAAATGGTTGCATTTTCATGATCTAAACAAATTTTCTAAGCCATAGATATCTCACATGATCCGCTTTCCTTAACATCCCAAATCTTCTCTAAAAGTCTGACTCATACCTAAATTTACAAACTATATTTAACTTAAACTAAACTATTCTATAATCTACAGGAAAACTGATATCAGAAATGGATTCAGCAACTCAAAAAGCATAGGAGTACATCTATTTCCAATTTGAATTGTCTATTTTAACTCAAGTTCTATCTCAAAGTTCGATAACATTCCAGCATAACCTCACATTATGGTTTTTTTTTACAAAATTTACATTTATGTTGTTAAATTTGCTGTGAGCACTCTCGAAGCACTTAATTAAGTCAGTTCACTTCATTGTCTTTATACTTCTACACTTATTTCTCTTATAACTTTTACAAATCCTTTTAATTTTTGTAATATTAACCTATCGATGCAATATCTAAATGTCCATTTATGTTTAATAATAAAACTTACATTCTCTTTGTTTCAGGATAGAAGATACTTGTGTTAAATGCTGGCTTATGCATTTATACTTTACTACAAGCATATTTTATATTAAAATTATGTATATTTACATTCCGATATTGCTCGGACATGAACATTATGAACTTAATGCATCGTTTTACTGTGATCGTGTATAAATATGATACAAATTGGAATTACAAAGCTCATGACTTGCTCTATAATCACTTATATGCCTAATTTTGGGTTATAACATAAATTTTCACACTGTGCGTTAACATATGTGTACGTTTACCTTACATAAACTAAATTTTTCTTTAACTCAAGCTTGTATTTACCCATCCCCATTATATTGCTTAATTTAATCATCTCAGTATATATGGAAATAACCATTATTTTGTTGTGGTAAACGTTTTGAAGGACGAACACCACAGTATAAGACGATGTGTTATTGAACCAAAACCGCTATACCCGAACGCGAGTGAACAAACCATAGACATTGCGTTCGTGAGTACTACAACCGAGTGCGTGGGCGGATGCGACCACTTCTCGTGTTTGTGTTTAGTGCAGCTAAGAATTTTTTTGAAAGGATTACCTGAAGGAGATGACATGGACTACAATTATAACACCGAAAAAGTATTTATGAAAGCTATAAGTAAGGACTACAATTAAGAATTTTTATTGATCCAAAACAAGTACGATTATCTTTTAAGTATACATTGTTTTTCTGCTATTGTTGCATTAAGTACGGCTCATTCATTAAAAACGTAATCGAACTGTGATTATTTTGTCGTGTTTAGTCTTAGGAAACGGGAAATTTTAATCGTACGTATCTATGGATGAGTTTTGTTAACCATGCCATTGTATATAGTCTATGTGCATAATTTGCCAATATACATCCACTGTTTATTTTACTTTGTCGTTTAATTGTGTCAATCGTGTGCCTAACTGGTTACACCTTCTAATACACGAAATTAGTTTTTGTATATTTTCGAATTTAAGGATCGATTGGAAATTGCTTGAGCCAAAACGATCACAAAATTTCATTTTAGCTTTGAAATATTAAAGCAGAACACTACTAACAAAGTACTTATTTTTCTTTCACTATTCAGCCTACATTACTATTTTGAAGTATTAATGGTTAAACACATTACTGAACACCTAATTACGATTTTAAAGATAAAGTATTAATAAAATATAACAATCTTATTGATGATACAAGTATAAAATAGATGTAATGGTATAAGTATAAAATATAAAAAGTGTTTTAAATAATATAATAAAATAAATAGAGAAATAATTCTCCAAAACAAATCGTTAAACCAACTGGAGATACAAACCATTCACCAAAAATAACGCCTTTGACTCAAATAGGTAGATTAACGTAGGGTGGTTCATTCTTTTGATTTGCTTAATTACCACAATTTCTGCTGTGTTACACTTAACATAAATAATAAAAATGCAATGTAACACTAATAAAAATGATCTCAGACGCCAAGTTATTTTTTAATTATGCTCGGAATAACTAAACCGAGTTTTACAGTAAAAAATTTTATCGGAATGTAAAAAATAAAAAAATATACAGACTATCTTTATTAACAGTTAAAATGATAGGGTTAAATAAAATATATCTTAAAACTAGCCTTTAATTACTAAAAAATCATTACATACAATACCTGTTTGTCAAATGTTTGTACACAAACTTTTTAATAACCTCTGGTATCTAAATGATTACGGAACTGGCAACAAAGGTGATGTCATCTTTGCATCAATATTGGTCAATATCTTTAAATAATACTTTACGTTGTAAGCCACACCCAAAAATGGAATTTTCCTTATAAATTTATCTTCTTGAAATTGAATAAACCAATGTTTATTGCATTCTTTGAAATTTTCAAATAAAAATGCAATCATAAAATGAAAGCGTACGCAACAGTAAAATTAAATGCGTACTTAAAATGTAATTACAGAAGAAAAATAAAAGTAATAAAAGTGTAAATCAAATTAAAAAAGAAAAAGTGTCTGCAAAGAGCAAATGTTTTAATTTTTAGTATAATGAGCTAAAATTATCTTACCATTAAATCAATGGCACTTTTACGAAATTTAGGTGGAAGCCCAAAAATTGCTTCCTACTCAACATAACGATCATTAAGTGCTAAAATGGACGCCTAGAATATTAGACGATGTAGTCGTGCGCGAAAAGATTTGCGGAATGAATTAAGTCAACGATGACGTATTGCGCGAAAATATTTGAGCAGAAAAATAATTTGAAGCGGGAGTATAAACCACTAAAAAGTATGTACACTTAAGTTACACCAAAATGCAAATTAAGTTGCCTACCTCATAGATATAATGCAAAAATAATAAAAAAAAAATTTATATTTACCATTAAACGAACGAAGAACCTAAATTACGGTATATTTTAATACAACTCAAAATGGGTTGTTACACAAGCAGTAATCATTCTAACGTTGAATTATTCAGCAATTAATCACAAATACTTTTTCTTTCAGATAACAATTCATTGTTAAACCGATGTCGTTTATTTTGATTAGTTTATTTAAATCAAAGTTCTATAACAGTTAGAAATTTTAAATTTTAAAAACTACATAAGTTAACGTTTTATTTTTATGAATGGGAGTTTCTATTTATACAGGGTGTGTTCAGTAAGTTATAACAACCCGTGTATCACTAAATTTTCTGAAGTTTTGAGTTGATTTGCTTGGGAGTGTGTTTGACTTTGAGGAATTAGTGTATGAACTTACTGAGTAGGCTGCAATCCTGTCTTCCACAGTCAGATAGGATTAATTTACCATCTCGCCTAAGACGATTTATTTTAGCAAAATTTAAGATTGTGGTGGCGCCACGAGACATCTTTCCCGGACTGAGCTGTATAAGTTGTGAATTTATGGTAAGTGTAAGGTGTTTGAGCTTATGATTCAATCATTACTCCTTATCTCGACCCCGCCCTTTGCCACTGTAGCTGGCTTGGCAACCCACTTACTAATGTAAGCATACGCGACGCCTAGTGCGGATTGGACGTGTAACAAATGTGTGTAGCCTACCACATGGCAGGACATTACTTATGTCCATAATAGTACATTGCAAACATACAGATCCCTCAGTTACGTCATCCCGAGGCGGTTCTAAGCTTGATGTGTCATTACCATGTATTATATTATAGCTAAAGTCATTATAAAACTGCAACACTGTAGAATATGCGTTTTGGAATACTTGTTGGTATGCAAATTGTATTATGTTTAGTTATAACTAAAAGTTTGCCGTTTCTTATAATTAACACCCTGTATTGTACTAAACTTTACAAAATTTAATATGTGATAATGTGTGATTGTTTTGTGTAGGTGAAAGCAGGTGCCGTATAAATTCTCAATGCTAACGTCACTTCTGACAGCTTCGATTTATTTTTATTTCATAAGGATTTGAGGGAATAAGTAGGAACAAGTGAAGGTATACCAAAGCTATTAGTCTAGAGACAAGGGTTTCCACTTCGGTTGCAAAAGCTGGCCAGTTCTCACGACACGATCGATGATAGAATTTATGGAAAATTCATCGTTCTAATATGAAATTATAAATAAATAGAAAAAAAATCGGAAAGGGAATTCTAGTTAAATTTTATATTATCAAAAAGGAGAAAGTCTCGAAATTGATGTTAGAAGAGAAATCTCAAGGTACTTAGAAATAAGATATGGTAGAGAGATTTTATGTAAATATCCTAAAAGTAACATTCTTACTAGCAATCTCGGCCCCGAGGTGCCTTATTAAAAAATCTGTTTGCTCGTTAACGGCGTAAGAAATAGCTCATCAGTCGTTCTCGGTAGCTCTAATGAAAGTACACGAGAAGAGAGAAGACGACGAGCTTTAGGCCCTTCTTCATCCACACTTTCTAACTTATATATGACTATAATGTCGCTTTTCTAGAGGGAAATTCAAGAGATGAAAACTTAAAGAAAAAGGGTTAGAGCTTTGGTTTATATACAAAATAGCTGCCGTTTCAACATCACATTAATTAGTTTAGACAAACTATTACGTGAGACAATTACAAAACATTTCTGTATATTATATAAAATACTGTTAAGGTGGCTTTATGTGTATTTAATATTCAAGGTATGACAATCGTTTAAAAGTTAGTGCCTGTAAGGAACTTTGAGAAATCTTTATCCTCGAAGCATATGTTAATGTCACCTGCACCGCTTTTAGGATTAACTCAATATTAAAAGATGAATCGCGTTAAAATTTACATTTAACTCATTGCATAAATATGAAATTTGCTCTATATTTATATAGTATAACTTGTGACGCATTATATTTATCATTAACTTAAAGGGCTTTACAAACTTTTTTTAATAAAGTCTCAAAAACGTTTTTCCAAATGAAAAATTCAATTTCGTATAAGAAATGACTTTTTTTAAATATATGGAAGTGCTTTTTCACAAGAGGAGAATAAGGGCCTTAAGGTTGCACTTTTGTTTTCTGTGAGCTTGCTCGTGAGTAATATTTTACCATGTCTGTATAAGTGCAGGTTTTGTTTTATTTACAAGAGATTAGGGTTTCTCTATTTTTTTGTTCCTTAAAAGCAATTTTTCCATACCGTGAAGCATGTACAGCAAGTTTTAATCTTTTGTAATCAATGCAGTTTTGTGATTACACTTCTAAACTAAGCACACTGTCCAATAACCACAACTTTATTAATCTGATTGATGTCAGTATTGCTCAAAATGGGGATATTTAAATAAATAAATAAGTAAAAACTCAAAATTTAATAGCACTAATGTTTCAAATACAATATAATTCCACAATTTATTTCCTAACTATTTATAAACGCGTTTCAATACAACATGTATCATCGAGAGAAAATACATAAGAAGAATACTAAACAAGTATTTATAGTAACAAATCTTTAAGGTAAAACAGTAAACTCGTAAATTATAATTCTACAAGGTGATCCAAATCAAGTGTGCACCACTGGTAACTTCTTTATTGTTATACTACAGGTCAAATACTCATTAGAACATCAAGCCCGTAAAAGCAATATCCGCGCACGGCATATGTCAGTGGTGTGGGCGGGGTTCTTACTTAATGTTGTAAAGCACTCGTCACCACTCCAGAAACGTCAAAATCGAGCAAAAATGTCAAAAAGGTTTGTAACGTGTAATATGAGAAACAGAATTTTTGGTACGAGTTGAGATTCTTATGCCTATTGTTAGGCGACACACTTTGCGGTTTTAGAAGTATGGCAACAATGGACGTTCAATTTTTGTAGTTTAAAAGTACTTTAAAAGGCGATAATGTTGAATTTTTTTATTTGTTAAAAAGGAATCATGTGACCTTTCCTTTCTCGTTTCTTCTGTGACTGAAGAACGCCATTTTGAGAAAACACGAAAATTTGCGTTGTTAGAAATTTAAATGATAAAGATTTTTCCTGTAATTTCTATAAAATAATTACGTAATAAAGATTACATACAGTGATTACATTTAAATTTTATACTACATATTGTAGTAGTCGTTTCGACGGGTATTAAAGTTTCTTAACAACCGTTTTCGTTAGATCAAGAGGTCAGTTAAACTGTTTTCTTTCTTTTTACACGGATCACCTCCCTCAGTTTAGACATTTACATCAATATAATACATGTTGTACAATCTTACATAAATTCAAATAGGTACACTTTAGCAATTTAGTATGCAACTTGTAATCTAAAACAAAAGGATTTCTCTAGGTTATTTCTCTGATTGTGGCATTTCATCGCTCTTCAGTTCAATGCTGTAACGGATTGTTTCACCTATATATGAACTACTCCTTTACACCAGGGGCTATGAGCGTATGGTTAGCAGTTCTCCGTGACTACTGAACATCGAGCAGGTTCTACGACAGCCCACTGGAAGATAAATCGGAGGGTTACGCTACTCTTGCCTCGTTTAATTACTTCACATCGGCATTCTGGATCGACAGACAATCGTTTTAAGTGCAACTTCGAATTACTGTAGGAGTGGTTCGTTATTAAACTAATTACAACTGTAAACATAACACGATTTCCTAATAGTGTGGTGTACATACACGAAATTTGGACATTACTTAGGGTTATATTTAGCGAGGTTATGTATCTGAAATTATAAAATGTTTACTTAAGATTCAATCCATATTTAATCTCATTCATATTTACTGAGGAGCCCACCTTTCCCTGTTATTACTTTAGCTTCTTCAGTACTTTATTTAGAGCACTTTACTGATTAAGATTTAGAAAGGTTGATTGTAATAGAAACAGCTGTAACCAGTTGCATCTGATCACCTCAAACTTGCTGCTCCTGTATTTATTACAAGTAATTTGTATAGGAAGATCCGGATTCTAACCAAACACTGGTGTGCTTGTGAAATAAAACGCTTTATACTGGGTGATTCAAATAATGAGTAAATACTGCTGAAAAATTTTACTGTGAATTTTAATTGTTACTTTCTAACAAACGTTATCATAAATAAGGAAGCTACTAATAATTCGTGATTGTGAATATTTTAGCCTTCACCCAAAATGAGGATAACAGTATTCATAGCACGATAGAGCGTGCTTCAAAACATATTCCTGTTTATACTCCCAGTCAGTGGTATCTTTTTGCTTGGACTGCTTTCAAGAAGAAGCCTTACTATGTTAAATAAATGAATAATACAGACTTTTTTGATCTGAAACAACTATTGCAAGATACTACAAAAAATTTGAAAGAGATATGGGCAATCCAATTAGAATATCCGATGTTACTTAAATAGAAGCTGACTACAATGATCCCTACGTTTTGAAAATAAAGTACAAACTGGAAGAAAATTGCATCAGATTAAATATTATTGAACGGTCTCGTAAACCTCTTCAATTATTTGATAATTGTGAACTAAGGATTCTTCGACAAGGACCTATTCCACTAAATGAACAAAAGTACAAATCATTACTTTACTTATGTCAGAGCAACGCTATTCCCAAGGAATACCAGGACTTTTTTAAGTTTAGCACATGAGTAATCAGTGACCTACTTATGATATTACTTTTGTTCATTTATTATTTGTATCCTTTTGTGTTTTTCTATCAATATAATAATGTTTAAATAACGCTGTTAACTTTTTTGTATATTTTACATCGTACAAAACTATCCCATGGCCGTCTCTACAGGACATAGGACAATTTATGTTATGGTCGGGCCGGCGAGAGGTGTCTTATGACTCATCTTTTAGTAAAGCATGGTTTAAGATTTTAAAACGTATGTCATTATTGGTTCATATAGTTAGTAATTTTGAATATCAACAAAACAACGTCAATGTTTCTAAGTTATTTTCAAATTTAAGCCGCGCTGTCAAAACACGATACGATTATACGAAACGAAATACGACGAATAATTTGAGGTGAAATAGCCAAGAAGACATCTGACAGCGTCATGCGCTTTGACTTTAGATTCGACATACGTTTTAAGTCCTGCATTTAAAATATACAGCAGACGTATATTATATAACCCGTCTTTCTTTAAGTGGGAACTTCGCACTAAGATAAAGGAAACATATGAATTTCACAGTAATAACTATATCCCCATCCTCGAGCCCGCCATGAGACACCTCTCCCCGGCGCTACCTTAAACACCATTTCAACAAGTTATCCTAAGTACTTAGAATTCAGTTTTGCTTTTCTAAAACCTTTTTACTGACATATATTAATTTTGTAAGTAAATTAAGTATATTTAGCCAAATATTCGACAGATTTGTCCAAAACTACTTTTACTGTAAGACGATAAAACCTTTAAAAGTCATTTTTTCCAAACTATATATATATATATATATATATATATATATATATATATATATATATATATATATTGGGCATAGGATAGTTTTCTTCTCAACCTACGAAATTACGATCAGCTGATGAGATGCAGGTTAGTAATGTGCGATTATTTGGGCCGAGTTATTGCATTGGATTTAGATTACTTATTCAATATCTTCTTAGTGCTGCAATTAAAAATAAGTTCGTCGTTCACAAATTTTGGTTTTATGTTTACACTCACCGTCTTTATTACATAAGTATCATTTATAGTATCATTAGATTAGAAGTTATAAGCTGAATTTGTGTGTACATGAATATGTTGGGAACCAGTAATTTGAGTTTAGGTTGTGGGTTAATGAATAGCAATGTATGGAAGTTTTTGGATGTTGTGCACATAT